>RJVU01007076.1:139136-184055 GCA_003731715.1 Anabarilius grahami | reverse complement strand
TGAATCTTTGGATGATATTATGCACTGTAGATGATGATAACTTCAAACTCTTTGCAATTTTTCTCTGAGAAACTCCTTTCTGATATTGCTCCACTATTTTTCGCCGCAGCATTGGGGGGAATTGGTGATCCTCTGCCCATCTTGACTTCTGAGAGACACTGCCACTCTGAGAGGCTCTTTTTATACCCAATCATGTTGCCAATTGACCTAATAAGTTGCAACTTGGTCCTCCAGCTGTTCCTTATATGTACATTTAACTATTCCGGCCTCTTATTGCTACCTGTCCCAACTTTTTTGGAATGTGTAGCTCTCATGAAATCCAAAATGAGCCAATATTTGGCAAGACATTTCAAAATGTCTCACTTTCAACATTTGATAAGTTATCTATATTCTATTGTGAATAAAATATAAGTTTATGAGATTTTTAAATTACTGCATTCCTTTTTTATTCACAATTTGTACAATGTCCCAACTTTTTTGAAATCGGGTTTGTATATATGAAATGTGTTTTTATTACACCGATCACAATTAAACTGGCTTTGTCCAGAGCGAACGCTCAGATGATTGTTGAAATTGCTCTTTTTTCTAAACTTCTTGTCAAACTGAGGAAAAGGGCATTTTCTTTTCAGAATGAGTTTGCAAATGCCGTTTCAGTTCTGTGTGATATGTGAAACTCTTCTCACACTGAAGACACTTGTAAGGCTTCTCTCCAGTGTGAACTCTCACATGAATCTTAAGGTTTCCTTTAAGCGTGAAGCTCTTTCCACACTGAGGGCAGGTGAAAGGCTTCTCTCCAGTGTGAACTCTCATGTGTTCCTCAAGGTTTGCTCTGCTTGTGAATCTCTTCTCACATTGATGACACTTGTAAAGCTTCTCTCCAGTGTGAACTCTAATGTGAATCTTAAGGTTTCCTTTAACTGTGAAGCTCTTTCCACACTGAGGGCAGGTGTAAGGCTTCTCTCCAGTGTGAATTCTCATGTGATTCTCAAAGTTTACTCTTTTTGTGAAACTCTTTTCACAGAGATGGCACGTGTAAGGCTTCACCACAATGTGAGTTTTCACATGATCCTTAAAATGAATCCTGTCTGTGAAACTTTTTTCGCAGTGATGACATTTAAAACTTGTCTCTCGCGAGTGAATCTTAATGTGATAATTAAGGTGTGCTTTATTTCTGAAGCTCTTTCCACACTGATCACAAACAAACTGCTTCTCTCCAGTGTGAATAGTCATGTGGACTTTGAGGTTTTTTTTCTGTTTAAAACTCTTTCCACACTGAGTGCATATGAACGGCCTCTCTCCAGTGTGAATTCTCATGTGAATCTTAAGATATCCGTTTTGTGAGAAACTCTTCCCACACAGTTTGCAGGTAAAAGGCTTTTCTCCAGTGTGAACTCTCATGTGGATTTTAAGGTTTTCTTTTACTGTGAAGCTCTTATCACACAGTTTGCAGGTGTAAGGCTTCTCTCCAGTGTGAACGGTCATGTGGACTTTAAGGTCTCTTTTCTGTTTAAATCTCTTTCCACACTGAGTGCATATGAATGGCCTCTCGCCGGTGTGAACTTTCATGTGAACTTTAAGACTTCCATATAGTGAGAAACTCTTTCCACACTGTTTGCAGGTGAAAAGCTTGTCTCCAGTGTGAACTCTCATCTGGAGGTTTCTAGTTTCTGTTTTATGAGTCTGTGAGTAACTAACTAAGTACTGATTTTTCTCTTCCATTTCTATTACTTGACTCTTCTGTTTCGGCGTCATCAGATCTAGGGTGAAAAGAAACAAAAACAAATTAACACTGGTTTCATGTGTAGCGTCTGGATCAATCAGACACACAATTATTCATTAAATTTAATGAATAATCCAGAAACTCACTCTATCAAAGTTCTGTGAACCCATCCCCCTCAACTGCAACTAGCATCCCAAATGACACACAGACAGAACTAGGTGTCCTGTTACAGGACACAAGAAAACTGATAAGAACTTTTTTATGACCGTCAGGAATTCGTCACTCTGACTTCATTCTTTCTGAGAAGGACAAATAAACCCTCTTAATCCTATATATTCTATATATAACTGCATGAGAAATGTATAAACGTGTATCCAATTCTGATTTTCCTTTTATAGGGTTTATTCTATGTATTAATTCTCTCTTCTCCTTAAGGACACTTTGGGGAATGTCTCAGGCGTGACCGGTGTCTGAAGCATGTGTGAAAACACGACAATAAACTTGACATTGGCCGCCGTCAGCCTATGACATTCTACTGGTGCGACTGCGAGTATAAAAGGGCACCTGTAGAACAAGTCATCAGCTTCTTTGTCTTCAGGATCCACTTGTCTAAGTGCATATGAAGATATTGGCTCGAGTGCAGAGTGAGAGCTGTCAGCTCTTTAGAGAACTGTATATGCACATGCAATATGTATACGAGTCATCTTAAGGGATCAGAATCAAGCATCTGCATTTTGGACCTTGTGTTTGCTGAGGCAGTGCGATGGTTTTCCATTTAGGGAACAAGTGATGCCTATGATTCATGGATGTTTTACCCCCCCCTAGATCCTGGAGGGAGGCGGTAATAAAAGATATTTTTATGCACTTTATGCATGCATGAAGCTTCGAAGCTTTACGAATCTTTTGTTTCGAATCAGTGGTTCGGAGCGTGTATCGAACTGCCAAAGTCACGTGATTTCAGTAAACGAGGCTGAATGTCATTTTGACCATGATAATGTACCAAATCTAACGCGTATAAATATTATAGTATGGAAAAATACTATACATACATTTATAACGTACATGTTGTTTGTGCCAAACAAGGAAGTGTGTGGGGGCGTCGACAGTGTTCTCGGCTGGGTTTGAATCCTGGTCAGAACAGTGCTATGCTATGAAAACTCATGCAAATAAACTCCTTTTACAAACCCACTGAACATGTTTCATTGACAGTAAAATCTACAATAAGATTAAATATTAAGTGTCTGTATAAAATGCCTTTTTTTTAATCAATTTTGAGGGCTTGTTTTGTTTGTTCTATGGATGGGTCAGCTAAACAGGCCAATAAGAGACTATTAACTACTATTATTATTTTAAATTTTAGTGACTGATTTCTACTGATGTCTAATTAAAACATCTACAAATGTATAAAACTGATCAGAGATCAGGTAAAACCTATAGACTTGATTCATGGGCTCACAGAGATCATCGCCCCCCCAGTGGTGAACCATTGAAATTTTGGGGTGCATTGTTTGTTTTTACTAATTTAATGTGATGTCATTCATTTTGTTACAAGACAAATAATAGAGAATCCATGACACAGAAAGACTGAGAATGACACCAACCTGTTTGTTCCTCAGTTTCTTCATGTTTGACTCTGGATGTTTCTTCAAACTTCACGTCTTCACTCTCCTCTTTAATAAACTCCATCTTTATAATAGTGTGTCACGTGGATCTCAGTCGCTTCACCGGGAGTTTCTCTGTGTGTTTGGACACTCTGTCATGATCAAGATGAGATGAATTATCCAAACTAAATCTCAGTGCGTAGTAGTAGATGCTGTTTACATAAATAGTGATATATTCTATTTACCATGTTAAAGTAGCAGTTCTTTGCAATAAGTGTACATAGTAATTAGATGCTATTTATACTTTGTTATTATTGCATCCCGTTTATCTGCCAGTATAGAGTGCAAATGATTATATTTATTACAATTATGAATACTGTTATCATTATTAAACACTCGTTAGATATGCCTACTTTTAGAACATTTATTTTTAATGAAAATAAATGCCTAACAAGTGATTAAACAGTGTGTTCATGATGAACTGATTCACAATATATGGAGCAAAATCAATGAGAAGCACCTTTACTGTTACACACAAAAAAAGGTTGAATTACTTTATTTATGCACTACTCATAAAAAACTATGTTCATGACTGTTATTAGATACACTACAGTGTTCATTTCAAAAATAACTTATTTCACAGTTCTCTTAAAAAAAAACACAAACCTTTCTTCAGCAGAATCACAGATGCAGGAGTGCGGCGCAGCTTTATGACATCATGCTGCCACACCAAAATAAAAGTCCTGTTCAGATCTTGCAGCCAACTACGCCACCTAGCTGTTGTTCTTGCACTTCTCTGAGAGGACTGAGACGGTTCTGTCAATCGTTAAATTTAATTGCATAAAATATTCCACATACAAAACACACAACATTCACCGATGAACACCTTCCAGACATTTACCCATTAATTACTCACAGATGATAATACAGAAGAAGGTATTTTAAATAATTTAATGAGTAATTCAATTAAATATTGTGCCTTAAGTTACTAGAGTTTAACTGTTGTTAGGCTTCATAGAAAGTGCTACCAATCACATTTAAATGTAAAATTAAAACACACACACACACACACCTGTATTCATAATGCATTATAAACAACATTATAATATGCTGTATCATCTGATAAATAATTATATAATACAATTCTTTGCTATTTGTGGTTATAACTTTTATGAGTACAATGCATAATAACACCAGATGAAGCCTGTGTTTATAATTCATCATAAGAGTATTCTTAATGCATTAAACTGCATGCATAATGCCTCATAAACAACATTATAATGTGCTGTATCATCTGATTAATAATCATAAAAACAGTTATAATGCATCATAATACTACTATTGAGAGTGTGATGATTTATGAACATCATTTCATCTGCTTCAGCTATAATTGGTAATATATCCCATAGTTTTATATATTTGACTTTCTTGACATTGTTTACCTCAGATCTGCACAGTGTCATACTACATCTCAAGAGTGGTCTTTACTGCTTAAAGTCTTCTTTTAAACATCTAAAAAGCTTTATAATGTGGTCTTGATATTTATAAGTGGTCTTTGTCTGCTTAAAGTAAAGTAACAAAAGTTAAGTCTTGTTTTAAACAGCCATGAGGTTTCATGAACGGGTTTGACTATATCTATAAGAAATGAGTGAAACCGTGGTGTTTGCTGGAGCGGCAGGTGACACAAAACAGAGGAACTCTACTCACATAACTGAACTGTTTCCATCTTCTAAACCCTAAAGGAACCACCTGACCCCTAAATCAAGAGCAGTATCAAGACCAGAATGATTTAAAGAAACACAAATAAATCACAATCGAGGAATAGGCAATAGCTCTGCGTCAGCAGGTCATTCGGTCTTTAATTTCAGTGGTCAGTGCAGAAAGAGCAATAAATGTGCTCAGTGTCTCTGTTTTGTCTGTCCAGGGACTTCAAACAAGGTTCAGCTCTTGCAATCGTGTTTCTGTCCACTCCAGCAGCATCAAACGCAGATTTCATGGATTTCTCCTTCTTGAAGGCTTCTGGAGTGTAACGGTGTCTGCGAATGATGCCTCTGGTGTTCCTCTCTGAATAAAGAGGAATACTGCTATTCATAAATATTGCTATGCTCACAGTTAAAGGCATTTTCGTATAATTCTCTATCACAAAACCTGAAAGGCTGGACGACTCATCAATGACCTCCTCTGAACTAGAGCAATCCGTGGAGATTTCTTTGATGATTTTGAGGCCTACAGAATATAATACAAATTACTTGTTGCATCAGATTTGCATCCACGCATGATTTTCCTCCTGCTTAGCCAGTTACTGTTCGGTGTCTGAGGTCAATTTATATATGGATTGCATATTACAATGAATTAGTAAGCATACTTTAATGTTGTGTTAAGATGAAATATAACGTTTTAAGACGATTATAAGGCTGTACAGAGTTTTTTTGCATTCGTGTGGTTTCAGACGTTCCTATATTTTGTCGTAAATTTTGAATAAATTTTGGTATGAAATTTTTGTTGAATCGTGATTCATTCTTAATGAATATTTTGTTCAAATGCATGCTTAGTGAATGAGACCCAATGTCTTGTGTTCATGTATTTATTAAGCGGAGAATCTTGTAATAAAATAAAGCAGATAGAGTTAGGGTTAGGGATTTACTACAGTCACATTCAGTTAAACAGTGTCACAGGTTAATTCATTAGATGCTTGTGTATGTTTGGCATATAGTTATAAACAATACCTGTTATTTATTAAGAAAATCGATTAAACATAATTACCTGTAGACTTCTCAAGGGTCCTCTTTTATGGGTGGCTGGAGGGTGTAAGAGGGTTCAGATGGGAGATCCACTGGAGTAAGGATCAAAGAAACAACATCTTCCCTGCCACTGCTGTCACTGGGACCATCCCATCCAGGACAGATTGTGTCCAGTGTCCAGGGCAGAATAAAGTTAGCAGAGCAGGAGCTGTCAGATCAAGCCACATCAGTTTCAATCACACCACAGCTGTGACCCCAAACAAGTCATATGCAAAGGTGTATACCATGCCATCCAAGCGTGGAAAATACTTAAACGTTAATGCAGATTAACATTTGTAGAAATACAAAAGTTGTTAAGTGTATATTGTCGTTGAGCTGAGCTCTTCCTTTAGTTTCTGGAAGGTGTATTCCAACACCATTCCTTCCTTTCTGACAACAGATCTTTCAGTGTTGGTGTTTTACACCGTGGGTCTGAGGAAAACCGGATTTCAATCCTCTGTAAGTCCTGAACATATAGTAGAATTGACAATAAAGTTGAAAATCATTTCATCCAGAAATCAGAAAAGGGTGCAATCATAACAGCTCAGTGCAAAATATATATTAAAATGCTGTCGACATCGATGTTAATCATTAACATCAGGATGTTAATCTCCGTTCATAACAAATGAGCGAGCTAAAGACGTCTTTAACAGCCACACTTCTATTTATGAACCCTTTGACAGAAAATATAGCTAATGTTTTTCCTCCTTGAATAAGGTTGGTAATCACGCCAGATCTAATATTAGTTATTTCAGCATAATAACCACACAATGGGTGCGTAGGGAGGCAGATGAAGACGAGGATGAGTAAAGTTCAAATTCAAGGTTTTCATAATAAGATCCAAACAGGCAGGGATACACACACATAAATGAAACGTGACCGGTCAAAGAACATCAGGAACTTCAGTAGTGCAGATAACAAGGTGATAAACGATACACAGAATGAACTCATAATGACGTGATCATGTAAACAAAGGAGTGGCGGGAAACTGAACAAAGGAAGACATGAAAACAAGCTGAAGATAACTGAGACAACTTGGTTATTCAATAACAGCTTTATTTTCTATTTGGGTTAATGAATATGCTTTGTTTTTTAAGATGAACTGTTTTTCCCAGGTATTGTTATATTGTTAGCACACTTCCGGGTCGATAGGGAATGCTGGCGTGTTTGGCTGCCACTCACCGCTTTGTTTGTTTTTTAAGTTATATTATTTTCTGTGCCTTTTTTACTGATCGTTCCCAGTTCAGTTCTCTGGGTGGCCATAGGTCTGAGATTAGCTCTGTTTTCTCTGGAGTTCCTCAGGGTTCAGTCTTGGGCCCTTTACTTTTAACATTTATCTGTCACCGCTTGCCTCTCTCTTGAGATCGCTTTGCCTCCATTATCATTTGTATGCTGACGATACACAGATTTATATACTTTCAAAACCAGATGAACGCCCTGACACTGATTTTCCTTCCGGCTTTATTACTGAAATAAACACATGGATGAGTAATAATTTCAGTGGTAAAACTGAAGTTATGCTCACTTGCTCCCGTCATCAAATTTCCAAAGCTGGCTCTCTTTCTTTGACTTTTGATGGCTCAGTTTTGGAAACCAAAGTAAAGTGAGGAAACTGAATTATTTCCAATGCTAATCTTTCATTTGACTCTTTCGTTCAGAGTACAGTCAAAACATCATTTTTCATCTCAGAAACGTTGCAAGATTGCATCCTATGTTAAATTCTTCTGTAGCAGAAAAGCTGATAAATTCGGTAAAGTCGGTTGTACCTCAAACTTTACTGCAGCCATACGTGACAGACAGAACCTTGAACAAGTAATAATTAACATAAGTAAAAACACAGCTCTTATCATGATACAGTAAAAACAAGTCATTGTAAACATTATCTTAAGTGCATACATTTTTTTTCCCAAACATTGTTAATAGAGCTAAACATCTACTGAACCCGGAACAACCCTTTGATTATGATTAACAATCAACTACCTTTTTATCTGACACAATAAAAAATCAGGTACAAAAGACAGTAAATCAGGACACTATAAAAAGAGCATGAGAGACTGTGGGGAAGACAGAGCAAGAGCTGGAAACAAACCTCAGTGAAGAATGAAGGCTTTAGTATGTGTCCTGCTGCTGCTGGAAACCTTTGTGTTTGTCGTCCAGCAGCAGGTAGATGGAGGACTCAATGAGAATGAGATCAGTCAACAGATCAGCTCTGAGGACGGAAGACAGAATCCACCTCAAACAGACACTTTGAGAGATGAAGCTTCAACTGACAGCCAACAAAACTGCAATCTGTGCTTCTCTGACATCCATGCAGCACTGAGAGAACTGACCGCCACCGTTACTGAGCAGAAAGCGATCAACAGAGAACTGACTGCAACGGTTACAGAGCAGAAAGAAAACATCAGAGAACTGACTGCAACAGTTACAAAGCAGAAAACAATCAACAGAGAACTGATCGCCACCGTTGCAGAGCAGAAAACAAACATCAGAGCTTTAGAGACGCGACTGATAGATGCTGAGAAAGCCGCAGAACAACATACATTCCTCCTGGAAGAGCTGAACAAGAAAAATTATGGTACCTGTTTAAAACATTCACTCTTTTATCAGTGATCTTTTATCACTCTTTTATCAAAGTAAATCAACAATGCAGAATATTGCATAGAGTAAAACTGAGTGTTTACTGTGTAAATTGTGTTATCTATTAGAAGTGTAACAGTACACATAGTCACACTGAATTTTCAGTATGTGTTTTTCAGTTCGATACGCATGTGTACATGATGAACACAGTGTTAGTTTTAACCCTCTGGAGTCTGAGGATGATTTGGGGCCTGGAGAAGTTCTGACATGCCCTGACATTTGTGCTTTTTTCAGTTGTTCATAAACATATTAATGGAAAAAGTGTCATTACACTGTATTCAGCACAAACTAGGCTACAATAATATGTGAGGAACATGTATGAACATGTTTGTGTTTTTGAAGGAATAACATTTATGCGTGGTTATTGAAAAAACAAAAAACCTAAGTCACTGAAATAAGGCCAAAAGAATATTAAATCTGTGTTCACAAGAGTTCTGGGTATTGGAGGTTGTAGACTAGAGTTTTTGCTTCAAAATGAGGTAAAAAATTATCCTGCCTACTCATTCATTTATAACAATATATTAATTTAGATATTGTAATACACTTTTTGTCAAGAAACACAGTATGCGTGCAGGCGTGAATCATCATGAATAATGCTGTGATTCACACCTGAGATTACAAAAGAGCCACATAATGAGCTGCAAAATGACCCGCATAATAATGAGCTCTTTCAGACTGGAAGGCTGTGAAAAAACCCTCTGTGATCATGCTGATAACAGGATTAATGTCCACTCTTGACAAAAAACATGATTTTTGTGAACTCATGCATGCACGTATTATTGCACATCATGTGAAGAAAATTTTGTATAGGCCTATGTTAGATTACAGTACCAGTCGAAAGATTGGACACATTTTTTTAAAAGAAGTATCAAGTCTCTAACCAAATAATGGTTTTCTATTTTAATATACTTTAAAATATAATGTATTTCTGAGATGCAAAGCGTCTGAACATTCCTACCTCTATGGCATTTCATGTAGGCTAATATATATCTGTTATATTATATAGCCTAAATGTTAATGTGCAGTTGACAAACTATACATCATTAAAAAGATCTAAGACTCAAGCTTCACATTTTGACTCTTAAAATCTTATATTGACCGTAATTTGTTAATATGCTTTGAAGTATGCACATTTGGAGAAATATTGATGGATTTTCGTATGTTTATGTCAATTTTCTATACAGAGGAGTAATATTTATTCAATATTTATTGTCATCACTATGAGTGCTGGATACTGTGTTTTCAATTCATACCTGCAGCCGGAGGGCGCTCTGTGCACATTTATTCCACAAAAGACTCAATGAATGTGACATTGTAGGAACTAACAGAGGTTTCTAGAGATCGCTAACCATGGCTATAACATCCAGATAGACACTTTTCAAGACAATAAATACACGATTGAGACGATGTATGCATGTATTGACTCTGAATTTGCGTCTGAATAGCGCTCCTCCGTGGGCGTGGCCGCATTAGCAGATAATGAGCTGAATCACGGACTTCTGACATGTGTCTCTTTTCATACAGATTACACAAACAGAGAATTTTTGTTTTCGATTTCACGAGTAAACGCGATCATCTCTTCCTCAGTTACAGCATTTAAACTGTATGTTTAAATAAATTTGTCATGAAAAAAAATTCTGACCACCATTGCGTGAATTATTATATTTCAAAAATGAAAACAATTTTATAATTAGATTTAGCAGTTGTAAAGGTAAAAACAGTCTTGTGTGCAATTTAAATGTTTGCATATATATTTTTTTTTATTTGAGTGTTGATTATTAAAGTTAAAATTACTGTTGTTAATTTTAACCTTAATTATAGGAATATAATAATGTGGAAGTACGGGTTTCCTTTATAGTTTACAGCATTAGCTGAAATAGATTCTTTTGTTCTTAAGAAAATGTTTATTATAATTGAATTTATTTAGCCAGAGACACAATTTTTTCAGTAAACCAACGTTTAATAAAAAAGAGGCAATTTTATGTTCAGTTTTAATGCCTCTGCTTTACTGAACTACAGTTGCAAGAAAAAGTATGTGAACTACTTGCAGAATCTGTGAAAATGTAAATAATTTTAACAAAATAAAGGAGATAATACAAAATACATGTTATTTTTTATTTAGTGCTCTCCTGAGTAAGATATTTTACATAAAAGATGTTTACATATAATCCACAAGACAAAAAAACCCAGCTGAATTTATTAAAATAACCCCATTCAAATGTATGTGAAAACCTTTGAACAGGATGAAGATGTCACAATTTTTCTTATTTTGTTTATACATCATTGTTTTTCATTTAGTTCTGCCCTTCTGAAGCAACAGAAGATACTTGCATGTTTCCCGGAAGACAAATTAAATACAATTTACCTTGATCTTCAAATTCCAAAAGTTTTCAACCCCGGCTCTTAATGCATCGTGTTTCCTTCTGGAGCATCAGTGAATGTTTGAACCTTTTTTAATAGTTGAGTTTGAGTCCCTCAGTTGTCCTCAGTGTGAAAAGATGAATCTCAAAATCATTCAGTCACTGATGGAAAGGGTTCAAATATGCAAAAATGCTTGAAAACTGAAGAATCTGCAGGAGCTGGAGGATTTTTCTGAAGAACAGAGTTCAGTTTAACTGCTCAGAACAAACAAGAGACTCATGAACAACATCACAAAAAACACAAACAGTCGTGGATCATCAGGTAACCACACACAGTGTTGAGAATCAAGGGTTCACATACTTATGCATGGGGTTACATTTTTGGTATTTTTTGTCTTGTGGATTATATGTAAAATCTTTTATGTAAAATATTTTACTCAGGACAGTACTAAATAAAAAATAACATGCATTTTGTATTATCTCCCTTATTTTGTTAAAGTTTTTCACATTTTCACAGATTCTGCAAGTGGTTCACATACTTTTTCTTGCAACTGTATGACTTCAAACCTGAGCTCTGTACCAAACCGCAGGTTTTATGTAAATTACACCCCTATTCAACATTATTAATGTCATTTAACACAATCTTTATTTCTTCACATAAATTTCAAATCTTTCTCAGAGTCAAGTGGAAGAGTTGAGGAAGGAAAACAGAGATGAAACAGTGTGTTTGAATGAAGTTAAATTCAGTGTATATATTCTCAGCATAATATATCACAATATTACTTATGTTTTTCAATAACAGACAGAGAGATTGCTTTCTCAGCTGGACTGCTGCAATCTGGCAGTGGAGACGTCGGTCCTTCTACCACTGACATCACACTAACCTACAAGAAGGTCTTCACAAACATAGGGAACGCCTACAACCCAGTTACAGGTAATTATCAATGAAATGGAGTCATAAACTCAGATTATAGTAATGAAAACACTTCTGCTCCATTCAGACCTCTCTGCAGTTGTTTAATGTGAATAAGAGAATTAAATGATCTGCCATCTTTCAAAACCATTACACTGTGCTCAACAGCTGATTCTTTTCTTTACCTCTTATTTTCTTCAGGTATTTTCACAGCCCCAGTGAAAGGAGTGTACGTGTTCACATTCTCTGTCTATGCTCATAGTAGTCAATCAAATCCAGCAAGCGCCTACATTACGAAGAATGGAATGAATGTGGTTATAGCACATGCTCATCAGGCTCAGGGTGCATCAAACTCCTCAAAAGGAGTTGTGTTGGTCCTGGAGGTTGGAGATGTCGTCTATGTGAGACTTTGGCCTAGCAGCAGGATTCAGGATAATGGGAATAATCACAACACTTTCAGTGGTTACATGCTGTTTCCCTTAAAATAACAGGAGCTGTGATTCCAGTCATTCAGAACCTTTAGAGTATGATTTAAGATGAAAATAAACATGTATTAATGTGAAATTATGTATTTGAAATCTGCATTAGATTACTGTATGAAAGTCAGTATATTAGACTATACTTATAAGCTCTCTATATGTAAGTTTGTATAAAGAGTTTCAGCACTGAGACATATGGGACCCATGAATATCACAACACAAGTGTTTTGTTAAAGTAGAAAGTCTAGAATGTTAATAATATCTTTTAAATGCAGCTTGTTATTAATCATTGTTATGTATCTCTTCATCCTACATAAAGAGAATAAAGAGACATTTTCTTTTCCTCATTTTCTGGAATATTTCCCAAACAAACCAGCAGTAAAGTAACATGTTAGATCACTGATGCTTGTGTTGAAGTCATGATATAATAGTGTTATAATAGTGGCATTGTCATGTTGTTCATGTTGTCTTCATGTAATTTAGTCTTTGTCTCTAGAATCTGAAATTGTAGGAATAAAATAAAATTAGATTATTTTTCAGTCACAAACCCCTTATTCTCATCAAAAGCTCACTGTACGTTAATCTCAAGTCTCAACCCAGGCTTCAGATAAGGACTCGAACAAGCCTGATTCCATGAGGGAACTGTGGGACAACGGGAAAGTCTTCCTATGCTTCAGAATACAATCCAGTATCTAATGTAACAATAGATCAAAGATTAGTCCCATGTCCTATCCATTTAGAAAGTACTCCAGGTACGTCTGGAACATGCAGGTGTACCCCTAGAAGCCTGTAGATGGAGCTCTGGAACAGATCCAGGGACTGTGGCTGAACCTGAAATCACATACTACTCTAGAGCAAGTGAAAAACTATGTGACAAGAGCAGTATGTCCAAATTCACAGCATTCATAAAAGATTAGGCAAAAAAGTACCCAGATCACCTACTTTTTCCAGCAAGATTCTGAAGTGTGCACATGATGGAAACTTTGCTATCCAATGAGGCCACTGGAGAGAGGATTTAAATGGCAGTGAAGTCAAGTCTAAATATTATTAACTCAAAAGAAAGCGATACGAAATAAATATATGAATTCAGAACAAAAACAGTGCAATAAAAAGGCTATAATTCAAAAAAAGCAGTGCAGTATTCTATAGTTGGTTGAGCAATCGACTTTCGTGAATGGACATCTTATCTGCAGGTTACAGCCAACGGACAACTTCAGGTTAATTATCTGAGCCAAAAATCCGAACAGAGACCATTACTTTAAAGGATTAGTTCACTTTTAAATAAACTTTTCCTGATAATTTACTCACCCCCATGTCATCCAAGATGTTCATGTCTTTCTTTCTTCAGTCGAAAAGAAATTAAGGTTTTTGATGAAAACATTCCAGGATTTTTCTCCTTTATAGTGGATTTCAATGGAGCCCAAATGATTGAAGGTCAAAATTACAGTTTCAGTGCAGCTTCAAAGGGCTTTAAACGATACCAGACGAGGAATAAGGGTCTTATCTAGAGAAACCATCTGTCATTTTCTACAAAAATACAACTGTTTATGCTTTATAAACATGAATGATCGCCTTGAACGTACTTCCGGTTTCGCATTCTTCAAAATGCTTGACCTAAATGTCCTATGCCTTCCCTATTCTACTTACAGAAAAAAACTAAACGAAACCTATTCTACTTACGGAACGAACGCGGCGGCAGTTTTGTTTTTTTCCGTAAGTAGGATAGGGAAGGCGTAGGACATACGCCTTCGTTTTGAAGGCGTATGTCCTACGCCTTCAAAGCGTTTTGAAGAATGCAAACCGGAAGTACGTTCAAGGCGATCATTTGTGTTTATAAAGCATAAACAGTTGTATTTTTTTTAGATAATGAGTGATGGTTTCTCTAGATAAGACCCTTATTTCTCGTCTGGTACAGTTTAAAGCCCTTGAAGCTGCACTGAAACTGTAATTTTGACCTTCAACTGTCTGGAGGCCATTGAAGTCCACTATAAGGAGAATAATCCTGTTGTTTTCATCAAAAACCTTAATTTCTTTTCGACTGACGAAAGAAAGACATGAACATCTTGGATGACACGGGGGTGAGTAAATTATCAGAAAAAGTTTATTTAAAAGTGGACTAATCCTTTAATAGATGTGATAACTGAGAATCATTCATTCAAGAGATTCATTCAAAAAGGCTTATTGAAACAAGTGACAAGAGTCAGTGAATCATGTATTCAAAAATATATTAAATTTGTTTTTTAAATAATTCAGTTAAATTAATTAAATCTTTTTAAATAGACTGCAGCAACTAACATTTTGCCAGAACCTTTAGTAAATTAGACCCACATATTGTCAGGAATCAGGACGAGATTCAGTTGCAGGCACAACAAAACTTAATTTATTAATTGTTCAACAAAAGTATTTATTAAATCCAGCAGGGAGCACTGGTAGCTTGGTCCCGTGCGGCCTTCAGAGTGACTGAAGAAGCGGACTGCTATGAAGATCGCAGCGCCTGGGTGGGCGGGGCTACACATCCGGCAGAGAGAGATCGCTGGTGGGCGAAGAACGAGGGACTGGAGCGAGGCAAACCAAATCCGGGGAACGGGAAGCAAGCCAGGCAGGAACAGCGAGAGAACAAAGTCTGGGTGGCAGAAGGAGAGAGAGAAAAACTAAAAGAAACTCAAACAGGCACTGGAGCTTCAAAACGGGACACAAAACACAATATAACTTTGACAAGACAAGAGAATGGCTGGCCGGAGCGCAAGGTAACAAACACAAACAATCTGGCACAAGACAGCAAACATGAGGGGATTAAATAGGGGAATAATTAAGGAAGTCTGATTGATGACCGGTGAGCGATAATGCTGATGGAATAACAAGGGGGTGGGGAAAACGCCACAATGACAGCGGAGCACATGGCGAACTGTCAAAACAAAACCATGTGAATGAAAACAACGAGACACACAGACAAAAGGGCATGACAGACGACAGCATAGGACAGATCAGATCGAGGTGAGGGAATCCGATGTCGATCGGCTGCTGCCTTGGTCCGTCTGGAAGTCCGGGCCAAGACCCCCTCAGCCCTCCTCCATGTGTGGCGGCAACGCTGGATGAAGGCCAAGGCAGACGGGACCACAGCATCGGGTTCCTGTGAGGGAAACAGAGGAGGTTGGTAACCAATAGAACACAGAAATGGGGACATACCTGTCGACGCTACAGGTAGGGAGTTGTGGGCGTATTCATCCCATGACAACTGTTGACTCCAGGAACTAGGATTCTGGGAGGTCAGGCAGAGGAGAGCTCTCTCGAGATCCTGATTGGCTCGCTCACACTGCCCGTTGGTCTAGGGGTTAAATCCTGAGGACAGACTCATAGAGGCCCTGATCTGTCGACAGAACTCTTTCCAAAACTGAGAAACAAACTGTGGCCCACATCAGAAACCACATCAACCGGAAGGCCATGAATCCGGAACACGTGGTCAACCATAGTCTGAGCAGTTTCCTTGGCAGTGGGGAGTTTGGGCAAAGGGATGAAGTGGGCCGCTTTGGAGAAACGATCCACTACCATCCGGATGACGGTGTTACCTCTCGAAGGTGGAAGACCAGTGACAAAGTCAAGGGCCAGGTGTGACCAAGGACGAGAGGGAATGAGCAAGGGCTGGAGCAGACCAACAGGCAGGCGGTTAGAATTCTTGTTCTGAGCACAAGTCGAGCACGCCAACACAAACTGCCTGACAAACTGACTTTTAGGGGCAGTCATGGCCTAATGAATAGAGAGTCGGACTTGTAACCCAAAGGTCATGGGTTCGAGTCTCAGGTCCGGCAGGGATTGTCGGTGAGGGGAGTGAATGTCCAGCGCTCTCCCCACCCTCAATACCAAGACTGAGGTGAGACCCTTGAGACCCAGCAATGGCTGCCCACTGCTCCGGGTGTGTGTTCACTGCTGTGTGTGTGCACTTGGATGGGTTAAATGCAGAGCACAAATTCCGAGTATGGGGTCACCATACTTGGCCACATGTCACTTCACTTCACATCTGGGGCCATGGAGGGCCACCAAAACCGCTGGCGGATGGCAGCCAGCAATCTCCAAATTCCTGAGTGACAGACCAACCTGGATTCGTGTCCCCACCGGAGGACTTCAGGGCGCAACGCAACCGGCACAAACAGCCGACCCTCCGAGCACTCCTCCACTCGCCTCTCGACGTCCCAGTAGAGGGACCCTACCACCACCCCCTTGGGAAGGATGGCCTCAGCCGGCGCCTCCTCCCCAGGGGCCTCGAACAGACGAGAGAGGGCATCAGGCTTGATATTCTTGGAACCAGGCCGGTACGAGAGGGTGAAGTTAAAACGGCCAAAGAAGAGTGCCCATCGAGCCTGCCAAACAGACGTACTCAAGGTTCTTATGATCCGTCCAAACCAGGAAGGGCTGCGCTGACCCCTCCAGCCAGTGACACCACTCATCCAAGGCCAACCTGACTGCTGACAGCTCCCTGTTTCCAATGTCATAGTTGCGTTCAGCTGGGCTCAGCCGATGGGAGAAGAAAGCGCAAGGGTGCACCTTCCCATCTTTAGGGCTCCGCTGAGACAGGACTGCGCCTACCCCAACATCAGAGGCATCCACCTCGACAATGAATTGCCGATCAGCATCTGGAATAGAGAGAACAGGAGCAGAGATGAAACGGGACTTAAGAACATCAAAGGACTCCTGAGCCTGAAAACTCCATCTGAAAGGTACTTTGGTGGAGGTGAGCGCCGTTAAGGGTGCAGCTACCTGACTGAAGTTCCTGATGAAGCGCCTATAAAAATTGGCGAAGCCCAGGAACAACTGCAGAGCCTTGCGGGCATTGGGGACTGGCCACTCGGCTACGGCCCTTACCTTGGCGGGATCAGCCCTGATCCCATCAGCTGAGATGACATACCCCAGGAATGTAACCGATTTGGAGTGGAACTCGCACTTCTCTGCCTTTATAAAGAGCTGATTCTCTAACAGCCATTGAAGGACCTTGCGAACGTGCTGGGTGTGCACCTGTAGAGAAGGGGAAAAGATGAGAATGACATCAAGGTACACAAAGACAAACTTGTTTACCATGTCCCTCAGCACATCATTGACCAAGGCCTGGAAGACAGCTGGAGCAATAGTCAGACCAAAAGGTAGGACCAAGTATTCAAAGTGTCCCGTAGGAGTATTGAATGCTGTCTTCCACTCATCCCCCTCACGAATCTGCACCAGGTGGTAAGCATTGCGGAGGTCTAGCTTGGTGAAGACCTGGGCTCTCTGCAATAACTCAAAAGCAGACAACATGAGAGGTTGGGGGTACCTGTTACATTTACATTTACATTTACATTTATGCATTTGGCTGACGCTTTTATCCAAAGCGACTTACATTGCATTATACTATACATTTTGTATCTGAGTATGTGCAATCCCTGGGATCGAACCCATGACCTTGGCATTGCTAGTGCCACGCTCTAACCACTGAGCTACTGTTCTTAACAGTAATGTCGTTTAACTCTCTGTAGTCAATGCAGGGGCGCAAGGAGCCATCCTTCTTCTCAACGAAGAAGAACCCTGCCCCGGCGGCTGAGGAAGAGGGGCGGATGAGGCCGGCATTGAGAGATTCTTGAATATACCTGTCCATGGCCTCTCGTTCAGGACCAGAAAGGGAATATAACCGACCCTTGGGCGGAGAAGTGCCTGGGAGGATGTCGATAGCACAGTCATACGGCCGGTGGGGAGGTAGGGACATGGCTTGGGATTTGCTGAAGACCCGATGAAGATCGCGGTACTCCACCGGGACTCCGGTCAGATCTGCTGCCTCCACCTGAAAAACAGGACACACAGAACCAGGAGAAGCAGCAGTACCCAGACAAAACGTTAGACAAAACTGACTCCAGGCTAACACAGATCTCCCAGACCAATCAACGTGAGGGTTGTGCTGCACCAGCCACGGATGCCCCAGAAAGATAGGGGCACCCGGGGAGTTCAGCAGGTACAGCTCAATACCCTCCTGGTGATTGCCTGAGACAACTAACCTTACACGAGGGGTGGTGTGGGTAATGGTGGAGATAAGCTGACCAGCTAACGACCACACAGGAATAGGCGAGGAGAGAGGGATAGCTGGAATGCCCCACTGCTTAGCGACAGCGCTGTCCAGAAAATTGCCCTCAGCCCCAGAATACACTAGGGCCTGGCAGGAGTTGGAGGAGCTCTCACCAGGAGTCCCCGGTTCAATGGTGGGCTTTGGCTTTTAAAGGGCACTTGATAGCAAAATGCCCAGGTTTCCCACAGTACAGACATAAACCTCGAGCCAGACGATCCCGCTTCTCCTGAGGCGTGAGACGGAGACGCCCTAATTGCATGGGTTCTGGGTCTGTGGGGAGAGGTGAAGACTGGATGGGGTAACTTGAGGAAGGGAGCCCTCCCCCAACCTCCAAAATAGGTGAACAGAACAACGCTGAATAAAAAAGTACCAAATCTATGTATAACGAGAAAAGTGAAAGTTCTCAGCCACAAAAGTCTTGCAAATTTGATACAACACCTTCAAACCAAAAGGTGGGATGCAGTATTTAACTCCATAGATCCCGACTGTGCTTATAATTTTCTAATATCTGAATTAAATGATTCTATAGATAAAACTATTCCTGAAAAAATAATTAAACAAAATGGAATGCAATCAAAACCGTGGATAACAAATGGAATACTGAAGTCTATCAGAAAGAAGAATACGCTCTATAAAAAATATATAAAAAATCAGAACATCTACAATAAATCAGTATATATAAAATATAAAAATAAATTAACAAAAGTATTAAGAGCAAGTAAACAAAATCATTTTACTGCTCAATTTAAAAATGCTTCAGGGGATCAAAAGGCGTCCTGGAAGGTGTTGAATGAGGTACTCGGCCGCAATAATAAAATCTCAGTCATCCCTGACACTGTAGTGCAAAATTAACCAAGTAATGACAATTTATCTAACATCTTTAATAATTACTTTTCCTCTGTTGGAAAAAATCTTTCTCGAAAAATGTGTCTACCAGGGGGTGCCAATTATAAAGATTATCTTCAGGGTAGTTATATAAATTCATTTTTTCTAAAACCTACTTATAAAACAGAAGTGATAAATATCATAAACAAATTAAAATCTTCACACACAGTTGGTGCTGATAACATATGTAGTATAATTATCAAAGCCATAGTAAATGAAATTGCAGAGCCTCTTGCCTACTGTCACAAATCCCTTGTCTTCTGTACTCCAATTCCCATCATCCTCCTGTTCCACACCTGCACTCACTTCCCTCGTCATCTCCCCATCATCACTGATCATCGTCACCTGGACTTCCTCGTCAGCACTCCCTATTTATATGGACTCACTCCCTTCACTCCTTGTCTGTTCTTAATGTTGCTTCATGTGTTAGGACGTTGTCTCTTCATGTTATATCAATAAAACCCATCTATTGTGGAAAGTCCGTATCAGCCTCATCTCTACAACAACCAGACCGTAACAGAAGAACAGACCAAAACTGCTGGATTTCCACAAAGAAGATGGATGCGTTCTTCAGCACCCAGGCTCCAGCTTCTCCCATGCTTCCCACAACTATGACGGCTGCTGATCGTCTCATCGGGCTTCTTCAGTTTGTACGTTCGCTGGAGAGGTATAGTGATAGTGAAGTGACATGTGGCCAAGTATGGTGACCCATACTCGGAATTTGTGCTCTGCATTTAACCCATCCAAGTGCACACACACAGCAGTGAACACACACACCGTGAACACACACCCAGAGCAGTGGGCAGCCATTGCTGCGGCGCCCGGGGAGCAGTTGGGGGTACGGTGCCTTGCTCAAGGGTCTCACCTCAGTCGTGGTATTGAGAGTGTGGAGAGCGCTGGACATTCACTCCCCTCACCGACAATCCCTGCCGGACCTGAGGCTCGAACCCATGACCTTTGGGTTACAAGTCCGACTCTCTATCCATTCATCGAGCTAGCTTATCTGACTAACTGGCCAGACGCTCATTTGATCGCCCTGTTTCTGGACGGGCTGGATGACAACACTATCCGTTTTGAGGAACCTGATTATCGTTTTTCCTTAAACGAAACTATCAATTTAATTCTGTGTTTGAATGATTCCAAATTTCTAGTAGAAGAGGTTCAGGATGAGTGTTTGTTTCGTCCAGAAACACGGTTGGCCAGGCCAGTTAGTCAGCCTCAGTCTTCCTCCGCATACCCCTCCAGTGAACTCCTTTTCTGTTCTACGCTGGACCCACACTCCTCCGCTGGGTCCAGAAGGCGGAGGAGGAGGAAGAAAGCAGCCCCAGCCTGTCACGAACCTGCTGCTCCAGCCCTCTCCGAGGAGGCTCCAGCCTCACACAGGCCGCCATGTGATGCGGCCTGGTTAATTGACTTTTGGTCCGAGCCAATAGCTCCAGTCTCCGCCGAGACTGTAGCTCCAGTCTCAGCCGCCGGGCCAGTATCTCCAGTCTCAGCCGCCGGGCCAGTATCTCCAGTCTCAGCCGCCGGGCCAGTATCTCCAGTCTCAGCCGCCGAGCCAGTATCTCNCAGCCGCCGCCGCTCCAGCCGCCGCCGAGCCAGCCGCTCCAGCCTGTCACAAGCCCGCTCCAGCTTCAAACTTTGAACTTTTTGTCTCCCCGCTGGTCTCCAGCCCTGAAACTGTGTTCCCTCCCTGCCTCCCTCTCCCACCTCCTCCCATCTGCCTCCATACATCATCTCCGCTCCTTCCTGCCAGCCCTTTAGCTCACCCTCAGGCTACAACTACCACGAGGCCAGGAGTTCCTAGGTCTCCACCTCCAGCATCCTCGACCAGGACTCCACCTCGGCCCGTTGGTCCATTAACTCCTCCTTGGCTACAACCTCCCTCATCTCCACCGTGGCCCATCAGTCCTCGGTTTCGCATTGGTCGTTTGTCTGCCTGCCCTCACCTCAGGACTGCACTCCTCCGGTTTCACCTCGTCCCTTCGTCCCTCTGGCTCCTTTGGCTTCCTCACTCCCTCCTGCTCCACCTCGGTCGTCCGTCGTTCTGGCTCCTCTGCGGCCTTCCGGAACCCCGCCTGCGCCTTGTTCGTCTGAGCCGTCAGCATCGCCATGTCCCGCCGAACCCTCAGCACCACCTGGGCTCGTCTACAATTCGGCTACGGACCCTGACCCGCCGTGGCCTGCCAAGGCCCCTGACCCGCCTTGGCTCTCCAGGACTCCTAACCCGCCATGGCTCAGGGGTCTCCAGGGCGCCCACCCCCCCTCCCCGTAGTTACATCTACGGCGTGAGNGGAGGGGGGGTAGTGTCACAGATCCCTTGTCTTCTGTACTCCAATTCCCATCATCCTCCTGTTCCACACCTGCACTCACTTCCCTCGTCATCTCCCCATCATCACTGATCATCGTCACCTGGACTTCCTCATCAGCACTCCCTATTTATATGGACTCACTCCCTTCACTCCTTGTCTGTTCTTAATGTTGCTTCATGTGTTTGGACGTTGTCTCTTCATGTTATATCAATTAAACCCATCTATTGTGGAAAGTCCGTATCAGCCTCATCTCTACAACAACCAGACCGTAACACCTACATTATTAATCTTTCGTTAACACAAGGCATTTTTCCAAAAATGACTAAGATTGCAAAAATAATACCAATATACAAGTCTGGGGATAAAAATGATATTCAAAACTATAGACCAATATCAATTTTACCAACCCTCTCTAAAGTTTTAGAGCGAGTTGTATACTCTAGACTAGTAGAATATCTTGAGAAATATAATGTATTAGAGCCCTCACAATATGGCTTTAGGAAAAATTGCACCACGTATATATGGCTATTTTAGACCTTGTGGAGAAAATGAATGATGCTTTTGAAAGAGGAGAGTATGGTATTGGGGTTTTTCTGGATCTTTCAAAGGCATTCGATACCATTGATCATGAAATTTTGCTTGGTAAACTGATGCACTATGGTGTCAGGGGAGTAGCACTCCAGTGGTTTAGGAGTTATATCTGTGGAAGAGAGCAATATGTGGATGTTGAGGGATTAAACTCCTACGCAAAAAGCATTGGAACTGGGGTTGCACAAGGATCCATTATGGGACCACTTTTATTCATAATTTATATTAATGACTTTGTTTATTGTTCCAGCGACATTCATAAAATACTTTTTGCAGATGACACAAATTTGTTTATATCTCATAAAAATATGGACCAACTAGAAAAATGTCTAAATGAGCAATTGGCAAAGGTCAACATATGGTTCAAATGCAACAAATTGTCTTTAAATATTAGTAAAACTTCTTATATTGTCTTCAGCCCAAACAGACGTGATGACAGAAATTACAATATAAATATAATGATAGACCACAGAGCTATCCAAAAAGTAGATTCGACCAAATTCTTAGGAATCTTTATAGATCATTCTTTAATCTTTAAAAAACATATTGACGAGCTTGTCAAAAAATTATCCAAAATTGTTGGTTTATTCTTTAAAATAAGACATTTGCTTCCATTTGAAGCATTGTTGACTCTGTACAGATCTCTGTTCGAGCCTCACCTGAATTATTGTAATGTGATTTGGAACAATACATATCCCACCTATATTGCAAAACTTCAGGTAATACAAAAGAAAACCTTAAGAGCAATTACTTGGTCCATGCCAAACTCTCCGACAAATCCTATTTTCCATAGATATGGTCTTCTAAAGCTTCCTGAAAGTAACTTCTATCATAATGCTTGTATAATGTATAGTGTTGTTTACAAATTAAACAGTAGACTCTGTGAACTTATTCCACTATACTCATCTTCGCACCAACATGATACACGGAAAAAGTCTCTTTTAAAAGGGAAAACAAGGAATTTAAAATGTACTAGTTTCAGTGTCTGCTATAGAGGACCACAAATATGGAATGAGTTAGACAATGATATCTGTCATATATGACATCTGTTTTGCTTATACTTGATGATGGACCCCGGCCATAAGCTGCATAGCTTCTTAGGATGTCCATTTTCCACAGTGTCAAAATAATATCTGCACTTATGCGCATGTTAATGTTGAATACCTACGTAGGCAGGTGTGTGTACGTGCGTGCACATGTATGTATATGCGTGGCAGGTGCTTGCTATATGTATGTGTGGGAATGTATGTATGTGTATGTATGTATGTACGTATGTATATGCATATGTATAATTGTGCTATATGTGCATGTGTGTATATGTAAACATGTACAGATGAGTGGAAATAAACTTAAACTTAAACGCTGGCGCCGGCGAAGGATCCGAGCTTCTATATGAAGGGCCAGGTCAACCAAGGAATCCATGTCACTGGGCAGTTCATGGGTGGCAATCTCGTCCTGGATATTGTCATCCAGCCCTTCAAGAAACCTGGAGCGCAGGGCATCCTCATTCCAATCGCAGGAGGCCGCCAAGGTTTGGAACTGGATGGCATAATCCGTGACAGAGCGACCCTCCTGTGAGAGCCGCACCAGCCTGGAAGCCGCCTCATCACCCCTTGCCGATTGGTCGAACAATTTGATCACCGAACAGGTCTCCTTGCGGCCGGCAGGCCCCCGGCCTACAACACCCAGCCATGTGCTCATCACCCAACAGACTGGCAACAACTTCAGACGATAACCTCAAGATTTATCCTCAACCTGCAGATCCGACGCTCCTCAGCCTAAAGGCATCTTGCAAGTATCGTACATTTTAATGCTAAACAGCGATTTAGTATTGATTTGTAAGACTCACCTTTGCTATTGCTAAAAGAAACTGATGAGTCCTTTCCAGATTGTCTTTGACTTTTTCCTATAGCTCTAGTAACAGTACCTCTTCCGGTTCAACTCTTATCATTACTCATTCTGACCAACATATGTGTGTGACCCTTTATGTTATGTTATGTTAGTTATGTGGTTGTGAGTTAGTTAATAAAGATTGTGCACAATACATGTTTGGTTCTGACTCCATCTGCTAATGAATTGCCTCTTAAGTGATATAGACCCGAACCTATGCTCTAAGTAGCACGGTGCGATAAGAATGTTATTTTTCCATAACCTGGAAATGAACATTTCTTAGAATTGTTAAACAATCAACACTGAGTGTTCCCTGGACAACAGCTTAATTGATTGTAATATTAAGATTAATGTAGCTATATCCAGTAAATCTGATGAACAGATTTACATATTCATAATTAATCATAATTAATAAATCATATCGAGTTATTAATAATTATTAATATTTCCCCTTTGAGTTAAATCGCTACAGTGACCAGTGAGCGATAATGCTGATGGAATAACAAGGGGGTGGGGAAAATGCCACAATGACAGCGGAGCACATGGCGAACTGTCAAAACAAAACCATGTGAATAAAAACAACGAGACACACAGACAAAAGGGCATGAGAGACGACAGCATAGATCGAAGATCGAAGGCATGACACATATTTTGTTTAGTTGTCCATTCAGAATTGTGATCTCTGTTTTGAACACTCAAAATTGTGATGATCAATTTCCAGAATTGTGCAGCTGATTGAGTAAAAACAGCATCATAAACTCATGTGATGGAGCAGGTTGTGAGAAGGAGGAGGAGATCAACTCATTAATCCTCTTTCAATTCTGAGGAGGAAAAATAAATTCAGCTGATCTCAAAACAAAAAGATTTATGAAATGTTTGTAGCAAGGTTTGTTGTTTTGGGAAGAAGAAGGTGGGAACCGGCAAACGTTTAACAACTTTAATAAACACAAAACGAAAGTAAAGCGTGAGAGATACGAGGCCGGTGTGGCACTCAGGTGACTCTTGTTATCAGTCGCACCGCCGGCCTCGTGCCATTCTCTCACAGCTCTCGCCCCGCCCTTCTTTTGATATATTGAATGTTCAGATATTCATACAACATAATATTCTGGGGCCCAAACGATCAAAAATGGTGGTGCTGACTCTAACCCTTTCATGCACAGAGGTCAGTAAAGTGGACATCTGTCCCACTCAGCTTGTGGTATCAACTCCCCAGTTCACAAGCACTTTTCTCTTATTTTCATCATCATACATGCCTACACGATCCTTGCCTATAAACTCACAGGTTTCGCACTAAAGCAAAAGCTTATGTGAATAAGGCTGCATGTGTTGATTGAAGCAGACTGATGAAAATTGTTCCTGTACAAGCTAACTTTAATTCTCTAATAGACTAATTCATAGTCTAATTTATTCAATGTGTAAGTACATCAACACTAACACATGACATAAAAACTGATTAATTTGATTGCGTTTATGGTTTTCAGAGCACAAAGTGCTTAATTATATGAAACTATCAAAAAACGAATGGGTGCTCTGGAATGCAAAAGCAGCTTTCCCACATTTTGACAAGCAGATGTCATTAGGGGACCTATTATGCCCTCTTTTACAAGATGTAAAATAAGTCTCTGATATTCCCAGAGTGAGTATGTGAAGTTTTAGCTCAAAAAACCCCACAGATAATTTTTATAACATGTTAAAAAGGAGTCAGTCAGGACGCACTGTAAGGTCAGAAACTGTGAATATATGCTGCATGGAGAAAGAACAGGTAAAGACTATATATTTATTATACTTTAATAAAATAAAATAAAAATCAGTACAATTATTTCCATTTTTTGTCTATTTAAATTATATTTACACTCATCACAACCACATGAAAAAATACTGTAGTAAACTTTTATTTACTATATTAAACTGTATTTATTAAATTGTAGTATATTATAGTATTTACCACACTTTTTAATGAATACTACAGCATACCATAGTATTAACTATAGTGAACTGATAAACTGTAGTAAATACTGTGGGGGTAGAGTGGGGTAAGATGAGCCATTTTTTTCTTATGTGGTCCTCAAGATAAGGGAAAAAGGCATAAGTACAATGAAAGTATTTGAAGTAATTTCAGGATGTTTCCTATCATTTTAAATGATCAGAATAAATCTATGACAAAGGGTCTTAAAAATATGTCTTCTTATAAAAAGTGTTCCTCTGGCTCAATTTACCCCAGGTTAGGGGTAAGTTGAGCCGAGTCAGTAGGTGGGTGTAAACTGACCATCTAACTGAATCTGAATCAAACCCATGTGAAATTTTAAAGATAATGTACCTATTTGAAAAACTAATTTAATAATAAAATTTCCTTTTACAAGTTTTCTTCGTATAAATATTTTACAAATATTATTTTTTTTAAAGCTAAATTAAACAACATAAAACCAACCATATGAAGTTGAAATTTCAGTATGTTTAATTGTTTGCATTTCTGAAACAATATGTTGAACATCAAAGTTGTAACCTTCCCATAAACAGTATAAACAGAGAGTTTGTTGAGTAAAATTAAATAAAACGTCTTTACCAGCCACACTTCTATTAATGAACCCTTTGATAGAAAATATAGCTAATGTTTTTCCTCCTTGTATAAGGTTGGTAATCACGCCAGATCTAATATTATTTATTTCAGCATAATAACCACACAATGGGTGCGTAGGGAGGCAGATGAAGACGAGGATGAGTAAAGTTCAAATTCAAGGTTTTCATAATAAGATCCAAACAGGCAGGGATACACACACATAAATGAAACGTGACCGGTCAAAGAACATCAGGAACTTCAGTAGTGCAGATAACAAGGTGATAAACGATACACAGAATGAACTCATAATGACGTGATCATGTAAACAAAGGAGTGGCGGGAAACTGAACAAAGGAAGACATGAAAACAAGCTGAAGATAACTGAGACAACTTGGTTATTCAATAACAGCTTTATTTTCTATTTGGGTTAATGAATATGCTTTGTTTTTTAAGATGAACTGTTTTTCCCAGGTATTGTTATATTGTTAGCACACTTCCGGGTCGATAGGGAATGCTGGCGTGTTTGGCTGCCACTCACCGCTTTGTTTGTTTTTTAAGTTATATTATTTTCTGTGCCTTTTTTACTGATCGTTCCCAGTTCATTTCTATGGGTGGCCATAGGTCTGAGATTAGCTCTGTTTTCTCTGGAGTTCCTCAGGGTTCAGTCTTGGGCCCTTTACTTTTAACATTTATCTGTCACCGCTTGCCTCTCTCTTGAGATCGCTTTGCCTCCATTATCATTTGTAAGCTGACGATACACAGATTTATATACTTCCAAAACCAGATGAACTCCCTGACACTGATTTTCCTTCCGGCTTTATTACTGAAATAAACACATGGATGAGTAATAATTTCAGTGGTAAAACTGAAGTTATGCTCACTTGCTCCTGTCATCAAATTTCCAAAGCTGGCTCTCTTTCTTTGACTTTTGATGGCTCAGTTTTGGAAACCAAAGTAAAGTGAGAAAACTGAATTATTTCCAATGCTAATCTTTCATTTGACTCTTTTGTTCAGAGTACAGTCAAAACATCATTTTTTCATCTCAGAAATGTCACAAGATTGCATCCTATGTTAAATTCTTCTGTAGCAGAAAAGCGTCTCGGTTATGTATATAACCTTAGTTCCCTGATAGGGAACGAGACGCTGCGTAATCGCTGTGGGAACGCCCCTGCGTGATGTCGTCATGAAGCACGTATGAAATCTGTCCAATCAGGAGACGGAACGTCATAGGCGGGTGACGTCACCGACCAGGAACTATAAAACCCGCCCGAAAACACTGTCATTCAGCTTCTCAAAGTCTGAAGCAAGTCGCTTATCGGGCAAGAAGGAAGTATGGCAAGGATACGCAGCGTCTCGTTCCCTATCAGGGAACTAAGGTTATATACATAACCGAGACGTTCCCTTTCAAGGGAACTCAACGCTGCGTAATCGCTGTGGGAACGCTATACCAACGCCGCCATAGTACCAAGTGACCGATCGTGTGAGGCCGAGGCGCACAGTTCACAGTAGCACTTGAGCTCCTGGAGTGGAGCCGAGGTCTAGTTCATTGAACTTAACAAAAGTGTGCGGTGAGGACCAGCCTGCCGCATCACAAATGTCATTAAGGGAACCCCTGAAATAAATGCCTTGGAGGCAGCCATACTCCGGGTAGAATGAGCCCGGACAGCCAAAGGTGAAGGCTGTCCAACCGACTCATATGCAAGTGAGATAGCCTCAACCACCCACTTGCTCATCCTCTGCTTAGATGCCGGCAGACCTTTTCTTGGTGCGCCGAAGCAAACGAACAACTGTTCAGATTTTCTCCATGAAGAAGCTCTATGTACATAAGCATCTAATGCCCTCACTGGACATAGCAGATACAATTTTTCCTGGTCCGATGACGTAAATGGAGGAGGACCGAAGGCCTGTAGTACAATAGGCCTCACAGTATTAGTGAGAACCTTAGGAACATATCCCACTCTGGGATGCAGAAATGCCTTAACATTACCAGGCGCAAATTCCAGGCACGAAGGAGCAACCGACAGGGCTTGAATGTCACCAATTCTCTTAAGAGACGAGATAGCAAGAAGAAACACTGTTTTTAGTGTTAGAAATTTTTCTGCAACTTCTTCGATAGGTTCGAAGGGAGCCATAGAAAGGCCCTGAAGCACAGTGGCCAAATCCCATGCCGGAACTCTCGTGCGTACTGCAGGTCTCATCCTCAAAGTGCCACGAAGGAAACGAGTAATAAGCGGGTGTTTCCCCAAAGAAACCCCACTTAAAGGAGCGTGGTAAGCACCTAAGGCCGCCACGTACACCTTCAGCGTGGAGGGGGATAGCCCTGCAGAAAATCTCTCCTGTAGGAAGTCCAGCACCGCGCTAACCGGGCAGTTAACTGGATCCCACTGGTGATCTTCACACCAGGAAGTGAATAATCTCCACTTCAAGGCGTAGAGTTTCCTCGTGGATGGAGCTCTGGACTGGAGTATGGTCTCAACAACCTCAGTTGAGAGACCGGAATCTATGAGACGTGCCCCCTCAGAGGCCACGCCCACAAATTCCATAACTCCGGGCGGGGATGCAGTATTAGACCGCCCGCCTGTGATAGAAGGTCCTTCCTGACCGGAATCTCCATCGGAGAGCCGTCTAGGAGAGAGACCAGGTCCGAAAACCATATCCGAGTTGGCCAGAACGGGGCTACTAATAATAGACGGGCCCCGTCCCGGCGAACCCTGTCCAGAACTCCCGGGAGCAGAGCGATCGGGGGAAATGCGTACAGCGGTAGCCTCGGCCACGGCTGTACCATAGCGTCCAGCCCAAGAGGTGCTGGGTGAGTCATGGAGAACCACAGTGGACAGTGAGTCGTCCCTCGAGACGCAAACAGATCCACCCTGGCTTCGCCGTAGTTCTCCCAAAGGAGCTTCACCACATCCGGGTGAAGTCTCCATTCCCCGGGCCTCGGCCCCTGCCTCGACAGGATGTCTGCTCCCACATTTTGGTACCCAGGGATGTAAACTGCTCTGAGGGATAGCAGTTTCCCCTGGGACCACAGGAGGATCTGATTCGCCAGCTTGTAAAGCGGGCGTGATCTCAGACCCCCCTGTCGGTTTATATACGAGACTACTGATGTGTTGTCTGATCGAACTAACACATGTTTGTCCCTGAGATCTGGGAGGAAGTATCTCAGTGCTAGAAATACCGCCATCATTTCCAGACAGTTTATGTGCCATGTGAGACGATGGTCCTGCCACAGACCCCATGTTGAGCGACCACTCATGATCGCTCCCCAACCCGTGAGGGATGCATCCGTCGTTAGCGTGACGCGACGACTGGGAGCTCCCAGCACAGGTCCCTGGGATAGGAACCAAGGTTGCTTCCATATGGCCAGAGCACGTAAGCAGCGCCGCGTGACTCTGATCATACGAAATGGATTCCCCCTCGGTGAGAACCCCTTGGTTTTGAGCCACCACTGTAAGGGTCTCATGTTCAGCAAGCCCCAAGGTATAACGTTGGATGCTGCTGCCATCAGACCCAACAGTTTTTGAAACTGTTTTACAGTGAGTGACTGGCCTAGCTTTATGTCCGAGACTGTATTGAGGATTGATGTTATTCGAGCCGGAGATAAACGGGCTCTCATAATCACCGAGTCCCATATCACGCCCAGATAAGTGATTCTCTGTACTGGAGAAAGAACACTTTTCTTCGCGTTTAGTCTCAACCCCAACTTTTCCATATGAGCGAGAACAACACCTCGATGTTGAACCGCCATCTGCTCTGATTGAGCGAGAATCAACCAATCGTCGATGTAATTCAGAATGCGGATGCCCTGCATACGCAAGGGCGTTAGAACCGCATCTATGCATTTTGTAAAAGTACGGGGTGACAGCGCTAGACCGAAGGGAAGAACCCGATATTGGTATGCTTCGCCCCCGAAAGCAAACCTCAGGAATTCTCTGTGATGCGGGAGGATTGACACATGGAAATACGCGTCCTTCAGATCTATCGTCACAAACCAGTCCTCGGATCTGATTTGTAACACGACATGCTTTATAGTAAGCATTTTGAACTTGAGCTTTGCTACTGTTCGATTCAGTTGTCGTAGATCTAAAATCGGCCGTAATCCCCCGTCTTTCTTTGGCACAATGAAATAACGGCTGTAAAAACCCGACTCCTTGCTGGGAGGAGGAACCCTTTCTATTGCTCCTTTTTGCAAGAGTGTCTGAACTTCCTGTGCCAACACCAGAGCCTGCTCGGGATCTACCACCGTGGTCAGAATCCCGTTGAATCGGGGTGGGCGTGTTCGAAACTGAATTGCATACCCCTTTTCTATAGTTCGCAGGACCCATTGAGATACTTTTGACAGATTTTTCCACTCTGACAAAAAATCTACTAAGGGAACCAGCCTCTCGAGGCTGGCCTCTGGTGAAACATGAGCACCCAGCACAGTGCCCTGTAACGGCGGACCGGCAGGGAACAACTGATCTGGATGACTCATGTTTAGAGACAGCGCGCCACCCTCGGGTGACACGCGGAGAAGCACTGCGCCCCGGCATAGCGGCGGGGTTGGCAGAGCGCCCCCCTGAGGGCACCGAAGACACACAGGCACCGTATAATGAGGTGAATGCTGTATGACCTCGGTGGGGATCGCCGGGGGGGGCAGAGACCAGCCTCTCAAGACTGGCTCCTAAAAGCAGCCAGCACAATGCCCTGAATCGGCGCACCGGCAGGGAACAATTGACTGGGCTACCATGAAGAACGCAAGCCACCCTTGGGTGACTCGCGGGGAACTACTGCGCCCCGGCGTTGCGGCGGGTCAGCAGAGCGCCCCTTGGGGACACCAAAAAGGCAGATAGCTACCATAAAATTGAGGTTAGCGCCATCTGACTGTTTGGAGAGAAAACACTAATCAGGAAACCAGCCTCTCGAGGCTGGGCCCTAATGTGTATTGTGCAGCCAGCACAATGCCCTGAATCGGCGCACCGGCAGGGAACAAATGGCCTGGCTGCCGCAGAGAATGCGCGCCACCCTCGAGTGACTCGCGAGGGATTACTGCACCCCGGCATTGCGGCGGGGTTGGCAGAGCGCCCCCTGAAGGTACCAAAGGCAGACGGGTACCATATAACGAGGTAAACGCCGTCTGACTTTGGAGGGAAACTACACAAGGAACCAGCCTCTCAAGGTTGGGCCCTGGTGAGTTTTGTGCAATCAGCACAATGCCCCGCGGGGGCACCAAAGGACAGACAGGCACCGTATGATGAGGTGAACACTGTCAGGCTTTGGTTCTGGCGAAGTTCTAACAGCAATGACGGTCCTCAGACCCGTCTTGCCTTAAAGAATTTCGCCAGCGAGCGTTGCCCCGCCTTCCAACTCCTCGGAGGGGAAATACGGATAGCAACGCTCTGTCTGGTGTTGTCTGCGCGAGAAGTTATAGCTGGCCTCGGCTGCCCGCCAGCAGCCATATAACCGTGCTTTCTCATACCCACACATTTTGATGTAAAATATATAGTATGAGAAAAGTTTATTCCACAACCCCGACACCTCAGTGTGGAGGTTGGAAAAAACTGTAAACCTCTCGCAGAAGATTGAAGTGGCGAGTCTTCAGAATCTCCCATAGCCACGCTAACAACATCCAGCTCCTCAGAACTAGACGCCATTAACATGACTGTATCCACCGGAGAGGAAGAAACCGCAATGCGTGCTTCCTGCCTCCGAAATAGATATATATATTTTAGATGCAGCAGGTGAAGGCAAAGATAGGGCATGGCCCGTCTCAACCCCCTCTGCTATATCCATATGCGAATCCCAAGACCTAAGGCGCCGAACTGCCTCGGCAGAAACGGGACCCAAACCCTGAGAAACGCGAGCCGAGCCACCCTCCTCAAAGAGAGCTCGGCGGGAGCGCAGCGCTGCTCGCAATGCACACAGGCAGCCCCCTCGAGAGCTGCCTGGGCATGCTGCAGTCCCAAACAAACAACACACATTCCATGTGTATCACTTCCTGAAATGTTGTTCGCTCGCCATAATCACAATAGATAGAACAGACAACAATAAATAGACAGGACAAATCACACTGAAGACACAGAAGCTGAATGACAGTGTTTTCGGGCGGGTTTTATAGTTCCTGGTCGGTGACGTCACCCGCCTATGACGTTCCGTCTCCTGATTGGACAGATTTCATACGTGCTTCATGACGACATCACGCAGGGGCGTTCCCACAGCGATTACGCAGCGTTGAGTTCCCTTGAAAGGGAACTGATAAATTCGGTAAAGTCAGTTGTACCTCAAACTTTACTGCAGCCATACGTGACAGACAGAACCTTGAACAAGTAATAATTAACATAAGTAAAAACACAGCTCTTATCATGATACAGTAAAAACAAGTCATTGTAAACATTATCTTAAGTGCATAAATCTTTTTTCCCAAACATTGTTAATAGAGCTAAACATCTACTGAACCCGGAACAACCCTTTGATTATGATTAACAATCAACTACCTTTTTATCTGACAGAATAAAAAATCAGGTACAAAAGACAGTAAATCAGGACACTATAAAAAGAGCATGAGAGACTGTGGGGAAGACAGAGCAAGAGCTGGAAACAAACCTCAGTGAAGAATGAAGGCTTTAGTATGTGTCCTGCTGCTGCTGGAAACCTTTGTGTTTGTCGTCCAGCAGCAGGTAGATGGAGGACTCAATGAGAATGAGATCAGTCAACAGATCAGCTCTGAGGACGGAAGACAGAATCCACCGCAAACAGACACTTTGAGAGCCGAAGCTTCAACTGACAGCCAACAAAACTCTCACCCGTGCTTCTCTGACATCCATGCAGCACTGAGAGAACTGACTGCCACCGTTACTGAGCAGAAAATGATCAACCGAGAACTGACCGCAACGGTTACAGAGCAGAAAGGAAACATCAGAGAACTGACTGCAACGGTTACAGAGCAGAAAGGAAACATCAGAGAACTGACTGCAACAGTTACAAAGCAGAAAACAATCAACAGAGAACTGATCGCCACCGTTGCAGAGCAGAAAACAAACATCAGAGCTTTAGAGATGCGACTGATAGATGCTGAGAAAGCCGCAGAACAACAGACGTTCCTCCTGGAAGAGCTGAACAAGAAAAATGATGGTACCTGTTTAAAACATTCACTCTTTTATCAGTGATCCTCAAAGTAAATCAACAATGCAGTACATTGCATAGAGTAAAACTGAGCGTTTACTGTGTAAATTGTGTTATCTATTAGGAGTGTAATAGTGTGTTCACATCAGACGCGAATGAAGCGTTAAGCGCGAGTGATTTACATGTTAAGTCAATGCAAAGACGCGAATAGACATCCTGCGGCGTGAATGATGCGATTCGCGCAAGTTGAAAAATCTGAACTTTGGCGAAAATACAGATCAGTGTATAGACGCCTCAGTTCACGCGTCAGCGCGGAGTGTGAGTGAACGCGATCATCTCTTGTCGTGTAAAAGTCTTCAGTAAAACAGCTTGTAAACAATATGTCATGTAGCATTACATTTACCACAGGAAAGTCATTCAGTGTCCACAGCTTGTTCGTTCGCTAGAGAAATGAACTCCAGATGGGAGCATTTGACTAAATATATGCTCTATATTAGCATAAATATTCATTATTTATTTATTTAAACTATAAATAATAGTTATTTATAGTACCAGAGGGGGTATTCTGTGTTCAGGCCAATTACCAAGCTCGGAGCCCTCTCCCTGGACAGCACGCCAAATACGTTTACCAATTAATTTATCTGACTTATTTGTAAGTGTGAACTTGTGAAACCTGTATTATAGGAATAATGTGGAAGTACGGGTTTCCTTTATAGTTTACAAGCATTAGATTATTTTATTCTTAAGAAAATGTTTATTATAATTGAATTTATTTAGCCAGAGACACATTTTTTTTCAGTATACCAACTTTTAATAAAAAAGAAGCAATTTTAAGTTCAGTTTTCACGCCCCTGCTGTACCGAACTGTGACTTCAAAACCGAACCGTCGATTTTTTGTGTACTGTTACACCCCTATTCAACATTATAAATATCATTTAACACAATCTTTATTTCTTCACAGAAATTTCAAATCTTACTCAGAGTCAAGTGGAAGAGTTGAGAATGGAAAATAGAGGTGAAACAGTGTGTTTGAATGAAGTTAAATTCAGTGAATATACATTGAATTTCACAATATCACAATATTGCTGATGTATTTTAACAACAGATAGACAGATTGCTTTCTCAGCTGGACTGTTGCAATCTGGCAGTGGAGACGTCGGTCCTTCTTCCACTGACATCCCACTAACCTACAAGAAGGTCTTCACAAACATAGGGAACGCCTACAACCCAATTACAGGTAATTATCAATGAAATGGAGTCATAAACTCAGATTATAGTAATGAAAACACTTCTGCTCCATTCAGACCTGTCTACAGCAGTTTAATGTGAATAAGAGAATTAAATGATCTGCCATCTTTCCAAACCATTACACTGTGCTCAACAGCTGATTCTTTTCTTTATCTCTTATTTTCTTCAGGTATTTTCACAGCCCCAGTGAAAGGAGCGTACGTGTTCACATTTAATGTCTATGCTCATGGTCAATCAAATGCAGCAAGTGCCTACCTTATGAAGAATGGACAGCATGTGACTATGGCACATGCTCATCAGGCTCAGGGTACATTAAACTCCTCAAGACGAGTTGTGTTGGTCCTGGAGGTTGGAGATGTCGTCTATGTGAGACTTTGGCCTAACTGCAGGATTCAGGATAATGAGAATAATCACAACACTTTCAGTGGTTACATGCTGTTCCCCTTAAGATAACAGGAGCTGTGATTCCAGTCATTCAGAACATTTATCGCATGATTTAAGATGTATTGATGAGAATTTATGTGTTTGAAATTTGCAGTAGATTACTGTATGAAAGTAAGTTTAATAGATTATACTCATGAGCTGTCTATATATGTACGTTTGTATAAAGAGTTTCAGCACTGAGACAGACCCATGAATATCACATGACTCAAAAGTGTTTTCATTGAAGGGGTCATGAACTGCATTGTTTTATTGATGGAATTCCTTTAGAAATAAAAGGCATTTTTCCTCTCTGATTTTAGCCTCTGATTTGATCACTCTGTTTTAAGGGGCGTGCCCGTGTGAAACTTCAGTGTAAACGCCCACTGCTGTGATTGGCTGACATCTTTCCATTTGAAATAGCTAAATATTTTTACTGTTACAGTTCTCAAGGTTAACTTATAACAACTCCAACTCTTTACTAAAAAGGTTGAATCATTATCACAAGGGGTTTTGACTATTGTTACCTTTTACTCCTTTGACAAGGAGCAAAACACGACTGCAAACACATAAAGTCCCAAAACAATGCTGTGTTGAATATATGAGGCAAAGTATACACTTGTTAGACACATGCAAACATAACAATCTGTTGACTCTTTTTATAAACCCAAATGAAATAGTCATATAGCGAAAGTTCAGGAGTAGGCTTGTTGCCCAACAGTCCTTTCAAGCCAAAAATATAATAAAGATGACCCCTTTTCTGCTTTGGGGTAAGTAGGAAATTTAAAGTCCTGAAATCCACTGGCTCAAGGCCCCACACAAAAACAGGTTATCCTCCAGCTGTATTAAGTCTCCAGAGTATAGTCCAAGATTATCCCAGACCAGAGCGTGCCCTTATGAAATGGCTCCAAAGTCCAATATACAAAGGTCTCTCTTCAGAGATCAGCTCAAATACACCGAGCTAGGTTAGCCAAAACCAAGCCACCAGCGATTGTGAAGGGAGCTTTGCATGTCTCTTGTATTTGATCTTTGTTCTACACCAATGTCAGTCCACAGGAGTTTTCAGCCCTTCTTTTTCAGCATTTCACACATCACACGTTTTCCACATGTTACAACATAATGGAGAAAACTACAGGTTATAACATGTTTGACATTTTCCCACATGTTGTAATAGGTTTTAACATGTTGGATCATGTTACCCCATCACAAATACTGTGCATTTTCAGCTTCACTGCAGTGTTTTCTGAGCGTACAATAAACTACCAACAAACACAAGATTGATAACTGATACACTCTAAAAAATGCTGGGTTAAAAAACAACCCAAAATGGACAAACCCAGCGATTGGGTTGTTTTGACCCAGCAGTTGGGTTAAATGTTTGCCCAACCTGCTGGGTAGTTTTATTTAACCCAACAATTGTTTACAAATTACTATATGTCTGGCTTAAAATGAACCCAAAATAGGTTGGAAATTAAAAATCAGACTCATAATTACTAGAGGCAACAATAATAATCAAAAAGATGAGCATTTATTAATAAGCAATTTAATAAATGTTTATTGTTTAAATATTATTCAAAAAAAGTATTAATAAATGTTTGTTTATTAAACATATTAATAAATGTTAATTTCCAACATATTTTGGGTTCATTTTAAGCAAGAAATACAGTAATTTTTAAACAATATTTGGGTTAAATAAAACTACCCAGCAGGTTGGGCAAACATTTAACCCAGCCGCTGGGTCAAAACAACCCAATCGCTGGGTTTGTCCATTTTCAACCCAACTTGGGTTGTTTTTAACCCAGCATTTTTTAGAGTGTATAAATGCATATGGAGCCTGTTTAATATTTGCACCACAATTTTGACCGAAGTACAAAATACTGACCAGCACGTCTCGAAAAACTATTCAGAATTATAGGATCGCAACATCCACATCACAAGCAGTCATTCAACGGCACTAAAGTTACTGTAAAGGGCTGGTTCACCCCAAAATGACAGAAAAGGTCATATTTATTTTAATATACAACTTAGAAAGTGCCATACAATAACCAAAGAAGCTACTAACAAGTATTCAGTAATCAACGTGTAATTACTGTACCTTTAAAGTGGGGTTTAGCTCTTACTAGCATGAAGAACACATATAGACACAGACTGTACACAGAGATCGATTTAAGGCTGTCTTCGCTACAGAAACACACCCTGTGTGAATTCTTGTTATTAATATTGAATGTGACATTGGCTTTATGCAGCAATTCAACAATTAAAGCGGTAATATCAAGTGAAGTACATTTTAAACATAGTATGTTTGCTCTATTTTGCAACAAATTAATAATAGTTCCAACGAAATCCTCAGCGGAACTGGTGTGTGTGTGAAAGCAGCACACTTCAGTGTTTCGTTAGTGAACCGCTGAATTCAGAACAGCAAACTAGTGCACTACTACTGCTGTTTCTGCCGTAGAAAGACATGATAAAAGCGGGAAGTGTATTATGTGCTTTCGAATTGAGCAAATGATTAATGAGGCGTTCATAAATACAGCCGCTTGACTCGTTATTGAATGAATGAATGACTCACTCATTTAGACAGTGACTTGCCGCCACCTACTGGCAGTTTGAGTTTAATATTTAAAAGTATCACTTCGTTTTACCATCATTTATTGCTAATATTAATATTAAAATGAATGGAATTGTAAAAAATGTATGACTTAAAATGTGACACATTTAATAGGGTTAGAAAAACGTTGCCTTTTAAAGTTAAAAAATGCAGCTGTACATTAATTTAAGGGGGCAAATATCGTCCCTTCACGGACGAGGTGTGACTGCAGCGTGAGTGGAAGAGACAGAAGATCAAATATGGATTAAATACATTTTTGTATGAATATCTGCACAAAAAATATATCTGAGCTTCTGCTTCAAAACTTTTCATTTTTATATGTTGTCGAATAACTATATTTCAAAGGCGTGAGTGACGTGACTATGCTAAAATTAGAATATGTCATTGAGAAATCATTTTATTGTTATTGCATCCTCACTTGGATTCATGAAGTTTGTCAGATGTCTTGAGAAGCTGAACGGCATTAGAATCAGTAAATGGAGAGGAAACAGCAGGTCACATGACACTGAAGCGTGTTCACGGAGTTGAGAAGCTGTTGATGATCAAAACCTTCATCATCATCATCACGTCTGGAGTGTTGTTTTAGTTCATCATGAGTTCTGTGCTCCTATAAACAGCTGATGCAAAAGTAGATATTTGAAATGCGCTTTATTGTTTTGAAAATTATATCTTGTCCCGTTTTATCTAACAATGACATTTCTTTAAGCGCAGTCTTTGCCTCCTGTCCTCTCTCCTGTATCTTGATCTTCATATTACAGAGGATTACAAAGAACTTTTGAATATTTCAAACTCATTAAGAATTTGTAGTTAAAAATTAAGATCTACTATTACTATTGACTAAAACTGAATCCTTGTCATGATGAATATGTCCATCTTATTCCACCTCAGTTTCTCCACAGAATATCAGATCAACAAATAAAGTTAAATGTCATCTTTGTTTTGTGTGTTATATTAAAATGGTTTAAAACAACTGATTTTGACTGAAAGGAAAACTTAAATCAGTTAAAATCATCACTTAAATGGTGCTGAAATGTGACTAAACATCTCTTAAGCTCTCAGATTCACAAACAGGTACTCGTTTACTGGAAACTGATTTACAAACATAATGTTATTCCTCATAATTTCCCTCTGTGGAGTAACAGATACATACTGCAAAATAACCAATCTGTCTTCTACATCTCTGTCTTTGATCCTATTGATTTCAGCTAATGCTCCTTAATATGAGCAAATTTGTTTAGAATAAAAGAGAAATATAGTTCAATGATTAAATAGTTCAATTTCTGTAATTGGCAAAACTATGACAGCATATGTGGTGCGATGGAAAGGTGGAGAGAGAAATGATGAAGATAAGCAGCAAAAAAGTTCACATTAACAAAAAAATCTCTAGTAAATGCAGCCAAGTACGCCACCTAGGGGCTTCACCCAACAATACACGATAGCCCAGATTAACAGGTTTGCTCTTCCCGGTTCTGACAATTAAAACCAATTTTAATCACATAAAATATTCCACATAAAAAACACACAACATTCACTGATGAACATCTTCCAGACATTTACCTATTAATTACCCACAGATGATAATATTTATTGATAATAAGTTTTTTAAAGCAGCAGTCTGTAGTTTTTCCTCTTTGTCGCCCTCTCTGTTCTAAACCTGTAATTGCAGTTATCATCTTTACGTGGGTTGTGCCTCGGCTCCTCAGCGCGGATGAACCTAATGTTTTGAGGAGAATGTGTGTCTGTCAGTGGAAACTCTCCCTCGGATTCACAGATTCCACTCTTTTGCTTTTCAACATAAGAATTTTCACCAGAAAATGTCATCAGAACAAGTAACATCCCAGGTGAAAAAAAAGTACACTTAAAGTGCTCTATTTTTGTACTAAAAGCTCTTCTTTAGTACTTCTTAAGATCATCTAAGTGTACTCAACTGTGCTATTTAGAGACACCATGAAATATGAACTAAAATGTGCTTTTAATGTGCTATCTCTGTATTAAATATATATTTAAATATAATAACAAATGAATGTTCCTTAGAACTGATTCTCTTTGAAATGCAAATCTTGTGTAGCGATATCAGATGCACATTTAAAACTGGAATATAGTCACATTCATGTGTTTCTTCACCATCATGCACCGTTCTCTTGCAGGACACAAGCTTTGACCCAGAGATATCTGATGATGATGATGAGGAAGAGGCAGAGGCCTGGTTTCAGAAGATGATGCAGAGGTTTACAGAGATACAGGTTTGTTTGCTTTTTTATTTACACTTTAAAATATTATTTCCCCATATGTCTGACATCATATTGTTTTCTTTTTAGTCTGCGGTGAAAGTATTCTTTTCGTTTTTGTATTTAGTTTTCTCTTTCTGTCACAGGTAAGTAAGGTTCGTGCCTCATAAACAGCTGGCGAAAAAGAAAATCTCTTGCTGGTGTTCATCAAAATGTGATTTTGAAATGACTGGAGTTCAGCAGTTGTCCTGGAGTTACATTCACACACATACATTATCTATTGACCTTAAACAGAGCCCCGTGTGCGTTTGTTAACCACATGATGAAGAACACCAGTCCAAAGATCCTAAAAAACACAAATACTGCCAGTGCAACTACGCAGAACCTGATATTGCTGAGTTCAACATTTTTATTGATCCTGGAACAACCTTCAAATCAACCAATCAGATTTGAGGGACAAGTTTACAGATTATGTCAAGTTTAGGCTTAAAATCATGAATTGGTGCTTCTACATCAGTGTTATTCATCCATCATTTCCCTCTGATTTTTGGGATAAGGTATGGGTAGGGTTAGGTTTAGGGGTAGGAAAAGGGTTAAGACTAGGATGTTGACCCAGGAACGCATCTAACTCAGCAATATCAGGACGTGCGTAATATGTAACGGTTAAAGAGATTTTTATGTAACGGTTTTGTACTTTTGGTTTGTTATCTGACTTCCAGGTTAGCAGTGTAAAATTATTTAGCTTTGTTTTGTTATTTGTTCTGGCTTTGACCCCTACAGAAGCTTACGTTGCTCCTTATGCACTCTTGTTCACAAAAATAATTTCTTGCACTTCTGTTTTGAGGGAAATGGCATGCTGTGAATCCGTGACCGTCCAACATCTGCTGGATACAGATCATTTTCCTTGTAAAGATTGTACTGCTTGTCTTCATTATATAAAAGTCATTTTTTACACAGTCAATTTTTGCCAATTAAACAATTGATCACATGCAAGTCTACACATGTGATATACATAATTATGTGTCCCTTACTGTACATTGGAAAAACAAAACATGCATTGCACACTAGAATTATAGAACTGTCAGGTTCAGTTTAGTTCATGGACCTTCAGTTTGCGTTGCATTAGTCACATGTTACTCTGTTTCCCGCCACTCGTCTGTCTCCCTGGATGCCCTCATTATTAGTTCAAATCTATCAGCTGTGCTCCATTAATCATTCATTCTCATTCCGATCACAAGTGTTTGCTATTGCCTGTTTGGATTTATTATTAAACTTTGTTGCGTTGAACTTTATTCATCTGCCTTTGCCTGTTTCCCTGCCAGCACCGTGACAAGAACATAAGAGTGCCATTAGGAGACAAGATTACACTTCTCCAGTTTTTCACCATTTTGAGTCCGTAAAGCATTCTCTTTCTGACTTCAAGTTCCTGGGCATTGAGAGGGTTCTGCCTCATAGGAGAGGGGGGAACCGTGACAGAAAAACTATTACAAAGAAAGGGCTTTTCGGTATTTTTGAGCTGAAATCATTAACCCCTGCTGGACTGAATAAAGAGATGGATCTTGCATTTTTTTAATAATATCCCCCCCTCTTTTTTTCCCCTTATTTATTTTATTTTTCTTTATTATTTTTTCCCTTGTCATTTATTTTATTATTATTTTTACATTTTCTCCTTGTTATTTAATTTTTTTGTAATCCCCTACCACCTACTGATTAAGTTCCACAATTTGTCATTGCGTCTATAGAAGAGTGCTGTTGCTGTCTGACCACAGAACAGTTTTCCACTTCGCCACAGTCCATTTTAAATGAGCCTTGGCCCAGAGAAAACGCCTGCGCTTCTGGATCATGTTTAGATATGGCTTCTTTTTTGACCTATAGAGTTTTAGCCGGCAACGGCGAATGGCACGGTGGATTGTGTTCACCGACAATGTTTTCTGGAAGTATTCCTGAGCCCATGTTGTGATTTCCATTACAGTAGCATTCCTGTATGTGATGCAGTGCCGTCTAAGGGCCCGAAGATCACGGGCATCCAGTATGGTTTTCCGGCCTTGACCCTTACGCACAGAGATTGTTCCAGATTCTCTGAATCTTTGGATGATATTATGCACTGTAGATGATGATAACTTCAAACTCTTTGCAATTTTTCTCTGAGAAACTCCTTTCTGATATTGCTCCACTATTTTTCGCCGCAGCATTGGGGGAATTGGTGATCCTCTGCCCATCTTGACTTCTGAGAGACACTGCCACACTGAGAGGCTCTTTTTATACCCAATCATGTTGCCAATTGACCTAATAAGTTGCAAATTGGTCCTCCAGCTTTTCCTTATCTGTACATTTAAATTTTCCGGCCTCTTATTGCTACCTGTCCCAACTTTTTTGGAATGTGTAGCTCTCATGAAATCCAAAATGAGCCAATATTTGGCATGACATTTCAAAATGTCTCACTTTCAACATTTGATATGTTATCTATATTCTATTGTGAATAAAATATAAGTTTATGAGATTTGTAAATTATTGCATTCCTTTTTTATTCACAATTTGTACAGTGTGCACAGTTTTTGGAATCGGGTTTTGTTAGAATCTAATAATTCAACTTAATAATACAATTCAAGAAGATCTGTTCGGGTTGAGCGATCTAGCACAGAAAAGCAGGTACCTGGGTATCAAATGGAAGACTCAGACACAGAGAGTGCAGTTCAACCAAGATACAAGGTTTATTCGGCCAGGGAGCCAATTATATATTGAAAATATAGGAAGTGAAAGTGACAACTCAGCATTAATACAATGAATAGGGATTGTACGTCTCTCTAAGAAAAGCAACATGTTCTCTGAGCATGACGTAATGACTAGACAGAGATACAGAGATACAAAAAACAGGCACATGATGTTCTTAGAATCTTACAGGTTTGTAACATTTATCTGTCACCGCTTGGCTATCTCTTGAGATCGCTTTGGCTCTATTATTATTTGTATGCTGATGATACACAGATTTATATACTTTCAAAACCAGATGAACTCCCTGACACTAATTTTCCTTTTGACTGTATTACTGAAATAAAAACATGGATGAGTAATAATTTAAAGTGTCTGAAATGTGGTCAAACTGAAGTTATGCTCATTGGCTACCGTCATCAAATTTCCAAAGCTGGTTCTCTGTCTTTGACTTTTGGTGGCTTAGTTTTGGGAACCCAAAGTAAATATTGTTTTCCATATTTACAATTGATCTCTTATGATTTGTCACACACTTTTCCTGTTACTTCAGTGTTTAGAGTACGATTAGAGCGTTTATTACCAGCTTAGAAACAAGTTGTTTCTCATTATGTAGGAAAATGCAGACTCTCGTTCAGCAAGCATCTATTTACGCAACGTAAACAGTGGCATATAGGTCGGCATCTCCTTGCGGGAACAATATAGATTCTCACTTGGTCTTTTTGGAAAGAAATTTATGAGGAATTGTTTTCCCTTACTGTTTACTTTTTGCCTGATCTTAGCTTGAACGGCGGCGGCGCGATTCAGAGATCAACACACTCTGGAGTCCGGCGCGTCCGCTCTCGCTCACAGCCATTTAGCGCTTTGCAACGTTTCTAGACAATCGATCAAATCATGTGAATAGCGTGCATGCTGTGCTTGTAGGAGGCGCCTACACAGATGTGTGCCAACGCTTGCGAACAGAGAAATAGCGCAGACGCAGTGTACATGCGCACAATTGTAAAATAATAATTATAGTAATTTCAGGATCGTTGAGGGTCCCTCACACGCCAGGGCCCTCTGCACTCCGTCACCCTTTCCCCCCACTCACCCCTGCCCCTGCGTACATGACAGACAGAACCTTGAACAAGTAATAATTAACATAGGTTATCTGGCAAAAGGACAAAAGTACTTCAAGTACAAACAAAAGTGCAAAAGACAGTAAATCAGCACACTATAAAAAGAGCATGAGAGGCTGTGGGGAAGACAGAGCAAGAGCTGGAAACAAACCTCAGTGAAGAATGAAGGCTTTAGTATGTGTCCTGCTGCTGCTGGAAACCTTTGTGTTTGTCGTCCAGCAGGTAGATGGACAAAGCCCTGACATCTATGCAGCACTGAAAGAGCTGACCGCCACCGTTGCAGCTTTAGAGACGCGAGTGAGGGCTACTGAGGAAGCTGGAGAAGAGCTGAAAAAGAAAAATGATGGTACCCACCAAAACATTCACTCTTGTAAACAATATGCCACGTAACTTTACATTTACCTCAGGAAAGTCATTCGGTGTCAACAGCTTGTTAGTTCGCTAGAGAAATTAACTCTTTCGCTAAATATATGCACTATATTAGCCTATATTTTACTTAACCTGCAGAATTCTGACTTAATATCTCGCAATTCTGACTTAATAACTCGCAATTCTGACTTAATAACTTGCAATTGTGACTTAATAACTTGCAATTGTGAGTTTATATCTCACAATTCTGACTTAATATCTCGCAATTCTGACTTTATATCTCACAATTCTGACTTTATATCTCACAATTCTGACTT
>RJVU01007076.1:94671-136881 GCA_003731715.1 Anabarilius grahami | reverse complement strand
AATTCTGACTTTATATCTCAGAATTCTGACTTTATATCTCGCAATTCTGACTTTTTATCAGGCAATTCTGACTTTATATCACAGATTTCTGACTTTATATCTCAGAATTCTGACTTTATATCTCAGAATTCTGACTTTATATCTCGCAATTCTGACTTTATATCTCGCAATTCTGACTTTATATCTCGCAATTCTGACTTTATATCTCGCAATTCTGACTTTATATCTCAGAATTCTGACTTTATAACTCGCAAATGTGAGATATAAACTCGCAATTGCGAGTTAAGATGTCAGAATTCTTTTTTTTTTATGGCGGAAACGGGCTTCCATATTATTATAATTGAATTTATTCAGCCAGAGACACATTTTTTTCAGTTTTCAGTAAACCAACGTTTAATAGAAAAGAAGCAATTTTATGTTCAGTTTTCACGCCTCTGCTGTACCGAACTATGACTTCAAAACTGAGCTCTGTACCGAACCGTCAGTTTTGATGGAACAGTGTGTTTGAATGTTGAATGTTTGAAAGTTAAATTCAGTGTATGTACATTCGCAGCATAATATAGAATCAGAATCAGAAAGAGCTTTATTGCCAGGTATGTTGTTTACACACACTAGGAATTTGTTTTAGTGACAGAAGCTCCACAGTGCAACAGAGTAACAGCGACAAGACAAGACACATAATAAAAAGAATAAAATAATATACAAATTTACAAGATAGACAAAGTGCAAAAAAAAGCAACAAACAATATATAATATAGACAATTGTATGTACAGTTATGTGTGCAAATTTGAAATATAAGTAAGTGTTTTAAGTAAATAATGTGTAATAGTGTTGTGTGTTCCGTGTTTGTCAAGTGTTCATGAGATGGATTGCCTGAGGGAAGAAACTGTTCCTGTGTCTGGTCGTTCTGGTGCTCAGGGCTCTGTAGCGTCGACCAGATGGCAACAGTTCAAAGAGGGAGTGTGCTGGATGTGAGGGGTCCAGAGTGATCTTCTTTGCCCTTTTTCTCACTCTGGATAAGTACAGTTCTTGGAGAGTGGGGAGGGTTGTGCCAATGATTCGCTCAGCAGACCGGACTACCCTCTGTAGTCTTCTGAGGTCAGATTTGGTAGCTGAGCTGAACCAGACGGTAATTGAAGTGCAGAGGATGGATTCAATGATGGCAGAGTAGAACTGTTTCAGCAGCTCCTGTGGCAGGTTGAACTTCCTCAGCTGGCGAAGTACTCAATATCACAATATTGCTTATGTTTTTCAATAACAGACAGAGAAATAGCCTTTTCAGCTGGACTGTTGGAATCTGGCCATGAAGCTGTCGGTCCTTCTGCCACTGACATCACACTAATCTACAAGAAGGTCTTCACAAACATAGGGAACGCCTACAACCCAGTTACAGGTAATTATCAATGAAATGGAGTCATAAACTCAGTTTATAGTAATGAAAACACTTCTGCTCCATTCAGACCTCTCTGCAGTTGTTTAATGTGAATAAGAGAATTAAATGATCTGCCATCTTTCAAAACTATTACACCGTGTCCTAAACAGACGCAATGCGATAAGATTCCAGCGTATAGCAATGTGGCTTTTCACACTACACGTGACGCCACCATGAGAACTGATACAATCAATCAAAAACCACAGCCAATCAGAAGAGAGTGTGGGCGGGCTCTCTCGGCAATGGCACAGCAGGCACAATGAAATGGTTGGTTAAATTCAAAAACATTACAATTACAATTACATTTTAAATGGGTGGTAATCAAATTAGTTACATCCGAAAAGTATTTTAGATTACCAAAGTTATTACTTTGAATTTGAATGACATTTATTTCATTTAAACATTCATGTAAACTGTGACGGGCAATTAAATGTTAACAGCAATTGGTGATTCTGACTCTGACACTGCAAAAGCATGCTAAGCTGGGCTACAGTTCTGCTCATAAGTTTCATACCCCTTGCAGAATATACAACATTTTAATAATTTTAACAAAATAAGAGGGATTGTGTGCTTTTTTTTAATAAAATTTATAAAAATGCCCAACTCAAAAATTGACACACCCTTGAAACTTAACGAAACTTAATGAAACCTGTCGATACCTGAATGATAAAAGCTGTTTTCATGTTTTGCAATAGTTGTTTGTGAATCCCTTGTAATTGTAAAAAAAAAGGAAATTGCGATTTTTTTAAATGTCACAATTCAGACATTTTTTCCTCGCAATTTTAAGTTTGCATCTCACAATTCTGACTTTTTTTTCTCAGAACTGCAAGATTTAAACTCACAATTGCAAGTTATAAACTCACAATTGCATGACAAAAACTTGAAATTCAGACTTTTCCTCGCAATTGCGAGTTTATATCTCGTAATTCTGATTTTTTTCTGGAAAATTGAGACTTTATATCTCACAAATTAGATTTTATAACTCACATTTGCAACTTCATATCACCAATTCTAAGAAAAAAGTCAGAATGGTCAGAGTTACAGAATAACAATTACCTTGTTTATCAAGTCAAGTCACCTTTATTTATAAAGTGCTTTTTACAAAGCAGATTTTGTCAAAGCAGCTTTACATTGATAACTGGTATATAATTTTGGCTGCACAGCAGCTCTTAAAGAAAATGGTGTCACTGTCCATCTTAAGTAAATTCAGTGTAAGAATCAATAGTAATTAATTTAGTTAATTTATCTATATCAGCACTGGAGTGAACAGTGATGTCATCATCCAGCTCAGTTCAGTTGCATACAATGGTGTCGATGCAGGCAGATCAAAACACTGTTGAATGTCAAGTGTCCCCAACTAAGCAAGCCAAAGGCGACAGCGCCAAGGAACCCAAACTGACATCAGGTGACATCAGGTGACATCAGGTGGCAAATAGGTGTTAAAATGGAGAAAAAAAACCTTGGGAGAAACCAGGCTTAGTCGGGGGGCCAGTTATCCTCTGGCGAACAGTGCTTTGTTACGAATCAGGTTGCTATCATAAGTCTGATAGGATCGCACCAATCAAAGTGTTTATTTCAGTTGTATCCAGTTGAGGATCGTATTCATCACGCCGGTATGGACGGTTTGTTGAGGAACTGTGCTACTGGCTGTCGTGTCGATGAGGCCTTCACAATGGATGATCTAGTCCAGTGGTTCTCAACCACATTCCTGGAGGCCCACCAACACTGCACATTTTGCATGTTTCCTTTGTCTGACACACCCATTTTAGATCTTTGAGTCACTACTAATGAGCTGATAACCTTAATCAGGTGTGTTTAATTGAGGAGACATGCAAAATGTGCAGTTTTGGTGGGCCTCCAGGAATGTGGTTGAGAAACACTGATCTAGTCGACTCGATCTCTGCTGATACTCCAGGGCTGCGTTGTGGTCGTGTCATGGCTCCGGTCCTTGGTCTCAGCTGAATACGGCCCGGATCCGGTTGACTACGGTAAACCTCGGGATAAACAGAAAGACTAATATTAGCGTAGATGCCATTCTTTTTCTGATGTAACGAGTACATCTGGTGTTATAGAAAGTGTTCCCGGTTCCGGCTGACCTATTTTATGCAGCCTAATAATCCTTTAACGGATTTGAAAATATAAATTGATAATGTGTTATGTGTGTGCCAGGTTAAAGAGATGCGTTTTAAAATCTATACAACCACCCATTAGAGCGTTACAGTAATCTAGCCTTGAGGTCATGAACGCATGAACTAACTGTTCTGCATTTTTCATTGAGAGCATATGTCGTAGTTTAGATATATTTTTAAGATGGAAGAATGCGGTTTTACAGATGCTAGTAACATGGCCTTCAAATGAAAGATTGGTATCAAAGAGCACACCCAGGTTCCTAACTGACGACGAAGACTTAACAGAGCAGCCATCAAGTGTTAGACAGTATTCTAGGTTATTGCGTGAAGAAGTTTTCGGTCCAAAAATTAGAATCTCTGTTTTTTCTGAATTTAGTAGTAGGAAATTACTGGTCATCCAGTTTTTTATATCAGCTATACATTCTGTTAATTTAGCGAATTGGTAAGTTTCGTCAGGGCGTGAAGAGATATAGAGCTGATCATCATCAGAGTAACAATGAAAACTAACGCCATGCTTCCTAATGATATCTCCCAAGGGCAGCATGTACAGAGTGAAAAGCAACGGTCCTAGTACTGAGCCTTGCGGTACTCCATATTTAACTTGTGATTGATATGACATCTCATCGTTTACTACTACAAACTGATAACGGTCAGATAAGTATGATTTGAACCATGCCAATGCAGTTCCACTAATGCCAACATATTTAGAAGAATATTGTGATCAATAGTGTCAAATGCAGCACTAAGATCCAGTAACACTAATAGAGAGATACAACCATGATCTGATGATAAGAGCAAATCATTAGTAACTCTAATGAGAGCAGTCTCAGTACTATGGTACGGTCTGAATCCTGACTGGAAATCCTCACAGATACTATTTTTTTTCTTAGTCGGTATAGGGTCTAACATACATGTTGATTTTGATGATTTAACAAGTTTAGACAATTCTTCCTCTCCTAAAGCAGTAAATGAATTTAATTTTTCTTCAGGGACACTACAATGCACTGTCTGACACGATACTCCAGTAGACGGTTGCATGGTTATAATTTTCTCTCTAATATTATCAATCTTGCAAGTAAAGAAGTTCATAAAGTCATTACTGCTGTGCTCTTTGGAAACATCAGAAGTTGAATCTCTGTTTGTAGTTAATTTAGCCACTGTATCAAATAAATACCTTGTGTTTATTTTCTTCTAAAAGTTTTGAAAAATAGGCAGATCTAGCAGTTTTTAAGGCCTTTCTGTACTCAATCATTCTCTTTCTCCACGAAATGCGAAATACTTCTAGTTTTGTTTTCTTCCAGCTGCGCTCCATTTTTCCAGCTGCTGTTTTTAGGGCCAGAGTGTGCTCATTGTACCATGGCATTTCCTTAATCTTTTTTAAACGCAAAGGAGCAACTGAATCTAATGTGCTGGAAAACACAGAGGCAATAGTTTCTGTTGCAACATCGAGGTCTTCTACGCTGTCTGGTATGCTAAGGCGATGAAACTGATCAGGAAGATTATTTATAAAGCGATCTTTAGTGGTAGAAGTGATGGTTCTACCATATTTATGGCAGGGAGGCAGTTTAGCCGCTTTAACTAAATGTAGTATACACGAGACTAGATAATGATCCGAGATGTCGTCACTCTGCTGCAGAATTTCAACGGCATCAATATCGATTCCATGTGACAATATTAGATCTAAAGTATGATTACGACAATGAGTGGGTCCTGACACGTGTTGTCTAACACCAATAGAGCTTAGAATGTCTGTAAATGCCAATCCCAATGAGTCTTTTTTATTATCTACATGGATATTAAAATCACCAACAACAAGGACTTTATCTGCAGCTAGTACTAACTCTGATAGAAAATCAGCATATTCTTTGATAAAGTCAGTATGGTGCCCTGGTGGCCTGTATACAGTAGCCAGCACAAATGTCAACTTACATAATGTTACGTAAAGCACCATCACTTCGAAGGAATTATATTTGAAAGACTTCTGGCTGATACTGTAAATATTACTATAAATTACAGCAACACCTCCCCCTTTGCCTTTCTGTCGAGGATTGTGTCGATAATCATAACCTTGAGGGCTAGACTCATTTAAAGTAATGTAATCGTCCGGTTTTAGCCAGGTTTCTGTCAAACACAGCACATCTAGATTATTGTCTGTGATAATATCGTTCACAATAAGTGCTTTTGAAGAAAGTGATCTAATATTTAACAACCCAAGCTTTATCATTTGTTTATCATTATTATCTCTATTTTTTATTTGTTGAACATCAATTAAATTTTTACCATTAAATGGGTTTGGGAGTTTTTTGTATTTTTTGTATTTACTAATTCGGGGTACAGACACAGTCTCTATGTGATAATATCTAGGTGTGAGAGTTTCTATGTGTTGGGAATTATCTGACTTCTGTAACATGAGGCAGCTAGCAGACGGTTGGTTTAGCCAGTCTGTCTGCTTCCTGACCTGGGCCCCAGTTTGTCATGTTTCAGCTCTAAGACTATGTGCCATATTACTAGAGAGAAGAGCAGCACCATCCCGAGAGGGATGAATACCATCTCTTTTCAACAGGTCAGGTCTGCCCCAAAAACTTTTCCAATTGTCTATGAAACCTATATTATTCTGCGGACACCACTTAGACAGCCAGCCACTGAGTGATGATAATCTGCTAACTATCTCTCAGTGGGTATGTCACTGAGTGGGGAGAACCTGTTTGATGTTCTTATTGGAACGGAAGAGTGGTGTTTTCCACGGCTAGGCCGCCTCACCGTTACCCAAGTGCCCTGCTGCGCGGGCTCTACAGCCGGACCCGAACAATGTACAGAGTTCACTGAGCTAGTTAAAAGATTACAAGCTAGCGACGTCAGATTAATGTGGTAGGCAATATTAGATAAATGGTAATGATAATATAAGCAACAATGAATGAAAGTAAGAGATTCAAAAACAAAGCTATACGGAGTTACAGACGCAAACCACTCTGAGCAGCGAGGCAGACAGGAGCATGTTTATGTGTTAGCCTACATACTAGTTTTCCAAAGTATTCTAAAGTATTTAGATTAAGTTACAAATCTAACGAAATACGTTATAAATTACTTTTTAAAGCATGTGTTTTGTTGTCTGTAGTGAAATACATTTTTAAAAGTAACCTACCCAGTCCTGTTTGTTCGCATTGAGTTGTTCCGTCCATTTATTTATTTTCAAGACCTGAGGTGAATAAGCCAGTGTTGCTTCATTACAGCTAAAAAGCTGTGAGCACAGAATGGTTTTCAAACTCACATTAGACACTTTTAACATTAAATAAAGCACATGTATTATTTGTGAAAAAATAACTACAATCTTTGATCAGCTTCAACACATGCGGTTCTCCTTTTTATTCTATCATTTCTTTGCATACACTGCATCACATCCTATTCATCCGCTGCCCTCTAGTGCCTGTACGCAGGAACTACATAAATCTATGTTCAACAATATTATCATTGCCATACTTTGTGTTGCTGATCCAGCCGTGACGTCGCAGAGAAACAGAAATCGTTTCTAAAATACAGTGGTCGCGTGTTGCCGTCGCGGCTGGTTAGGACAAAAACTCTGATACCTTTTATCGCGCATCGCGTCACGTGTAGATAGGACACGGTGTTACACTGTCCTGGGTAATTAAGGTGTCATACAGAAAAGAGTTGATTCTTTTCTTTCTCTCTTATTTTCTTCAGGGATTTTCACAGCCCCAGTGAAAGGAGCGTATGTGTTCAAGGTCTCTGTCTATCATTATGGTCAATCAATTCCAGCAGCTGCCTACATTATGAAGAATGAAAAGTCGATGATTTTAGCATATGCTCATCAGGCTCAGGGTACATTAAACTCCTCAAAAGGAGTTGTGTTGGTCCTGGAGGTTGGAGATGTCGTCTATGTGAGACTTTGGCCTAACGGCTGCATTCACGATAATGAAAATCACCACAACACTTTCAGTGGTTACATGCTGTTTCCCTTAAAATAACAGGAGCTGTGATTCCAGTCATTCAGAACCTTTAGCGTATGATTTAAGATGAAAAGCATGAAGAATCATTAACATAACCATGCATGTATTAATGAGAAAGTATGTGTTTGAAATCTGCAGTAGATTACTGTATTAAAGTCAGTATTATAGTGTTTGTTAAAAGATATTAACATTCTAGACTTTCTACTTTAAGTACAGCTTGTTATTAATCCTTGTTCTGTATCTCTTCATCCTACATAAAGAGAATAAAGAGATATTTTCTTTTCCTCATTTTCTGGAATATTTCCCAAACAAACCAGCAGTAAAGTAATATGTTAGATCACTGATGCTTGTGTTGAAGTCATGGTTATTATAAGTGGCATGTAATTCATGACATGTAGTCTTCATGTAATTTACAGTCTTTGTCTTTAAAATCTGAAATTGTAAGATTAAAAATAAATTTGATTATTTTTCTGTCACAAACCCCTTATTCCTTGTTCATTGTACATTAATCTCAAGTCTCAAACCAGCCTTCAGATAAGGACTCGAACAAGCCTGATTCCTTAAGGGAACTGTGGGACAACGGGAAAGTCTTGCTCTGCTTCAAGGCAAGGCAAGTTTATTTGTATAGCACAATTCATACACAATGGTAATTCAAAGTGCTTTACATGAAAAGGAAACAAATACATAAGAATAAGAAATGGAATGCATCAGAAATAATAAAAAGATGATGCATAAGAGATTGATATAAAATGCATTAAAAGCAGTTCAAAATGAAAAAAAAATTTAAAGAGTACATATGAAATAAAGTACAAACAGTTCGGACATAGCACAGTGCTCAATCAGCAAATGCATAGATAAAAAGATGTGTTTTGAGTCTGGATTTGAATGTGGCTACTGTTGGAGCACACCTGATCTCTTCTGGAAGCTGGTTCAGCTGCGGCTGGCATAACAGCTAAAAGCAGACTCTCCTTGCTTTGAGTGAACCCTTGGTATTTCTAAATGACTTGATCCTGATGATCTGAGTGCTCTGTTAGGTTTATATTCTGTGAGCATATCTGCAATGTATTGAGGTCCTAGGCATTGAATGATTTATAAACAAGTAACAGTTCTTTAAAATCAATTCTAAATGCAACTGGAAGCCAGTGCAAGGACCTGAGGATATGCTTCAGTATCTAATGTAACAACAGATCAAAGGTTAGTATGTCATTTTCCATTTAGAAAGTACAGTTTTTCCTAGCAAGGCAGTGAAGTATGGCATCAGTATATGGGCTGCAAGCAGGACTCGCTCCAGGTACGTCTGGAACATGCAGGTGTACCCCTAGAAGCCTGTAGATGGCGCTCTGGAAAAGATCCAGGGACTGTGGCTGAACCTGAAATCACATACTACTCTAGAGCAAGCGAAAAACTATGTGACAAGAGCAGTATGTCCAAATTCACAGCATTCATAAAAGATTAGGCAGAAAAGTACCTGGATGACCTACTTTTTCCTGCAAGTGTGCATATGATGGACACTTTACTATCCCATGAGGCCACAGGAGAGAGGATTTATGAATCGCAGTGAAGTCAAGTCAGGTCTTATTTATATAGCACAAATTTAACACAACAAAAACTCTAAAATAAAAAGGCTGTAATTCAAAAAATGCAGTGCAGTATTCTATAGTTGGTTGAGCAATCGACTTTGGTGAATGGCCATCTTATCTGCAGGTTACAGCCAACGGACAACTTCAGGTTAATTATCTGAGCAGAGACCATTCCTTTAATAGATGTGATAACAGAGTCATTCATTCAAGAGATTCATTCAAAAAGGCTTATTGAAACAAGTGACAAGAGTCAGTGAATCATGTATTCAAACCTATTTCATTCAAATTAATTAAATCTTGTTAAATAGACAACATTTTCTAGAAGTGATATAAATATGTCCAGTTTCAAATGAAAACCCATCAGTAAACAGGCCTGAGCACTGAACAACCAAACAATTCCAGTTCATGACCTGATATCCAGAATATAACCTGCCGTTATAATCCAGTTAAACACCTAATCCTGTGTCGCAGCTCAGGCTTTGAGCTTTTAGTGTCCAGCAATGAACTATTTATCTTCAAAATCCATATATAAACCCTCTAATGACGCAGTAATAGTGTCACGGTGTTTCACACACTGAAGAAGTTCTTGAAGAGTTAAGACAAGCGGGAAGCATGGACCGACGGTATTGATTAACATGTTAAGAGAGAATAAGACTGTGTAAAGACTGCTTTGTGCCATCAGAGCTGGACTCTCATTCAGAGACACAAAGCATCATGTGTCACTTTCACCCATTCAGAGCCTGAAGATAAAGCTGTCAGGTGCTCTTGTGGGAATATAAGATCATGTTTGTGCGCATGTGCAAAGATGAACTCTGATTGATGCTTGAACATAATGCACACAACAATCCCATTACATTACACACAGGGATCACGGCCTCACCGCTGGCTCCTGGAAAGATCAGGTCGTTTCCCTCCAACTCTTTTGTAAAGGACATGAAAGTATAATGCCTATCACACAAGAACAAAGAACTTTCTTCCAGTTGTGAAGATGGAGGAAGGTCTTACGGTGTGGAACGACATGAGGGAGAGAGATTCATGAACTAACCCTTTAAAGGTGTCCAGCCTTTCTCTTGCTCCGCAGTAAAACACTGGACAAAACTTACAATGTCAAAAGACATTTCCACACTTCCCATGCAACATTTGACAAGAAATATCCACCTGGATCTCAGGAAAGAGTCTCAAGATAACTAGTCTTGAAGAAAAGCCGTCGCTGAACAGAACACAATGAGAGCTATCTTAAAAGAGTCCCAGACGTGATCAACGTTTCCTGACTCCTTCCCAAACACGGCGTTCAGTGATGAGGAGCTGGAGAAGAACTGTTTTCTGGAATCAATGTCTGAGCAACAAGAGCGAGATGATCTGAGCAATGACACAGTTACACGTCACATTTCTGAACTATCTGAGGATTTGACAGATCAACTACAAACTAAACTAGCCTCTGCTTCAGCACAGATCAATCCACAGACGTCACAGTGAGATGTGTGAATTCAGATGAAGGAATGAGGGCATTCAGAGCTCTTAGTGAAGCGTAACTACCTGGTGTGAAGAATTTATTGATATAATCTGACTTGTTTTGTTTATTTCCTTCTTTATTTGTATTATTTTTTATCTTTTTCCTCTTCTTTTTAGATGGGTTTATTAATGCTTTATATTGTTCTACATTTGTAAATAAATTGGTTTAATGAAATTCATAAAATTTTGTTCCTATGTTATCGTTCACAAGTTATGTGGATATAATGCTAGAATAGCGGAACTTTTCTTTGGGAATTTGTTGGGGGAGGGAACGTTATCAGTGGAGCACACCTGCAGGGTTTCCTCTTGCACGACATCAAAGAGCTTAGAACCCAAGAGGCGACACTTTGATACTTTTTGGGTAACAGCCACTAGATGGCGCTCTGGTAGCGCGGCCGCCATTATGGGGTGAAAACACTAACTGGACCATTGAATCCTTCACATCTTACGCACACAAAATCGGTGAATTTCACTGCCAAATCTAAGCACAATAAATTTAAATTAATTTAAATTGAAAATTGAATTAATCATTAATACATTTAAGATCATCATGTTTGCAGCGAACAATATATTTCAGACCTAGTGGAGTAATAGTAATAATATCTAGGTCTGAATTTAAATATTGTATGTTTTAATGGATCACGCTACAATCTTAATGATCTTATAACACATGATGCATTGCTGTGTCCGTTATCCCATAATTCACACTTTTGGACACTTTTGCTTCAACGGACATTAGACAACACTGCAAAATCAAGCTGTTTAATTCATATATTTATTGTCCAACATTCCCAGTTGTTCTGATGCATGTCCTTAATTTAATTTCATATGTTGGTAATAATTCAGCGTTTATAAGCCTTTTAAAGAATTTTAACCCAAACTGACTGGGTTTCTGGAGAGAATTTCTTTCTTGGCATTATTTTCAACGTGTTTATTGCAAACCGTTCAAAAATAGACGTAGCGCAATTCGCATGCGATGTATCTGGTTGCCATGACAACCTCTCGCTTGCTGCTGATCTATGTATTCAGATTCAGTAAAACCCCTTGGATGGTACACAAAGTGTAGATTTGCAAGGTTACTATACACATATCTCAATTACTGTAAGTGTGACTGACCAAATCGGCTGGCTTGGTTTCCCCCCCCCCCCCCTCCTCAAGCTGAAACGTCAAGCAATAATGCAATAATCAACATCACAAACAACAAAGTGTTTTTTTTTCTTCAGTATGTCTTTAATTCGGTCAGAAGAAATCAAATAATATAAATAACTGAAATAATAATTACTTATTTTTTTCATGTGTGTGTGATGTTTTGTACTTTAGGACAAGGAGATGTTGAAATAGACAAAAAGACAATGAACAATATTAATGTTAAACATAATCATGTTCCATTAGGGCAGGGACATGGACATCAGGAGCAGAAACTGCTGCTGCCAGACGGTTCCTCATGGCATCGTTCTGCATTATCTTCATCATCTGATCACATCTTCATCTTCAGTTATGTCACCATCATCAAAGCACATGTCGTGAAGGATGACACAGCATGTCACCATCAGTAGGTACAAAGTTGGGGTTCACCTCCAGAGCTTCATGCCAAAAGCCCGCTCAACAACACACCTGGCCTTGGAGTGATGCCTGTTGTAGCGAGCTTCAGCGGGGGTAGCAACATGATGCATATGGGTGAAGTCAGGCAGGGATACCCCATCGACCCTCAGGTGGGTACAGTTGTTTGCAATAGATTGCACTGTGTTTCAGGACCCTTGCGTCGAGCACAGAACCAGGGAAGCCTACGCAGATATCCAAGAATTCTCCTCAGCGGTCACACACAGCCTGGAAAAAAGGCTATTGCATGCATAAAATTGTGCTAAAACATCAGCACCGCTCTCCGCACATTACAGTTGTGAGCCGCTGACGTGCTCTTTCCTGTCTCGTCAATACACCGTCAATGGGATAAATAAAGGGATAAATAAAATGGCTAAATGGAATGTAGGAATGTTGATTGTCTGGATGATTGACAGCAGATGTAAGGACGAATGTAATATGCGATAAATAGGTCTGTTAAATTAAGATTTTATTATGTGATAGTGTGTCCCAAAACGTGCATACTATTCTGCTACCCACTCAAAAGTATGTACTTTTTCTTCACAAAAGAGTACATACTGTTAGGGTGTACTATAAGGAGGCGAATTGGGACGCAGCAATAGTATTTGAATTAAGGTTTGAGATGTAAATTTTCATATGGCTGGACATCACATTTGGCCACTACTGTATTCACATCATTGCTCCAATTGTAAATAAGGAGACATATATTAATAGAAAAAGATTCCACACCATCAATACTAATTTGTGATAATTTTGCACAATGCATAGCTATTTTAAAAAATAAATTAAAACGACGTGAGCTAACCCCGCAGTCTGCTTTCGTCGGCGTCGGCTTGGTGTGTTCACTTAAGAATCCGTCTTATACATTTCTAAAAGTTGCTTTTAGCTTCTTTATAAAAGTCTCCTACTCTTAGAAAAGTCTTACTCTTTACTGAGAATTTTTTGACACTTAAGTCAAAACTTAAGACTGTTTTTAAGAGCATTTCTGAGAAGTTTTATACATACGGGCCCTGGTCTGTTTTCTGTGTTGTTTTCTGAAAAACTGGACAGCAAGTGGCAGTCTCTCTGATCTTTTATTCCTGATATATAAAACAAAGAAGCTGCCTTATGAGTTGAGTGACTCGCCCTTCTCATGCTCTATAAAACATGTACACTTGTCACCATGTGATCTTTTTCATATATTAGACAAAAATATAAATCAAAAAGTGCAAAATGACAAAAATAATCACACAGATAAGTACAATAAGACGCATTAGAGTGAAAATATAGACATAAGAGCAATAATTAAAATAAAGATTAAAAAAGAATATCAGGAGCCCAAAATAACCCCACCTCTCCAGTGCATTAACAATGTGAAGAGGAAGAGGAGGGACAGAACAGGAAATATGTTGACTCATGATGTCATCACCACAATTATAGGAGAAAACAGGCATCTATATCAGGTGTATGTAAACGAACAATTTTGTGTGAATTCTAATAAACAACATACATATTTAACAGGACTCTTTCTGTACCTGTTACACATACTTTGAGACAGTATTATGTAGATGTAATATTAAATAATGATTCTCTAGAAACTGATGAATAGAATAACAACACAGAGAATGTGAAAATGAGATGTTAATAAATCCTGGACAAGCCCCCAGTGTTATTTTCTCCGCTTCGGCCATTCACAGCCGGGTGTAACAGCTCGTTAGTTCGTGTTCGGGCAATGATGAATGAAACAAAGTTTACCAATATATGCAATTTTACTGATTCTTGCAGGGTAAAGTTGTCAAGGTTAAAGTTCACAATAACTCCTGGGTGGATCGACTAACAACAGAGAATCTTCCTTTTGCACAGAACAGCGAGAGAATATTTTCATCACACGAGCATGCTTGATCTGAACTACATTACCCATGAAGCATTTGGCTAAGGACTACAACACCTGTAAATAGTGGTCTTAAAGCGATATCTCTTATTTCCCCTCTCCTGCAACAGGGTTTGGTGAAAAACAAACAGAAATCTGATGTATTTTTTAATGAAAATCTTGCCCGTGGTCATTGGCCTTCTGTGCTCGACTGCGTTCATGAGACTCTATCAGCGTCACAGTTAACAACGAAAACACACAAGCTGTGAGAAATCAAGATTAATAAGTACACTACATGAAATACAATGCCTAGAAATCCCAAAAAAGCATAAAAGTATCCCTGTACTTTCTTCACCGAGTTGAACATCACCAGACCAGAACTCAGATGCATATATTCACCTAACATGGACTGTATTTTATGTGTAAGGCCCGCCCAATCGGCCCAACTGCGGTTTCCCACAGGACGGGGAAGGTTTCTTGCGCATTCGGTCTTTTCAGTGTGGCAAAGTAGTTTAATTCTAATTAAACGTTTATCTGACTCCATTTTATTATGACCTCGAATTTAGGTTAGAATGCCAAATGATTATTGACAATTTATCTAGATATTTGATTATTCTATTTAACTCTTTACTCTTATTGTACTCGTTCATTCAGTTCTCAGAGTCGCACAGGGTCCTCGCACCAGCTGTTATGCGGGCCCACGATCACAAACTCGCCAGTCTTATCAATAACCAGAGGTTATGGCTAAAGCAATCTAACAATGCTGCCCATGCTTGCTATTGTTAAAAGGTACCCATGTAGCCCCATACAATCGCCTATATAACAACTTAGTTAAAGCTCCGACAATAATCAGGGGTTATGACCAGTACTATGAGGTAATGTCGCCCCTCGATAGTAATTTATCTGGCCCCATATAGTTAATAATATAATTATATAACAACTTAATTAAAGCAGAGGCAATGACCAGAGGTTATGACCAGTACACCTTTGTCTAGCCCCATATAGTGAATGCGATTGCATAACAACTTATTTAAAGTCAAGCAGTTAGTCAGAAACCTATAATCTCGCCAGATGTGCCCCATGCTCCATACAATCCGAGATCTAGTATGTACTTAACCCTGGTCGTAGATTTGCGGTAACAACGGATACATCGTAATCTTCTGAAGTCAATCATTTCAGAGTAAGTCAGAATAAAGCCAAATGTAACAATTAATTTGTCAGGTAAATATATCATGCCAATTACATAATCATTTCAAAGATGATCAATACAAACATCCAATGCTCAGAACAGAGAAAAAGATGCATACCTGACATTAGAAAAATACACATTGCTGAGTGTTCAGGACACACGTGGGCTGATCTGATTACAGAATCGCCCTGAGCCTCCTGCAGCATCTCTTTAAATACCCAGACCAAGACAGAAACTTCTTTCAAATGGAAACATGAGTTCTCAATGGGAATTTGCATTAATCAGGGTCCTAGACTGAGTAGTTTACACCTTTTGGGGACAGAAGTCATTTGCATGAAAGACCCGGTGAAGGTGGACACACCCATTACAAAGAGCAAAATATCTCTAAAATCTTAACCTTTATTACCTTCTGGTTTACTTCTGTGGGAATGAGACCTTTGTACCAGTCGCACTGAGAGATTTCAAATGACACCAAACATGTATAATGTTGTATGATAACACATTAAACCATATAGATTTTGGGTGAATTTCAGGTCATCTCTGCATGTAGAGAGAAGAGATGGGGGAAGAGGGGGTGAAGGAAGGCAAATGTGGATTAAGGCAATGCTGAGGTGTGATTGACAATGTCATGTTTTTTGTAAACTTGATTTCTCACAACTTATGCTTTTTCTTGCCAAGTTGAAAGTTGGTGAGAATAACTGTGTGAAGAGTTTTGAAAATATTGAGAAATGGGTCCTACTGTAAAAAAAAAACAAAAAAAATAAAACTGTAAGCCTGAAGCTTATTCACTGTCATTATATGTATGAGAGCAAGCAGGGCAATTTTTTTTATTTCTCCTTTTGTGGTGTGAAAAAGAAAGAAGGTCATATGGCATTGAAACAACAACACCAATGTGAGTAAATAATGACTGAACTTTGGGTGAATTATACCTTAAAAGCACTAAAGCATGGGACGAACACCACGAGGCCAAGGGTTCGATTCCTCATGAATGCACGAACTGTGATGAATGTAAGTCATGTAAATGAAACTGTACAGTTAGGTGACAGAGACAATTATAAGCCAAATGCATGTCATTTTGATTAGTGTTAAAACACTTTTTAAAAACATTTATATGTTCAAGCCCTGCTAAATCCATTACATTAGAGGCAGCTGTTTACATGAACACAAGAAACATGTTAATATGAAAATGTTAATATGAAGTGCCTATGATATTGCTTGATCAGCTAACAAGAAAGAACCAGCGCATATGAATTTTGCATTTCGGGCATGTGAAACTGAATTTAGAATGGAAAATAATATGGAATTCACTTTATTCTCACAGGTGTTATAACAGTGTCACTAATATTAACAAAAGGAAAATATCTGAAAATCTTATTCGATGCATACTTTGAGACTATATTATGTATTATGTAGATGTAATACTAAATACTGATTCTATAGAAACTGATGAATAATAACACAGTATATAACTGTACAGTACATAACTGAATAATAATAACACAGGGAGACAACTGAATGTGAAAATGAGAATTTATTGTGTTGAATTCAGAAATTTGTTGTCTTTCCAAGTTAACTGTATTTTGCTGAAATAGATATGTTGATTTGAAACTGAATTATACTTGTGAATGTCAGTGTTGTTTATACTTTTGGAAAAGATCATATATTTGAAATTAAATAAGATACAAAATCTATAAAGCAGAATCGATTAAACGCTCAATGAAAGTAAAATTACATCATCCCAAAACAGCATTCTGATACAATCTGATCATTTGTGAAACGTGACATATTCAGCTCACTCTGTACAACAAATCAATTTTAAATGTATGGATTTGTTAGTTTTTTTCCATGTAATAAGGAAAAATAATACAGGAATCTACTGTACACCATAAAAGTATTTTTAAAGTATTAAAGTGTGAGTAAGGATAATAAAGATACATTCAGAGCATCTTACCACAGAACCACATGTTTGGGTTTATTGGTTTAGTGATTACTGGGCCAACTGAACCAGGTGCTTGGATCATAGAAAGCTTTTTTTCTTGTTTCAGGCTTGTATGTTTTCCAATCCTCTGGAAGCAGTTTTCCTGTGGAAACCTGACTGATGATCTCTGCCTTCCTCCTGACCTCCATCAAAGCCTGAATGCGATCTTTAAATCCAGACTTGGCTTCTTGTTTCTCAGACTTAATCATCAGATCGATGTAGTCAGGGGTGGACAGAGGATTGGGCTTGAGGGCGATTTCCTGCAGTCGCTCCAAAGACTTTTGAGATCTTTCAATTAGTCCGGCCACAATATCCTGGACAACCTCAAGCTCATTTTCAAGTTCTTCAAAGATCTTTTCTTTTGACATGACCTGTCCATGTGCATCCTCAAAACGCTTTTTTAAATCCCGATAGGTTCCCCTTCTCTTTTCTGGGACATATTCCCATCTGTATTTCTGATTGAAGTGCACATTCCAAGCACACTTTCCAGGACACACCGTACACTTTCCATCTGTCATGGCACTGCACTTATATCTTTTACTGTCTTTTGCAACTTTGCATGTTTCATGACATGTGAAGTGACACTTCTGGCAGTTGGATAAGTAGTAACCAGTGTTGTTTCTGATCTCTTTTGGGACAGTTACGTTTACATCATATTCAAAATTCTTGTTTGCCTCCATCTCAGCCTTGTGCTGCTGCAGAGCAGCTCTTGTCTTCTTGATTTCATCCAGTTTTGTCAGACCAGCATTGATTTGGGGCTGGAGGCCTTCCACAAGTACTTCTATCTGCTGTCGCTCTTTTAGGACCTCCTGTGTCAGAGACAAGCTCTTGGTTTCCATCGTGTTAAGGGATGTAAAGAATTTTCTCATGCTGGAAAATCCCATCTTCCAGAACATTTGGTCAAAGTTTCCACAGTCAGAGTCCTCATCCTCTGCAGATTGATTACAGTCAGAGTCCTCATCCTCTGTAGATTTATTGGTAACAAACACAGCAGAGTTGTTGAACTTGAAGTGAAGAGGCTCTCCAGACTCATTGGTGGAGCAAGGCACCTTAGACACTTTGATGGCCTCAAGAACTGGAGGTGTTTTCCCATCTGCAAAGGTGACCAGCACACGGATGTTTTCAGCAATATCCTTCCCAAATATAGAAAGAATGGAGTCAAAGATGTATTTCTGTGTGGGTGTCAGACGGGCAAGTGAAGCCTGTACTACAAAACACATGGCATCAATGCGGTCGATCCCTCCACGGGCTGAAAAGAACTCCTGAATCTTCTTTGTGATCTTCTGGTCATGTGAGATTCCTCTGGTATCACCGAATCCTGGTGTGTCCACTATGGTCAGAGAATAAGGGACCTTGAAACCATTCATGTGATTGATTTGATATGCCGTTATCTCTGAAGTCTGACTTTCAGCCTGGGATTTCTGCTTCCCTTCATCTATCAGCACAAACCGGAAGTCATCTTTCCATTGCACTCCCAGAATGTAGTTGATCATGCTGTTAATTAGAGTGGTTTTTCCTGAACCTGTGGCTCCGATCATCATGATGGTCTTGTTCTGTTTTCTGATGTTTTCTTTCCCAAACGTGCTTCTTCTGCAGAATCCATCTCTGTTCTTCCATGTTTCAGACAGGTGGAGTTTAAATATGGGCAGGTTTTCATTGTTTCCATCAGCTATTTTACTGCTCCAGCTGTTCTTTATATCATGAGCAACCCTTAAGCTCTTTCCATCACTGTGGAGTCCTCCCATGGTTTTGCTGCTTGTGTTTTCTCTGAATGTGTTTTCATCCTTGTTAACAGCAGACTGGCACGGCCTATTTGTCTTTTCCTGATCTGTTTCCACCTGTGCTGCTTAAAGAAAAAGGAAATAATCGTTTGAACATCCAGTTATCAATACAGTATAATTAGTATTAGTATAAGACAGTATTGTAAGGCTGTACTGTACCTAGACAAAATTTTATTTGTGTGAACAGCCTAATCTTTGAACATATCATGACAGACTGGTTTCACAGACACGGCTTAGATTAAGCCAGGATTAGGTATAGTTCAATTAGGGCATTTAAGTAGCTTTTATAAATGTGCCCTAGAAAAAACTGCTAGGATTTTGTCACGGTTGCACACAGACACAAGATGTTAGGATCCAAGCGCAGCATTTATTGGGCAATCCAAAGTCGTAATCCATAAAACAGGCAAGGGTCAAAATCCAAGAAAACAGTCCACAAAAACAAAAAGCCAGGAATACAAAAGTGCATGTAACAATATACAACAAAACACAAACAAGGACAGAAACAACCGAGTATAAATAGACAGACACTAATGAGCAAACACAAAACAGCTGAGTGCAATGACATGGGATAATGAGTCCAGGAGGTGAGTTATGGGTAATGTAGTCTAAGGTGAATAGTCCATGTTGGAGTGCCCTCTGGTGGCTAAACGGGGCACTCCAACTCATGATCATGACAGTACCCCCTCCTTACGGAGCGGCTACCAGACGCTCCATGAGACAACAAAAACACAACTCTCAGGAGGGAGGTGGACTGGAGGAGGACCAGGGAGAGGGACGGTGGGCCAGGACCAGAGCCCCTGACTGAAGGCCAGGGAGGAGCCGGAGGAACAGAAGGTCGGGGTCCTGGCTGAATGCCAGGGCGGCGCTGGAGGAACTGACCAGGCGGGTTCCAGCAGGTCTGGATTCCTGGCTGAGTGCCAGGGTGGCGCTGGAGGAACTGACCAGGCGGGTTCCAGCAGATCTGGGGTCCTGGCTGATTGCCAGGGCGGTGCTGGAAGAACTGACCAGGCGGGTTCCAGCAGATCTGGGATCCTGGCTGATTGCCAGGACGGTGCTGGAGGAACTGACCAGGCGGGTTCCAGCAGATCTGGGGTCCTGGCTGATTGCCAGGGCGGTGCTGGAAGAACTGACCAGGCGAGTTCCAGCAGATCTGGAGTCCTGGCTGATTGCCAGGCCGATGCTGGAGGAACAGACCAGGCGGGTTTCAACGGTTCCATCGGCCTGGGCAGTGGCGGCAGGACAGAAAACCTGGGCGACGACGGCAGGGCAGAAGACTTGGATGACGGCGGCAGGACAGAAGGCTTGGATGGCGGCAGCAGGACAGACGGCCTGGGTGGCGCCGGCAGGGCAAGACGCTTAGGCGGCGGCAGCAGCAGCGGCAGGGCAGACGGCCTGGGTTACGCCGGCAGGGCTGGCGGCCTGGGCAGCGGCGGCGGCAGGGCAAGGCGCTCAGTTGGCGCCGGCAAGGCAAGGCGGTTGGGAAACCAAAGAACAACCTCTAGGGTGGTCTCCGGGCCTTGAGGGACAGAGGAAGCCCTTCTCCTCCTCTTCCTCCTCCTATGAGGGTGAGGCGGTGGCTCTGTGCCTACCTCATCTGTAGGCACCGAAGTGGACCCACTGGCTGGAGCGGACCCACTGGCTGGAGCAGACTCTGGGGGGGCCTCCAGATCTTGAGGGATGGAAGCCTTCCTCCTCCTCTTCCTCTTTTTACGTGTGGGAAGCGGAGACTCAGCGCCCACCTTCTTTGTGGACTCTGGAGCGGATTCACGGGCTGGAGCGAGCTCACTGGCTGGAGCGGGCTCTGGAGCGGACTTACTGGCTGGAGCGGCCTCTGGCTGAGCAGGCGTTGCCCAATAGATTCTACGGGAGAGAAATCTAACAAAGTCCCAAAACTCCAGGTCTTGAAGCCCCTCCAACTCCCACTGAGGTAGGGGGTCATCGAGGCATTCATTAAAAATCCCCTTTAGCGTCTCATCATTATACCGCAGCCCTCTCGCCATGGTCCAGAAAAAGTGTGCAAAGCAGCCTACCTCCCATTTGTCCTGCCGCAAGACCCTTACCGCCCCAAACAAAGCCACACGCTCCTTGATCGTGGCTGGCGGAAGAACCCTGAAGCTCATGCTGCTGGATCCTTGCAGTGGTGGTTTGTTCTGTCACGGTTGCACACAGACACAAGATGTTAGGATCCAAGCGCAGCATTTATTGGGCAATCCAAAGTCGTAATCCAGAAAACAGGCAAGGGTCAAAATCCAAGAAAACAGTCCACGAAAACAAAAAGCCAGGAATACAAAAGTGCATGTAACAATATACAACAAACCACAACCAAGGACAGAAACAACCGAGTATAAATAGATAGACACTAATGAGCAAACACAAAACAGCTGAGTGCAATGACATGGGATAATGAGTCCAGGAGGAGAGTTATGGGTAATATAGTCTAAGGTGAATAGTCCATGTTGGAGTGCCCTCTGGTGGCTAAACGGGGCACTCCAACTCATGATCATGACAGATTTCTTTTGCCATACTGGATTCTGGTACAACAGTATTACTCACGCTATCAAAAGAGAAACTCGTAATCTAGAAAGCAAATGGAGACAAACCCGTTTAGAGGTCTTCAGAATCGCATGGAAAGACAGCTCGTCCCGTTATAGAAAGACTCTAAAAGCAGCCAGGGCCGAGCATCTCCGCAAACTCATAGAAAATAACCAAAACAATCCAAGGTTCTTGTTTAGTACAGTGGCTAGATTAACAAATAAAAAGACATCGACAGAACAAAACATTTCATTACAATTTAGTAGTGATTACTTTATGAATTTCTTTACTGAGAAAATCGAAAGTATCAGAAATACAAATGTAAATGTACAACCTTTAACAGAGTTTTATGATTCAGCCTCAATTATCGCCCCTCAAGAACAGTTGCAGTGCTTTACAACTATAGGACAGGAAGAGCTAAATAAACTTATCACTGCGTCTAAACCAACAACATGTTTATTAGATCCAATACCCACTAAACTAAAGAACTGTTACCTGTAGCAGAAGAGCCTCTTCTCAATATTATCAACTCGTCTTTATCTCTAGGTCACGTCCCACGACCGTTCAAGCTAGCAGTTATTAAGCCTCTCATTAAGAAACCACAATTAGATCCAAATGTATTAGCAAATTACAGACCCATTTCAAATCTTCCATTTATGTCTAAAATACTAGAAAAAGTGGTGTCGGTCCAATTATCCTCCTTCTTGCAAAAAAACGCTATCTATGAAAAATTTCAGTCAGGATTCAGATCTCATCATAGCACAGAAACTGCGCTCATTAAAATTACAAACGACTTACTTCTAGCTTCTGACCAAGGCTGTGTCTCAATACTAGTGATACTTGATCTCAGTGCTGCGTTCAACACTATAGATCATAAAATACTCCTAGATCGACTACAGAATTACACTGGTATTCAGGGACAGGCATTACAGTGGTTTAGGTCGTACCTATCAGACCATCACAATTTTGTTTATATAAACGGGGAAAAATCTAAGATAACGATAGTAAACTATGGAGTGCCGCAAGGATCAGTGTTAGGCCCTCTGCTATTTTCAATATACATGCTGCCACTCGGCAATATTATAAGAAAACATGGAATTAGTTTCCACTGCTATGCTGATGATACTCAGTTATATATTTCAACACAACCAGATGAAATCTCTAAATTATCCAATCTGACAGAATGTATTAAAGAAGTAAAACATTGGATGACTAGTAATTTTCTTCTGTTAAATTCAGATAAGACTGAAGTATTACTTATTGGGCCAAAAACCTGTACACAGAATCTCTCAGACTACAATCTGCATTTAGAAGGATGTACTGTTACTCCATCCTCGACAGTTAAAGACCTGGGTGTTATATTAGACAGCAACTTGTCCTTTGAAAATCATATTTCATGTGTTACAAAAACAGCCTTCTTCCACCTCAGAAACATTGCTAAGATACGGAATATGTTATCTATTTCTGATGCAGAAAAGTTAGTTCATGCTTTCATGACGTCTCGACTAGATTACTGTAATGCATTATTAGCTGGTTGTCCTGCTTCCTCAATAAAAAAGCTACAATTAGTACAAAATGCAGCTGCTAGAGTTCTTACCAGGTCAAGAAAATATGATCATATAACACCAATTTTATCATCTCTACACTGGTTACCCATTAAGTTCCGTATCGATTATAAAGTATTGCTAATGACCTATAAGGCTCTAAATGGTTTAGCTCCTGTGTACTTAACTGATCTTCTATCGCCTTACAATCCTTCACGCTCCTTAAGATCACAAAACTCTGGACTTCTGGTTGTACCTAGGATATCTAAGTCCACTAAAGGAGGGAGAGCGTTTTCACATTTGGCTCCGAAACTCTGGAATAGCCTTCCTGATAATGTTCGGGGCTCAGACTCGCTCACCCAGTTTAAATCCAGATTAAAGACGCATCTCTTTAGCCAAGCATTCACATAATGCATCTCATATCAGATCAATTGCACATGATTATCTTTGCTTAATGTTATGAACAGCAGCTAGGCTAATTACTCTCCATTTGCTTTTCTGTTTTGCCTCAGGACACCTGTCCCGAGGTGACTAGAGAGGACATCAGCTTCAGTTTGGATCCGGCCTCTTAAGAAGACCTCAGATGACCAACACCTATGAAGAGACGGCGCCAACTCCTGCGAGGACTCGAGAAGACGCAATCATCTGGATCAACATGCACATTGCACAAATTCTATATCTTGATTATTGTTAATGTAATTCATTTTTCCAGGAGCTCATTGCTTCTACCTTCAGTTAAACTGCTAACAGTGATTGTAAATTGTAAATTATTTGCTAACTGCATTCTTTAAATTGTAATGTTGACATGCATTCTCTGTAAAGCTGCTTTGAAATGATATGTATCGTGAAAAGCGCTATACAAATAAATGTGAATTGAATTGAATTGAATTCTGCATTTTCTATGTGGATGTTAAAGTCCCCAGTAATAGCAAAACAGTCAAACTCTGAGGAAATTGCTGATAACAGTTCTGTAAAGTCCTCCACAAAGGCTGGAGAATATTTTGGAGGCCTGTAAATAACTATAAGTAGAATGCGAGGAGCACCTTTTAACACAATACCCAAATATTCAAGAGACAAGTAATCACCAAATGACACTTGCTTGCATTGATAGACATCTTTAAATAGAGCAGCAACACCTCCTCCTCTCCTAACAGCTCTGCAGACACTCATAAAAGTAAAGTTAGGAGGGGCCGTTTCATTTAGGATTGTTGAACTATGTTATGTCTTTGTAAAGACGCAAACAACACAGAGATAGCTTATGAACATGCTTTTTACTCAGGCTAACTCATCTTCACTCTCCTGGTACACTCATATACATTTTAGATCTACTAGTGCCACCCACAGGACAAGTGGTGACACCACATCTCGCTCTCTTTTAACAATTGTACCTAGTATTCACTTCTGTCCGTACAGTGACCAAATGTTGTTGTTTTTTTTTAACAATGACTTTGCACAACAGTACCAACATTTCAAACATGAACTTAACATTTTCCCTTGACTTTCACGAATGCACAACATGCATTACAGAACAACACTCTATATGTATTTGTTACCTTATCATATATCCCCATGTAAAATACTATTCACATGGAATCAATGAAATGCCTTTAGTTCATAACATAGTCCCGAGCCCATACTGGTGCTCGTCTAACTCTAACCTGTCTTTCCGGCTGAGTCACTGGTGCAGTTTGCATTTTACAGTCATAATCAAAGTTAGCCAGTTCCTGTACCCCACTCTCCTTCCCATAAGAGAAAGGTGTGAGGTGAGAAGCATTCCAAGTACGCCCATCAGACAGTTTGTAAGTGTAAGGACCAGTCTGTAGCAGTACTTTCAATGGTTTAGAAAATGCAGATTGGAGCTTAGGAAGGATACCTGGTCGCTTCACTCGAACAAAAGATCCTTGTTTGAATGACACTTCCGTCGCCCCACGCTTACGATCAGTGTATTTTTTGGAGCTCTTCTGCACGTGTTTCACTCGATCCACAATGTTCTGCACACATGGTTGCTGAAGACGCTGCAGTTTCTGCAATCCTGAGATGTGAAGTTTAGTGCGCATCGGTCCCGCATGAACAATTCAGCAGGTGAACGCTGAGTAGTCGCATGAGGTGTAGCACAGTACGCTTGTAAGAATTCCCTTGTTAATTCTTTTCATCCTTTGCCTTCCAGGGAAGCAGTTAGCAACGCTTGCTTCAAAGTATGGTTAAAACGTTCGACCTCTCCATTGGCACGAGGATAATACACAGATAAAGTTCAATGCATAATTCCTCGGTCTTGAAGAAACATTTCAAACTCACATGACATGAATTGAGAGCCGTGATCTGAGATTAGCTCCTTTGGGTTACCTTCACGGCTGAACACAGTCGACAGAAATTGAATAACCGCTGAAGAGGTTACCTGAGGCATGAAAGCAATCTCTGGCCACTTACTAAAGTAGTCCACTAAAGTTACAGCAAAACGACATTCTGCTGGAGCTTTGTCAAAGGGCCCCACAATGTCTATAGCGAGTTTCTCCCATGCTCCATCTGGGAGGGGTACAGGCTGGAGTGGCTGAGTGTGAACGACTGCTGACTTGTCATGAGTTTGACACGTGATGCATGATTTGATGGCTGTCTCAACCTGGGCATCCATACCTGGCCACCAATACAGCTCTCTGAGTCTTTGCTTGGTTCTAACAATGCCTTGATGAGTATTTTGCCCACGCAAAGACTCTGGTACTAAAAGTCTGTGTGTGCCTCTTACCACGTAATCATCCTGAAGAGAAAGTTCATGTTGAATTCTGTAGTATGGTAACAGATCTGGTCCTAGGCCCTTAGAGGATTTTGGCCATTTGGTCATCAGTAAGTTACGTACTTCACCGTATATTGGGCAGGTAGCCCCTGCAGCCCTGAAATCATCAGCAGATATGGCCGTGAGAGCTGAAGTAAGTGCAACCACTTCCACGTCATCCTCCAGCACAGGGTCACTGCTCTGTAATGGCAAGCAAGACAAGCAATCAGCTGTAACATTTTCATGTCCAGGCTTGTACTGGATGTCATAGTCAAAAGCCATCAACCTAGCTGACCACCGAGCAATCCGAAGTCCTGCTCGCCCTTGTCCCTTCGTAGTGAGCAGTGTTGTGAGTGGGCTGTGGTATGTACATAATATAAATCATCGCCCCCACAGATAAGTTCTCCATTTCTCCGTGGCCCACACACAGCCTAATGCTTCCTTCTCAATTGTGGAGTACTTGCGTTCAGCCTGTGTGAGGGTGCGTGATGCAAAAGCAACAGTCTTTTCAGACCCGTCTGGGTGCATTTGGGTGAGAATGGCGCCCAGACCGTAATTAGAAGCATCAGTTGTAATGATAGTGTGTAACTCAGGGTCGAAAATTGTCAGTGCAGGGCTATTAATTATAAGGTCTTTCTCCCGCTAAAAACTTTTCTGTGCTTCAGGCGTCCAGGTGAATGAAGCAGATCCGCGAGTCAACACTCTAAGGGGCTCGACCACAGCAGAATAATCGGGTATAAATTTTGAATACCACGAAGTGAGCCCAAGGAAAGAGCGTAAGCTGGCAGTATCAGTTGGTGGTGGAGCTTGTGAGACTGCATGGACATGAGAAGCATCTGGCTGAAGTCCTTCAGCCGAGATTGTGTGTCCTAAGAATGACAGCTCCGTCTGTCTGATGTGGCATTTGTCAAAGTTCAATTTAAGTCCAGCTGTTTCTAGACGCTGAAGGTCTTTCCTGAGACAATGACATCGTCCAAGTAACACTGAACATGAGCAAGTCCTTTAAGTATGGTCGACATCAGTCTCTGAAAACAACTTGGCCCTGACGCCAGTCCATAAGGTCCATTAATTCCTGTGACACAGCGTCACGGACTGCAAATGGAAGGCGACGCAGTTTCTGCTGTACTGGTTTCACATCGGCACGAACTTTGACTAAGTGTGTAAATCCTTGTGCGCAGCCCAGTTTCTCAGGATTAGTACTCACGTCAGCTGAATTTATCGTGCGGCATGTAACAATACAGCCATCTAACAGCTGCAGTTCCAAGGCCGCAAACAAGTCTTGTCCCAACACCGCAGTGCCAGTGTTCACAACGAACAGTTCAGCTGTAGCACGCCGCTCGCCATACATTATCTCAGCTGCTATGCATCCCATTACAGATATGGTGTGTCCACCATAGCTCACTAAGTTCACTTTCGCTTTCACAAGGGTAGCATTAGGAAAATACTGAGTACACACTGACATTGGAATAATTGATACTGCTCAGCCCGTATCCAGCATTAACTCCACGTTCTGTGTTGTTCCACATACGCTAATTTGAACAGTACACATTATCTTGCTTGAGTCACGACAAGGGCTTTCTACCGTAAGCACAGTCACATCAGGAATTGAGATCTCACTTTCGTTTTTGTGTCCACGGCACACTTTGGCGAAATTTCCTTTTTTCTTACATGCATTACATATAGCGTCTTTGGCAGGGTATTTTTGAAAGTTTGCAGTATGCTGTTTTGACCCACACCTGTAACACGTTTTCCCTTGGGATGTAGATGAGTGCATCACCGTCGCTCCTCGTAATGTCTGTGCATTTTTCCCTGTTTCGCGGCTAGATCTGTTGTGCTGATGACGTGACTGTTGAAAAACTTGTACTGTGCCATCTGCCAGTTTGCTCATCACATTTGCCTCCGCCACAGCCGTTTCTATTTGGCTGGCAATTGTGACAGCTTTTTTCAAAGTAAGATCCACCTCTAGGAGTAAACGTTCCCTTATGCGGTTTGAATTTGTTTTTTCAACAAGTTGATCACGGATCATTTCCTCCTCCATGGCTCCAAATTCTCATGTAGCCGCAAGCTCCTTTAGCGTCGCAACATATTGATCCGTAGTTTCACCTGCCATTGTCCTCGCTGGCGAAACCTGTACCGTTCAGCTACCACATTCACTTTTGGCTCGAAGAATGTGCGAATAGCTTGCAATGCCGTGTCGTACTTATCATCTGCAACCGTGAGCGTGTAAAATAGTCTCTGGCCTTCTGCCCCCAGGCAGTGAATCAATAGAGAGTGTTTTCGGGCTTCCGATAGCTCTTCGTCCATGGTCAAGACATAATTCTCGAAAACACCCACATTTTGTAGAAATGGTGTGGGCTGACTTAAATTCCACGGCATCCTCGTCGCCAATATGTTATGTCTTTGTAAAGACGCAAGCAACACAGAGATAGCTTATGAACATGCTTTTTACTCAGGCTAACTCATCTTCACTCTCCTGGTACACTCATATACATTTTAGATCTACTAGTGCCACCCACAGGACAAGTGGTGACACCACAAACTGCAACTGTCTTCAAGCCATGTTTCATTTAGAAGCATAAAATCTAGGCCGTTTGTGGTTATTAAGTCGTTGACTAGAAGTGATTTATTTTTAAGTGAACGATGTTTAAAAGTGCTAACTTAACAGTCAATAGCAATAACGTCTGGCCCGCGCCCGCAGCCAGATTATTTTGATAGCGGCTGGTTCTGAAATAGATCTGTCTGGAGAGCGCAGTTCATGGTTGCATAGCAACGACAGACGCCACAGGAGCGAAAGCACTTTGGAAAGGAAAGAGGCGTGGCTGTGCTTTCCACATGTTTTTAGACACAACATGTTAACGGCCCCTAATATTATATTCTTTGCAAACAGTGACAACTTTGTTGCAGATAAGACACACCGGCTTTGCATTCACAAAACTAGGTAAGTAGTTGTCTTTCCATTCTTCTTTGTATGCTATATTTTCACTGTCAACTATCCTCTTTAGACTCTTTGATAGTGCCATTTTCTCTCACCAGAGCTTAAATGTTAACATCACTCTGTACACAACGTAATAGCGTACCTCCAGCATGCAAACAACTAAAAAAATTGCAATTTAGTATGTGAGGATTTCAAGGAATAATTCTGAGTGTAAAAGTAGGCTATGTCAAATAATTATTACAATAAGTTAGGCTCCAATGTGTAACAAGCTAATTAAAATAATACTCATTTATTATTCACAATATGGAAATAAAACATAGTTCGTTATGAGCATGACTCTTGTTATTTTCATCCATTCCGCATCTCCCACATATGTGTGTTTTAGCAAGGTGGTCTGTGTTGCAAGTTGGTGAATGAAGATACTTGTCAGGTCACTACTCCACTTTATTAATTTATCCAGTGTATAACCCGGACACCACCACACAAATGTGGCTTTTTGTTAATGACTTTCCTACTACAGGATTTAACACAGAGTAACAGCTCACTACCAGTTACAAACAACACTGTAGCAGTCTGTCACAGGCAATTCTAGTTGCATTTTTCATCAATTAGCCTAATTTCTTAAATTATCCTTTGACTATGTTCTGGCCCGCCATCTAGTGGTAAAAATGTTTTTTGGCCCGATGCCAAACATAATTGCCGACCCCTGTCAGTACAAGTTACTTTCAGTTAAAACAGCTCAAACATGCATTTTAGTATAGGACTAGCTTAAGCCTGTCATGTGATATGATATTGTTCATCATTTCAATACTGTTACTTTAACTTTAGGAGATACGAAGTATAAGGGGGCATGTCAGGAGTATGTGTGGAGCGTTAAGCTTGTAGACTGGGTAGCATGTTGCAGGTTGTTAATAAACGCTGTGTTCTTGTAACGATTTTATGAATTAGCTCAAATAATGGGTGAAATATATATAATTAAATCATAATGCATTATGATCAATTATAATATAAATCGAAGGGAATTATGCATATATTGTTAATTTCAACAGATTATAATTAACTACATATATATATATATATGGTTTAGAATTAGTTCTAGTTGATTTTAGAAAGACTGGTCTAGTTTTGTCCAGCGAAACTATTAGTCCGATTTTCCAACTCTTAAAAAGGAAGTTATTCTTCTGGCCACTTCTGGCTCACTTTTATATGGTGTCAAGAGGAATGGAGTGTTCTCTTCCAAACAATTTGACAAAGATTTTAAAAGATATAATAAAAAGCAGAAAATTGTTGAACTTGGAAAATCTCTGGGGTTTATGAAGTTTTCATAAGGTGACATGAAAACACACACATGCTGTGGGCTCGAGAGTATATACCACATCCTGTAGAGATGGCAAATGTTGCATTATGTGTGAACATGGGGGATAGAAGCATTGTTGTGTGTAACTGACCAAAATGAAGACAGTTAGGAAATAAATGTGTAGCAAGGTAGAAATCTGATAAAAATGTATAATAAAAAATGTGTGTAATGCTTAAGCCATTGACGCAAATAGGAAATGCATTGACACAAGTAAAAAAGGTGATAGACAAGTAAACCAGTAATTGACGCATGCAGGTAATATGTTAACGCAAGTAGAAGCCACATGTGTGTAAATGAAGAGATAAAGTGCATCAAAAGAGAATATAAATACAGGGGCCTTTATAGCTCTCTGAGTAGTGGTAGTAGGTTGTGCAGTTTTGCTGAAGAAAGAAAGTGCATACAAGCAAGCAGCAAGCGGAAGCCGGCACCAGACCACAACCCTCAGAACATCAAAGAAGACACCTGATTTACTTAGAGAGAACATATACTGAATAGAGAAGAGGTTAAGGTTTAAAATGTAATTATTTATCTGGCCCATGGAACTTTCAGCTTAGCTGGCATAGAGTGGTGTATTTAGCTTTTGCCTTTGCAAAAAATAATAAAATAAGAAAGAGGACTGCCCTCTGTTACAACCACGCCTGTCCCGGACTCCGTTTCCCAGAATCCTCCCTGTTCATCACCTGTTTGTACTTCCCTCGTCAGCTTTCCAGCCATCCCTGGATTCCCTGCACCTGTCAATCGTCATTAGCACTCCCTTTAAGTTAGGACGTTTCTCAAAACCAAGTTCGCAAAGTTCGGACTCGCATCCTTGGAAGTTTGGACTTGGCAAGTTCGACTCCGAAGAATGGACTCCTGTGGATGGGAGAACACAAGTCCGGTGATTCTGCAAATGGAACAGCAGCGTACTTGATAACGTCACTCAGCTCGCTCTGGCTTCTCCGGTTATCTCTGCATGTATATTTTAGCCAAGAATAAAACACCACTCTGCCTCTTTTCATTTTATTTAAAAAATAAACAAAAACATTAATAGCCTCAGGCAACGAGTCATTGATTATCTGCAATGTCTGCATATATTTATAACAAAACGAAACATTAAACAACCCTGCCTCGTATAAATTTCAAAACTATTAAACATTCTATTTGTGCATAATCTGATTATCTTAACTGTAATGAAATGAAATAGGCTATAACATAAAACACAACCCTCTCTTTTTGTTAAATGTCAGTTTTAATGATCAGTAGCCATTATAAAAATGTATAAGAATATACAATAAGAAATAAAGCAAACAATTCAGTCAAGCGTACAAAATCAGCGCTTTAGTAAGATACAAAAGTTAAATAGCCATATTTAAAGTTATGAAACGTCACGTTGCCCTCAGCCAAAACGGAGCCAGCAGCAAACGTCAGAAGAACTAGCCAAGGCTGCTCTTGGAGCGCTGAGCGTCCAGTGATCTCCTGGATCTCAGATCAAATTGTCAGAAAGGCACTATCTTTATCAATAAACCACAAATTTGAGATTTAAACCAGCACATTCTCGCCTGAAAAACTCTTAAAACTACATATCATGACATAATAACAGTAATATGTTTAAATTACGCGGGTTTTCTCCTTTACTATTGATGCTTGCTGGTTAGTGCGAGATGCATTCTGGGATACCTGGCTGTCTCAAGTCTGCACAAGTCACCTCACGATGCATCCTCGATAAAAGGGCGGATCAAGAACACATCCGGGGATTTGAACGGAACTTGGCTAGATGCGAACTTTGAATTGGAACAGTACTTGGACAGCGACTGGGGGCGAAGAGCCAGCTGTGGTGCACTGAACAGATGGCTAACCCACCCCACCCAGGTAGGCTTGGTTGATATCTGAACTGTAGGCCTAGGAGGTACGGTAGTGATCAGAAGTAGACCCTGAGATAATATAATCTAAGAAGAAAATATTATATGCCTACCTGACTCCTCCTGAATAATAGGAGGAGTCCTATTCCCAAATAATTGGGAATCGTGCAACAAATAATATATTTCAATTATAACATTTATGTCATTTTTTTCATCATGTTTCATCATGACGTCATTATGTTGCTGTTTTGCTGCCACCCAGTCACTGCATTGTTGACCATGGTTTCGAGTATCGATGTACACTATATTACCAAAAGTTTTGGGACGCCTGCCTTTATGTGCACATGAACTTTAATGACATCCCATTCTTAATCCATAGGGTTTAATATGGAGTTGGCCCACCCTTTGCAGCTATAACAGCTTCAACTCTTCTGGGAAGGCTTTCCACAAGGTTTAGGAGTGTTGTTTGTGGGAATTTCTGACCATTCTTCTAGAAGCTCATTTAGAGCGCCAACATCACTGCCTGACCTCACAATTTATCCCAAAGGTGTTCTGTCGGGTTGAGGTCAGGACTCTGTGCAGGCCAGTCAATTTCCTCCACACCAAACTCGCTCATCCATGTCTTTATGGACCTTGCTTTGTGCACTGGTGCGCAGTCATGTTGGAACAGGAAGGGGTCATCCCCAAACTGTTCCCACAAAGATGGGAGCATGAAATTGTCCAAAATGTCTTGGTATGCTGAGGCATTTAGAGTTCCTTTCACTGGAACTAAGGGGTCAAGCCCAAGCCCTGAAAAACAACCCCACACCATAATCCCCCTCCACCAAACTTTACACTTGGCACAATGCAGTCAGGCAAGTACCGTTCTCCTGGCAACCGCCAAACCCAGACTCGTCCATCAGATTTCCAGACAGAGAAGTGTGATTCGTCACTCCAGAGAACACGTCTCCACTGCTCTAGAGTCCAGTGGCGGTGTGCTTTACTCCACTGCATCCCACGCTTTGCATTGCACTTGGTGATGTAAGGCTTGGATCAGCTGCTCGGCCATGGAAACCCATTCCATGAAGCTCTCTACACACTGTTCTTGAGCTAATCTGAAGGCCACATGAAGTTTGGAGGTCTGTAGCTATTGACTCTGCAGAAAGTTGGCGACAACATTCGCTGACCCCGCTCTGTGAGTCTACGTGGCCTACCACTTTGTGGCTGAGTTGCTGTTGTTCCCAATTGCTTCCACTTTATGATACCACTAATAGTTGACTGTAGAATATTTAGTAGTGAGGAAATTTCATGAATGGACAACCTATCACGGTACCACGCTTGAATTCACTGAGCTCCTGAGAGTGACCCATTGTTTCACAAATGTTTGTAGAAGCAGTCTACAAACATGTGGCCAGGGAAGTGATTGGAACACGTGAATTCAATGATTTGGAGGGGTGTCTCAATACTTTTGGCAATATAGTGTATCTGCCTGTTCCAGTGAACACAAGAACATGCATTAATATCAGACAACTTAATCCAGATATTTTAATCAAATCTGCAAATTCATTTGAAGAACCAAATTAGCCAGCGATCAGTCTGGTATCTGTGAAATCATCCTAGATGTATTAAGTGAATTGTATTGGTTTTCATAAAAGCCAACACAAAATTGTTTAATCTAGTTTAATATAGACAAGTATTTACATGCAAACCAATATGCTGATATCCTGAAGCAACATGATGTGATTGCAGCATAAAATGTTTATTTACAAATAAAGATTTCATTTACTCAAATATTTTGTTCACTCACCTCCTTCTGTGGCTTTTGTAGCGAAATCTTCATATTTGTCACAAGTCAAGTAACGTCCATCGTTCCCTTGAACAATGTCCTCAAATGTCGCTCTAAGGTCAGCAGAGGTGCTGTTTCTCCCCAGTCTGTAGTGTCTGTTCAAGCACTTGTGAATGATTTCCTTCATGACGTCACTGACTTCAGTCGGCTCAGCACTGTCTGGCTCTTGAGTCGTGAGCACCAGGGTGTGTTCAAACACACTGTCAGAGAAACAGCGGAGCACCGTCTCCACACACTCTTTCTCTTCTCTTGAACACTCATCAGGTTTGAGGAGCAGAACGATCACATGAGGTCCTGGAGCAGACAGAGACACACACTCCTTCACTCCCTGTGTCATGAGATTTGACTGGAGCAGCAGAGGCATGTTGATGACGGTCATGTGTTTTCCTCTGATCCTTTCAGTGTACGGCTCTGATTCACTGTCAAACGCTGCTCTTCCTAAGATGAAGTTTCCCACTCGGCTGTTCTCTGACACACTCCTACCCAGAAGAACAATCCTCAGATCACTCACTGAAACACACAGCACACATGATGTTACTATCAATCAATAACAAAACACAATACACATACCAAGGGCTGAAAAGTAATATGCAGAGATTGCTTACAAAGTTATGTTAGATATACAAACAATGAGGGATTCAAACAAACAACATCCATAACATTGTACAATTTAAAGACAGAGAGCTGAAGAGTAATATTCAGAGAAAAATGTGTTTTTAAGAGAGAAGATGCCTGACGAATGTCTTGAGGAAGGACATTCCACAACACTAAAAGACCTGGCACCCATAGTTTCCAGACTAAACTTAGGCATGACTAGCAATCCCGCATTAGAAGATCGTAAGGAATGAACATAAGGCTGAAATAAGTCAGATAAATATGTAGGACCAAGGTTATGAAGAGCTTTGTAAGGAAGGATTAATTCACTTAAAGTTAATACACAAGGAAACCAGAAGCAAATAAAGGTGACAGAGGATTGGAGTAATGTGCTTAATTCTTGGGAGTAAACAAGTGGGCTGTTTTGAACATATTTTAGTCGTTTGATAGTTTTAGCTGAAAGGCCATAAAGAGATGAGTTACAGTGACGAACGTGTGATCACCAGTTTTATCTTGAGTTTCTACTCTTTAATCTTCTACTATTGCAAAAGTTTTATTATTGCAACAAGATACGCAAAATAGGAAAATACTTATTACAAATCAAGGCTGTGAAGGCATTCAGAATCAGGTGTGGACAGCTGAGTGGATTTGACTCTGTGATGAAGTGTCGTCGAGTGTTTGTGGCAAAGCCGCAACGTGTTCCAGCTGACTCCGGACAGAGGATTGTCTCAGATACCTACAGGAAAGCTGAGTTGCTTTCTGACTGGAACTGGGAGACTAGTCAGGATCAAGTGAAAGATGAATGCAGCAATGTACAGGGACATCCTTGATGAAAACCTGCTCCAGAGTGCTCTGGACCTCAGACAGGGGCGAAGGTTCATCTCCTAACAGGACAACAAACCTAAGCACACAACCAAGATAACAAAGGAGTGGCTGCAGGACAACTCTGTGAATGTCCTTGAGTGGCCCAGCCAGAGCCCAGACTTGAACCCGATTGAACATCTCTGGAGAGATCTGAACATGGCTGTGCACCGACACTCCCCATCCAACCTGATGGAGCTTGAGAGGTCCTGCAAAACCCAAACTCCAACAGGTGACAAAATGGAGGAAAAAAACCTTGGGAGAAACCAAGCTCAGTCAGGGCTCAACCAGGGCCAGTTCTCCTCTGGCCAACAACGAACAGTGCTTTATTATGATTCAGGCAGAGTAACAGGTCATAAATAAGACTGGGATTGCAACAGTCAAAATATTTAATCCAGTTCCATCCAGTTGAGGATCGTATTCATCACGCCGGTATGGATGGTTTGTTGAGGAACTGTGCTACTGGCTGTCGTGTTGATGATGTCTTCACAATGGATGATCTAGTCGACTCGATCTCTGCTGATACTTCAGGGCTGCGTTGTGGTCATGTCCAGTTGAGGATCGTATTCATCACGCCGGTATGGACGGTTTGTTGAGGAACTGTGCTACTGGCTGTCGTGTCGATGAGGCCTTCATGATGGATGATCTAGTTGACTCAATCTCTGCTGATACTTCAGGGCTGCGTTGTGGTCGTGTCCAGTTGAGGATCGTATTCATCACGCCGGTATGGACGGTTTGTTGAGGAACTGTGCTACTGGCTGTCGTGTTGATGAGGCCTTCACAATGGATGATCTAGTCGACTCGATCTCTGCTGATACTTCAGGACTGCGTTGTGGTCGTGTCATGGCTCCGGTCCTTGGTCTCATCTGGATACGGCCCGGATCCGGTTGACTATGGTAAACCTCGGGATAAACAGAAAAACTAATATTAGCGTAGATGCCATTCTTCTTCTGATGTAACGAGTACATCTGGTGTTTTAGGAAGTGTTCCCGGTTCCGGCTGACCTAATTTATGCAGCCTAATAATCCTTTAACGGATTTGACAATATAAATTGATAATGTGTTATGTGTATGTCAGGTTAAAGAGATGCGTTTTTAGTCTAGATTTAAACTGACAGAGTGTGTCTGCTTCCCGAACATTAGTGCCGATGTGAATAATAATTTTAGAGTATTTACAATTAGCATTAACCAGCACTTTTAAATTTGCTTTGATGTCAGGCGCTCTGGCTCTCGGCAAACATGTGACTATGGTGGCTGGTGTCTCTATTTTCACGTTCCGTGTAAAGTAATCAGCAATAACTAGGGCACTTTCAGCAGGATTCTCAGTTGGTGCGTCACTGAGTGGGGAGAACCTGTTTGATGTTCTCTAATCGGAACGTAAGAGCGGTGTTTTGGCCCATGACTAGGCCATCTCATGGTCACCCAATTGCCCTGCTGCACGGGGCAGAACTGAACAATGTACAGAGTTCACTAAGCTGCATTCTTACTAGAATTAGTGTTTGTTAGAATTTAGCTAACTGGCTAACAAAGCCAAACCGAGTTGGTCTTTGTTTACGTCCTTAATGCAACCAAAAAATAGCAACAGAACTATACATTGAAAAGGCATATACAAACAATAAGACATACTTACAGTTAGGACCCCATAAACAGCAGCTTCTGCTTTTAAAGAGGGAACTGCTTCATCTTTCAGCCATGGTGAAAATCCAGTATTGAACTCATGTAGATTCTGGAAGCTGCCTTTCGCGCCACATCCAGTGTAGACAATATCACTAATCATAATGGGTTCTATCATCTTTTGATGCGTTGCGCTGCTTGTGAATTTGAATTTTTTTTCTACAATGTGGGGCCAGCCCCTTCAAAAGCTCAGTTACTCCTTGATTTTAGCAGGGTTCTGGGTATCTGAAGGAGGAGTTTTGTTTCAAATCTAAGACTTCTAGTGGGACAATATAAATCAAGTAGATCAGACAAAAAAGAAGGAGCTAAATCATTTATGATTTATACACCAGTAATACAATTTTAAACTCAATTCTGGAATTTATCGGGAGCAAATGAAGGGATCTCAGAAGGGGGTAGCATGATCAAATTTCCTCTTTCCCTTCAGGAATCTCGCCGCAGCATTTTGAACAAACTGTAACGCTGCATTCACACGGGGCGTCGGCGTTAACCCTTCTCATTTACTTTGAATGGGTGAAGTCATGCATTGCCTAACTGAATTGTGGGTTCCGTCGCGTTGCAAGTGGCAGAAGTTGAAGATTTCTTAACTTTTCAAGTGCCAACGCAGGCGTCAGCCAATCAGTTCTCTTTATGAAAACACCCTAGAGAAGTGGTTCCCAACCTGTGGGCCGCGAGATAAATTAAAATTAATTTAAATATATCAATATAATTCCTTAATTTAATTATTAGTACGTTACATTTAATAAATTAAATTAATTAAAACAATTAAAACATTTAAAACAAGGCACCACCTCTTGTACGTATTCCGTTATTGTTTCGGTTCAGCCCAGTCTGTTTCTCATCGTGCTGCTGTGAAATACAGACTGAATGGTGGCTCAAAACGCAAACTCTCTCAGTTGGAAAAAAGAAAACCAGTGTCGCTAAAAAGGTTTTGATGGATGACGATAGTAATGAAGGTAAAGACGATTACAGTGACATACAGCAGTCATACATTAGGCATGCGCGAGTCCGTTATTATGCGCAAACAAACTGTGCATGTGCGCTCTCGACTCACTGATTGCTATAACATCGCATTTCTGCATGAACACAGTTGAATATATATACGTAGTTGTCAAGATTAATGTAGGCTGTGGGCTGTGCCATGTTGATTCAGAGAGGAGGTGGGCCTTGGCATAAAAAAGGTTGGGAACCACTACCCTAGAGCAGTCGCTAGCCAATTGAGTTTGAGCAACATTGGAAAGTAATGTGATTGGCTGTTATCACTATAACGGTCGCGTCAACACAAGCTTCAGACACGCCCTCTGTCAGGCATTAACACCGACATCCCGTGTGAATGCAGCGTGAGCGTGCTGTTTGGGAGATATGCCAAAATAAAGAGAATTGCAATAGTCCACAAGGTAATGAGAGCATGGATAGCAGTCTCCAAAGAACGCTAGATTGTCTCAGATTATGACAACTTTTTGTGACTATATGTAGTTTTCAAGTTGGAAAAGATGTTCAGTTCCCACTTCAAGTGAATCCACGTTCCTAGGACAGCCACAAGATGCTAATGCTATATAAGGAGGGCTGGTGTAAACACGACAGGATGACTGAAATTAAGTGTTTGTTTTTTAATTAAAGCATGTTCATTCTTATCTGGAAATTTAAAAAAATAATAATAATTTGGCATCTATTTAATCTTATAGGAGCCAATGGCTCTTTAATTGATTTTAGAAATAACAAATCGAATTACATTTCATGTTTAACCACTCCGGAGCCAGCGTCAAATGTCAGTGTTGTGAATTAATTTAGAGTAATAATAGCAATTACAGAATGTTTTATTAATTGTCATTGATAATAACAGATAAAGTTTAAATTGTCATATATTGGGTTGTTCAGCTTTAAGAAAAGTCTATCCATAATGCATAGTGAGCAAGTGAGAGCACGCAGAAAAAGAACATGTGACTGATTCAATGTGTGTGCGCTGCATATGTGTTATCCAGTTCAAAAAACTTCAGTAAACAGTTCGTTAATTTCATTTCAAGTCATCAGTGGTCATTATTGCTTACTAAGAAGAAAAGACACGACAATCGTTGGTGCCGAAACCCGGGATAACTAGCAAGCAATGTCCGAAATGGCGAAGCGACTTGAAAGACTACTCAGAAAACAGAGAGCTGTGCGCGGTTCCACCACAAGACTTTTGCAAGACATCAAAACGTGTTAGCAAGGAAGATCCGATCATTGACAGATTAAGTGAACTGTTAGCCCTGTTATCTGCAAAAGAGGGTTTCCAGAAGAGGACTGTGCAGAATCATTTATTCAGACAATGCCAAAACCTTAAAAAAGAGCAAATCAGGACCTTAGCGAGCTGTGGCAAGCCATTTAAAGATCCACAACTGCTGGAATACTTCTCAGGGAAGGGGATCACCTGGCATTTCATTGTGGAACGAGCAGCCTGGTGGGGTGGATTTTGGGAGAGGCTTGTAAGGTCTGTGAAAACGTGCCTGAGGAAGGTGCTGGGAAGAGCATCACTCACCTTTGAAGAAATGTCTACACTCTTCTCAGAAGTAGAGGACACACTGAATTCTAGACCCCTTACCTTTGTCCACAATGAGCTCGATGAGCCACAACCACTAACGCCTGCACACTTCTTGGTGGGTGAGCGACTTACTTCACTGCCCCCAAAACCATTTCCGGCAGACCATGATCATCCCACTGTCAGTAAAGAAGACATGACAAAACGGTGGAGATACAGGAACCGACTCATGACTAATCTCTGGAATCGCTGGAGAAAGGACTATCTACTGGACCTGAAATCTGCGCATTCCTGCAACACACAAAAACCTACTGAGTTAAAGATAGGTGACAAAGTTCTCATCGGAGATGCCAACATGCCAAGACAAAGCTGGAAGTTAGGAAGAATTGAAGAGCTGTTTTAAGGCAGAGATGGAAAAGTTAGATCCTGTGCTGTTCGCACATCCACAAGGACTGTGTTAAAGAGACCCATTCAACTGCTTTATGCATTAGATATTTAAGTTAATGAACAGTTGTTCATGGGGGGGAGGATGTTGTGAATTAATTTAGAGTAATAATAGCAATTACAGAATGTTTTATTAATTGTCATTGATAATAACAGATAAAGTTTAAATTGTCATATATTGGGTTGTTCAGCTTTAAGAAAAGTCTACCCATAATGCATAGTGAGCAGTGAGAACGCACAGAAAAAGAACATGTGACTGATTCAATGTGTGTGCGCTGCATATGTGTTATCCAGTTCAAAAAACTTCAGTAAACAGTTCGTTGATTTCATTTCAGGTGGTCATTATTGCTTACTAAGAAGAAAAGACACGACAGTCAGAAGGATTAGCTGAAATAAGTGATTGCCCAGACCTTACAAATCTAAAAATGTATGTATGCAGTTAGCTGTAAAATAACTACATAGATAAATAAAAATAGTTGTTTTGTTGGACAGAAGTCTGGCTGTGTGTATCTCACCTCTGCTCTCTCTGCTGGACATCATGATATTCCGTTTCTCATCCATCTCTTTCTTTAATCTTCAGCTGCTCTGACTCCTGGGATCTGTTCCTTTTCCTTTGGGAGATTAAATTGATTTCTTTAAATAAAGCTTTCTTTTTTCATATGATGAGAAAATGTCATTTTAAAATGCATAAATACACTGGCAGTATTTTGACGCCAAAATACTTTGTGTTTATAAAATCACACTACAGAGAGTAAAATGCAATAATGTTGATAATTAAGTGTTAAGAATCACTAAAGGAAAAAGGAACAACAAGAACAGAAAAAAGAGAAAAAAGGGTTAGTTCAGCCAAAAATGAAATTTCTGTCATTTATTACTCACCCTCATGTCGTTCCACACCCTTAAGACCTTCATTCATCTTCAGAACACAAATAAAGATATTTTTGATGAAATCAGTGAGGCCTGCATTGACAGCTAGTTAATCACTTTCAATGCCGAGAAAGGTACTAAAACGTATTTAAAACAGTTTATGTGACTACAGTGGTTCAACCCTAATGTTATGAAGTGACAAGAATACTTTTTGTGCACCAAACAAACTTTATTCCACAATATCTAGTGATGACCAATTTCAAAACACTGCTTCATGAAGCTTCGAAGCTTTACAAATCTTTTGTTTCGAATCAATGGCTCAGAGCATGTATCAAATTGCCAAAGTCACATGATCTATTGAAATTTCAAAAACATTTAAGACATATTGAAGCCTTGTTTACTGAAATCACGTGACTTTGGTGCACCGAACCACCGTAGTCACGTGAACTGTTTTAAATATAGCTTTCCTGTAGCTCAGTGGTTAGAGCATGGCAGTAGCAATGCCAAGGTCATGGGTTCGATCCAAGGGATTGCACATACTCAGATATAAATGTATAGTATAATGGAATGTAATGCAATGTAAGTCGCTTTGGATAAAAGCATCTGCCAAATGCATAAATGTAAATGTAAATGTAAATATGTTTTAGTAGCTTTCTGGGCACCGAAAGTGATTATTATCTTGCTGGCAATGCCTCACTGAGCTATCGGATTTCATCAAAAATATTTTTAACTTGTATTCTAAAGATGAATGAAGGTCTTACAGGTGTGGAACAACATAAGGGTGAGTAATTAATGACAGAATTTACATTTTTGGGTGAACTAACCCTTTAAGGCTGGAATACATTACACGAGTATTGCCACAAGGCCAGTTACAGTTGCAGCAGTTTGTTTACACGCAACATCACAGGGTGGCGCAAAATGCAGTTGGAGGGCAGGAAGTGATTTTCTACATAGGGAAGCACTGTGAAATGCCTATTTCATTAATTGTTGCTCTAACTGATCAAACCAAGAAACCACAAGGAGCAATTTTCATTTTCCAAAAGTTGTTGTTCATCAGGGAGAAAAAATGACTCTTACTGCAGAACACTAGAGCCACTTGACATATCCCTTAACATGCCCGTCTCCACCCCCTGGATCTTGTGTGTTCTGCAATGAGGGTCTACTGAGAATATGCGCTGATATTCCCTCTCGATGTGCACTGGTGCGAGCTCCGCAGCAGACTTCTTCTAAAAGTCAACAGTCAAAGGGACGTTACGTAACAAAAGCGCAGACTCTGTAGGAAGGCTGTGAGTGTTTATTTGGTGCCATTTGGGACAGGGCCATGTTTTTTTAATGGCTGCCTTGAACTGTTTGTAGTCCTAGTTGGGAATCCTTTGGATTTAAGCTCAACATGTCAGTATATTTGTATATTGTCTTCTTTCTTATTGTAGAACGTGGGAGAAA
>RJVU01007076.1:52822-89578 GCA_003731715.1 Anabarilius grahami | reverse complement strand
ATACCGGCGTGATGAATACGATCCTCAACTGGATGGAACTGAAATAAACACTTTGATTGTTGCGATCCTATCAGACTTATGATAGCAACCTGATTCGTAACAAAGCACTGTTCGCCAGAGGAGAACTGGCCCCCCGACTAAGCCTGGTTTCTCCCAAGGTTTTTTTCTCCATTTTAACATCTATTTGCCACCTGATGTCACCTGTTAGCCACCTGATGTCACCTGATGGAGTTTGGGTTCCTTGCCGCTGTCGCCTTTGGCTTGCTTAGTTGGGGACACTTGACATTTGATATTCAACAGTGCTTTGATCTGCCTGCATTGACTCCATTGTGTGTGAACTGAGCTGAGCTGGATGATGACATCACTGTTCACTCCAGTGCTGATATAGATAAATTAACTAAATGAATAACTATTGATTCTTACATCAGAATAAATCAATACTAGGGGTGTAATGATACGCAGTACAATATTTCGCGATGCAAAAATGTTACGATATATATCGTAGAGTGATGTCGATACTTTTACGATATGACGGCAGTCTAATCTTATTGTTTGAGCTGCCGACGTGATCTGCTCTGAAACATGGAGGTGGCAGTGAGAGAAGCCGCATGTTAAGGGTGTGTCTCAATCAGCTCTCTAGTTCAGTAAGTGTTTCGTGCACACATCGAATCTTGCACATCGAACCTTGCATGCAGGTTTAAACGTTTCTTTCTTAAAGTCGTGGCTTTCTTTCACTGCAGTGCCACAGCAACAGCTGTGCTCACAGAAAAGCAAAAGATGCTCGCGATGCTTTGCTTTAGGAAGTTCTGTCTTAGGTCTCAGCCGTAAAGCTGTTCATAGCTGTACAGGGTGTTTTTTATATCTTATCTCCATAAATATATCTAGTACTAAAGGTAATGCAAGGGCTAGAAATCAAGTTATCCTTTGCTGAAACTTCCTACTCCTTGTGGAGAGCGCAGTTCATGGTTGCATAGCAACGACATACACTATGGGAGTGCAAGCTCTTTGGAAGGAAGGAGAAGTGGTGTGGCGGCGCCTTCCACACATTTTTAGACGTGATATGTGAATGGTCCCTTAGGATTCTTAATTCTAAGTTCATGTTAAATTTAACATTTTTTTCAGTGACAGACAGAACTATTCAGCTGTTAATTTGAATACAGAAGGTTTATTAAACCGTGAAATTTATGTACAACAAGGAAAATTATTGAAATTTGTTAATGTATTTTGATTAAATCTGTTATTTGAATTTCAGTTTAATAATCACTGTAAAGCTGCTTTGACAAATCTGCATTGTAAAAAGCGCTATATAAATAAAGCTGACTTGACATTGCACAACACTGCAAAAACATGTTATAAATAGAAACTCTGCTTGCGCCTGTACATTGATTTTAGTTTTTAGTTTTTTGTTGTTGCTTTTGTGCAATAGATGAACCAACATTTATTTGTTATTTTGTTTTTAGACATATTTTATTATAAACATTTTACATATTAACATATAAACATTTTGAGATATTTCTATCGTATTTTTCTCCCGCAACCCCCACACACAGTACCTTACCGCCCGCACCCGCCCATCAAATCTAGTCCCGCGCCGCACCCTGCTGCATTGAGTCCTGCATTATCATATCTACCTGCTTTAGAAACATTCCAGTAAACACTGCTAATATGTTTAGAGGTGAAAGACAATTACATTTAAAGCATCTGTGTAAAAACAAACCTGGAAAGAGATGTGAGGATTTTAGGAGATATAAACGAGAGATTCTCAGTGCATTCAGTGAATTATTAATCGAATATATCGTATTCGATTAATTAGGCCACTGGGGCAGTCGTGGCCTAATGGATAGAGAGTCGGACTTGTAACCCAAAGGTCATGGGTTCGAGTCTCAGGTCCGGCAGGGATTGTCGGTGAGGGGAGTGAATGTCCAGTGCTCTCCCCACCCTCAATACCACGACTGAGGTGAGACACCGTACCCTTGAGCAAGGCACTGTACCCCCAACTGCTCCCCGGGCGCCGCAGCAATGGCTGCCCACTGCTCCGGGTGTGTGTTCACGGTGTGTGTGTTCACTGCTGTGTGTGTGCACTTGGATGGGTTAAATGCAGAGCACAAATTCCGAGTATGGGTCACCATACTTGGCCACATGTCACTTCACCTTCACCTAAATTAAATTGGGAGAACAACCACAAATGCAGCGGGATACAAAAGAAAACCACCAATTAAGTTATTTTTTTTTTTTCAAACATATACTGTTTTCAGGATTATATGTGTGTCCCTTTTTACACAAGATATATTTATTCACAATAAACCTTATTTTTTTGCAAATATTTTATGATTTGTGCACGTCCCTCAGTTTGACTTACCACCCCATCACACTAACTTGTTTTATCTTTAAATAACGCACTGTTCCTTTAAATGACATCACAAAGCTGAAGTGACATCATTTGAGCCTTATAGCCACCAAGAACAAAAGGAGGCAACTATGTAAAAATTTTTTTACATTGTTTGTTTATTGCTTTTTCATGCTAGGCAGTGCCCGTCAAGCTTAAACTTACCACCCCGTCACGCAAAATAGATAGGGAAAACTTCTTTATTCTTCTAAACCGCAGACTTGGCAACACTGTTTGGTTCATTAACTTACTCACTCACTAGATCACTCACACAAAGTTTAAAACCAAAGTTTAAAGTTTTACACCAGCAGATCATATAGAGAAACACTTTGTCCATACAGTGAACCACCCCGTCACATTTACCACCCCGTCACAGGGTCATTTTGTTAAAAGTTTAAAGAAAGAAAATGAAATATTACATAAATTAATGTTGAATGATGTTCTTGTTGTGTGGACTAATCAGATAAATGTATTTTTTAAGTGAATTCATTTTTCAGTACAAAGAATGAGGCCATTGAACGGTCAAATTCATATTTCAAGATTAAAAATCTAAAAATAAAGACTTTCTATTGATGGTTCCCAAAAGGGGCATTTTACTATTAGGAAAACATTAGATTTTAAAAATCTATTTCTTGTTTTACTACTCCCAATGGCATACATATTGTCCGTGACGGGGTGGTACAAGAATGGCGGGAAAGGTGGGAAAATGTTTTTTTTTTGAGGATTAACATATCTTTCAAGTTGTAGTTTTTTTGTTTGTTTGTTTGTTTTTTTTAAAGTTTGTTCTGAATGAAAATTTTGAAAAATGCAAAGTGGAAATGGCAATGATTCTTATGATTTGTTTCAGTCTTTTTTGAGTGGAACTTGCCCAAACCAGAAATGCCTCACATAATCTAACACATAGTCAGCTCATTAGGAAAAAACGGAGATATGATCTCATCTAATGCAGACAGACACACATCACAACATCATGGAAGTTATTATGAGAAGGACATCACTGAACTTACCAATAGTTAGGATGGAAACTGTTCTGGTTTTCGGTAGTCTGAAAATCGCGTCTTCTCTGAAGATGAAGAGACACTTTCAGTTTCGATTTCTTCTTCCTCTCATTTACAGGCCCCTTTCACATTTCCGGGTTTCTCAGAAGTTGGCTAAATAAAGAGAATACATATATAGCCTACAAACATACATATAGCTCCATTTATATATAGTTTTTCCATTTTATAAAAAAACCCAACAGTTTTCACAACTTTCAAAAGAGGGAAAAAATAAAGAGCAATTAATAACGGCAGTCAGAAGAGAAAAATATGTAATTTTTTACCATCATCCCCATACTTGCTGTATTAGAAACACCCTCGCAGCAGCATTAGCTAGTTGTTTGTAATTTGATAAAGAGCTAATACAACATGTTCACAGGAAGTGCCTCTGATCAAGAAAGAGCAACACGACTCAAGACTTTAGCAGTTTATTGGAGTCTGTATATAAATACACATGCACATTTCAAATGTAAACCAGTGAACTCGAGTGCAGCTACACCACATCCCCGTATCATGCAGGACGTCCGATGACCCAGTCCTCGACCAAAGCCTCGTTCAGATCATCTCCATATAAATAAATAGCTTTATCAAATGTGCACTCACAGAGTGAACTCTTATGTACAGTATTCATAGAGCCCAAGCCGAAGGCGAGAACATTCATTAAACCAAAGGCAGAGCGGGAACGCTGCTCCGTCAGGATGAGTTACGGACAGGAGACGTGTGCATCAGTCTGAGTATGATAAGGCCGAGGTGAAAGAACACGTGTCAGACTCGCTCTCCCGCTTCACGGCACACGGACACGAGTCGACACGTGTGTTTAGTGTTATTTGCAGGATCAAACAAGCGTCCTCTAGATACTCTCACTCTTCATGCCAAACTATAGTATGGGCGCTGCGATCCCACGCTCTTCCCGTCTGTACATTCGTGCCGCCGTCAGGTGCAGATATGGCTTTGGATGGGCGCGTCTCCTCCTCAGTTGGTGCTCATGGACACGTCGCGGTGGGACCCGAGCTCTTCCTCCTGCTCGTTGTCGTTCAGATCCTCCTCCTCCTCGCTCTGAGCCGCGGCGCCGTCGTCCTGCGGAGCGTCCGTCTCGTCCGGAGCCTCGCGGTCCAGAGCGAAGTAGCCCGTGCCTTTGACCGTGTCCTGCCGCTGGTAGAAGAGCACGTACGCCGCTTTGGACTGAACAGACACAGAGAACATCATTCAGAGAGATCGACACTAACTGAAGGGCGCTGGAGACACTGTCAGGCTCTCACCACGATCTGCTCCTCGCCGGTTGGAGACGCGCTGCTGTCGTCGAAGTTGTACCACTTGTGATCCTCTTTGTTCTGGGCGTAGGCGGTATCTGAAATCATCGACAGTGCAGTTTGTTCTCTGAATACTGAGAGAAACTGTAATTTCTATGATCAGTTTGTGGTTCAGTTAGGAGGTCAGAAGCTGTAGGAGCTCATAAATCATCTACAGTAAAGTGTGAAGAGACTGAAATCAGCCCGTTAGTGTCGAATCCTTCGACAGTGCTCGAGTCTCGTGAGCTAGCGGTCTCGTCACACTCTGATGCACTGCAAAAAATGCTGTTCTTACTTAGAGTTTTTGTCTTGTTTCTAGTCCAAATATCTTAAAGTTCTTAAATCAAGAAGCCTTTTCTTGACGAGTAAAAATTATTTTCTTGTTTTTAGGAAAAATAAGTCAAAATTAAGTGAGTTTTTCCTTAAAACAAGCAAAATAATCTTAATCCAAACTGAAAACAAGATTATATATCTTATTTTTGGTTTGATAGAAGATTATTTTGCTTGTTTTAAGGAAAAACTCACTTAATTTTGACTTATTTGTGGTTAAAAAGTATATAATGTTTATTTTTGTTTAGAAAATGTCCAATGGTTTCTCTAGATGAGACTCTTATTCCTCGTCTGGGATCATGTAGAGCTCTTTGAAGCTGCACTGAAACCTTCAACCCGTTGAACCCCAGTGAAGTCCACTATATGGAGAAAAATCCTGGAATGTTTACTTGTCAAGAAAATGCTTCTTGATTTAAGAACTTTAAGATATTTGGACTAGAAACAAGACAAAAACTCTAAGTAAGAACAGCATTTTTTGCAGTGAGGGTGAGGGAGATCGGCTCGTGATACTCACAGTGTCCTCCTCCCATGCCTCCGTAGTGGTTGGACACAGCGATGAGGTCGTAGCGGCAGGGCCCCGCGTTAGGGTTGATGAGGAACTCCGACATGTCCAGATCCCTGAGGATCAACAGAGCAAGAGTGTTTACACACGGACACACACGCTTCTGTCACGCTCGAGCTCGTGACGTACCGCAGCGGGAAGTCCACCAGCGAGTCCAGCTTGTCCCTCATGTAGCGGCTGTAGGAGAAGCGCTTGAGATGGACCACCAGCACCGGCGGCAGACACCACAGGTCCAGCTTCTTCGTGGCCTGCTGGTGCTGCTTGCAGTTGGGACAGTACCTGAAACACACACACACACACACACACAAACACAAACACACACACACACACACAGGTAGAGGACGTGACGAGATGGGCATCATGAAGGCTCATGTGTCAGATCAGGTCTTTAGATGTCAGTTTTGGTATATCAGATTCACTCATAATTGGCTCCATCTTGTGGCCGTTTTGAGAATTGCCCATAAAGACGGCCATTAAAGTAGTGTAATAGTAAAATAAGAGTCTTTTCTAGAGAAACCATCAATCATTTTCTAAAAACAATAACAATTATACACTTTTTATCCACAAATGCTCGTCTTGCACTGCTCTGAGATGCTCCACGCATGACGTAATCATGTTGGAAAGCTCATGGAAGTACCGATCCAGTGTTTACAAAGCGAATGTCAAAGACTAAGTCAAACGACCTTTACAAAAAAAGGGTTAGTTGGGAGTTTTTCACTCTAAGTCATGCATGAGCTTTCCAACATGATTACGTCATGCGTGGAGCATCACAGAGCAGTGCAAGACGAGCATTTGTGGTTAAAAAGTGTATAATTGTTATTGTTTTTAGAAAATGAGTGATGGTTTCTCTAGATGAGACTCTTATTCCTCGTCTGGGATCATGTAGAGCTCTTTGAAGCTGCACTGAAACTGACATTTGGACCTTCAACCCGTTGAACCCCAGTGAAGTCCACTATATGGAGAAAAATCCTGGAATGCTTTCCTCAAAAACCTTAATTTCTTTTCCACTGAAGAAAGAAAGACATGAACATCTTGGATGACATGGAGGAGAGTAAATTATCAGGAAATTTTAATTTTGAAGTGAACTAATCCTTTAATGGCAGTGCGAACTGACAGAAACATCTATGGACTTTGAAGGCAATCAGCTGACCCGGCTAGTTATTTTTAATGTTGACGTTTTATTGGATTTAAATAGCTGGATGTTGTTAAGAAGAAAACTAAAAAACGTTGCATATGTGAGGGACACTGGCTATGCTCATCTTTGCTCACTCCTTGAGTAAAACGGCTCTATATTTAATGAACCGGAAGTGATGCAATCTGTTTTACAGAAGTCTGTCTGAATGAAGCACAGCTCACACAGAATTCAATGCAAACCAAGCAGCTTTCTGTTGGTCAACGTGGTGTAATCACATGACCGGCTGGATCACATGACACTCCTGTTGTGTGGATTCATACTGGAATGACCGCAGTAATGATGACCGCACCTTCACTATTAGTGTTTGGAGGTTTCACCAAAGAGCTCAGAACCCAAGAGGCGACACTCTGATATTTTTTGGGTAACAGCCACTAGATGGCGCTCTGGTTGCGCGGTCGCCATTATGGGGTGAAAACACTAACTGGACTAGAATCCGTCACATCTTACGCACCCAAAATTTGCGAATTTCACTGCCAAATCAGAAGCACAATAGAACAGTTTTTAAATTAAGTCTCCAGTAACTTGTATGATCCTACAGTAAATGTTGTATTGTCTTATATATGTTTTATTACCAGCTGTGGAATCAACCATTCATCCATCTGAGGTAACGTCATTAGCCTACTTTACTGAGTATTTCCATTTTATGCAACTTTACACATTTATTAATAGTAAATTAATAATTAATACATTTAAGATCATCATGTTTGCAGCGAACAATATATTTCAGACCTAGTGGAGTAATAGTAATAATATCTAGGTCTGAACTGAAATATATATATATTGTGTTTTAATGGATCACGCTACAAACATAATGATCTTATGACACATGATGCATTGCTGTGTCCGTTATCCCATAATTCACACTTTTGGACACTTTTGCTTTAACGGACATTAGACAACACTGCAAAATCAAGCTGTTATATTCATATTGTCCAACATTCCCAATTTTTCTGATGCTGACCTTAATTTTATTTCATATGTTGGTAATAATTCAGTGTTTATAAAGAATTTTAACCCAAACTGGGTTTCTAGAAAGCAAAGGTTTTGTGGAAAAAGTGGAAGATTTAAACACAAAGTGTGTGAAATAAACTGTTAAAAGGATTTGATGATCACTAGTGATAGTAATTTATTCTGTGTTGTCATCATTCAAGTTGGATTTCAGCTTTAATGTATGTTTTTTAATAAAGCAGCTGATATTGCCATAGAAACTAGTGGACTGCGACTCGCTTTCACCCCGGAATGGCGGAAACACAGGGCTGCTGCTGGAGCCGGTGCTTCAATGGAACTTTCTATTGACTGTCGTTTCCTGTTAGTGTATATTCTTTGATTTCACTCCGCTCTGTTTATTAGTGTCTCAAGCAATGTTAGGATGAGAAACAGCTGAGCCTCACCACGGGTCATCTGCTCCCAGCTTCTCTTTGGTGGTGAAGAGCTCAATACAGTCCTTCAGCTTGTAGAAGCTCTTCTTCTGGGGCTTATACTCCATGCTCTCGTGCTTCTCGAAGTCCTGCGGAGGAAACGGTCAAGTATTAATGAGCGTCTCATGACACCAATGACTTCTGACTGGAAACATGAGAGATGATGTACCTCCGCCGCCGATTCATTGAAGTGCTTCCTCTTCATTTCTGGCTCCCAGTCCAAGGAGAGATAGCATCTATCTGCAGGAGAACAAGGCAGACATGTCAGCTCACGGTCAAATCACACGCTCTCTACAACAACAACACGGCTCCCACCGCTGAGTCTGGTGTGGTCCTCGTCGAAGCGGATCTGCCGCGCCTCTCCCTTGATGAAGTTGGCGTCGGTCTTCCCCATGTTGTTGAACTGGAATGTGAAGAGGCGCTTCTTCTGGCCGTTGAGCGTCGGGCCTTTGCTGCAGTTCTCCGGCAGGACGCCGTTCTCCAGCTCGTTGTCCCCGCCGCCCACCGAGTCCTCCGACTGGCTGTTGTCGTTCTCCGAGGGCAGCTCCTGGTCCTGGCTGGACTCGTCGTCCGGCTCGTCCGTCTCCATCTCACCTGTGAGACGAGCCAGGCTTCAGTACCTCTTAAACATGTCGACACACGGCGGGCGGCACGGGTTCGTTAGTGAGAACATGTCAAACAGCATGCTTACTAGGCGACCCCTCCTCCGTTATACCATTGGTGGCGCTGCCGTTGATGGAGTGATGTTTGGGCGAGAGCGTCTCCTCCGACTCCTCGTCCTCAGCAGCCGGCCGGACGAAACGACTGAAACGAGACAAACTCTCAACCTGCAGCTCATAATGCAAACAAACATCACATCAGATCAACGCTTGTGTGATTGTGGGCGGCCGTACACACCAGAGGCGCAGCAGGAGCAGGTGGTAGAGCTTGTCCTCGCTGATGGTGCGCGGCACGCTGAGCAGGAAGGGCTGGCCGAACAGCGGCGTGCTGGTGTGGTTGAAGCCCGACTGCTTGTATTTCTCCCGCAGATGAACGGGAATCACCACGTGATCCGTGTCCTCCTGCCGGCTCACGGCCAGCTCGAACCTGCTCCACAGGGACACGGATATCAGAAACACGCACTGACCTCTCAGTGACCTCAGTGATGACACTCACACATAGATGTCGTCCCGATCCATGATGCTGCTCAGGTTCTCGTTGGCGGCGAATATCCGGTGAAAGCGGTGGTTGTATATGTCCGTCACGATCATCTGGACGGGCAGAGAAACACAGTGAGTGAGGTGAAGAAGATGAAATACCTTCTTCATGCCGACGGCGGTTACCTTCTGAGCCGGGACGCCCGACAGAGCCGAGAGCGACGCGCACAGGTCCGAGATGCAGCCCACTTTAGGCACCGTCAGTTTGTACTGGAACACAAACATCAGTCACATGTGTAACACGGCTCACGCAGCGCTGCAGAAGCTCCTGACGGACGGTACCTGCGTGGGTTTGGCCAGAGGGTCCAGCCACACCAGATACACCTCCAGCGTCCGCTCCTTCTTCGTGGGCAGAGGAAGCGTCAGGTAGCAGAAGGGGTCGAAGGTCACCGAGATCTTGGCGCACACGGGACAGACCAGCGTGGACTTGAAGAGGCCGTGGAAGATGTCCACGATGATGGAGTCGTTCCTCTTGATGTGGCTCTCCCAGGCTTCTTCTGCAACCACCTGCAGGAGATCACAGGTCACATGTCACCGGCACACCTCATCACTCAACTTTACATTTACTGTGATGGAAATCCATCGTTTCCTCTTTAAGCTTTACGTCTTTCAGTTTTCACTCTCTTTTGCAGTGACAAATGATTTTATCTTCTACTTTCACTTGAAAAATGTTTTTAATCCACAGCACAATTTAAGATGAGTGGCCTTTAAAGCTAATGTTTAGTATTTGGCCTTCACAGCACTAGATTATGAACTTATAATATCGTCATAAACTCAAGATGGTGTGTTAACTTAATTTAAGACAATCGACCACAATGATTAATTTAGACTTTTATAATCAGATTTTACAAAAACATTATTAACTTTTAACACTGGTGGCATATCAGAGAACGATATGTTCCATATTTCTCACAATACGTTCATATTTCTGCTTGATGAAATTGAGACTTATTCAGAATGAGTTGATAAGTGATCATGAAAAAGCACTTCAGATGTGCTTCTGTTCATCAGTGCTCTAATATCTACTTCATGAAGGGACAGTGAAAGCGTGTTCTTGCCGTATCCGTGTGTGAGCTCAGGCGTTAGTTAGCGTCTGGCTCGTGTCGTGTGTGATGATGGACCTTGTCGGGTCGGCCGTCGGCATCCTTCAGCTGGATGTAGGGCTTCTTCCGGATGCGGTTCAGGTCCTCGTGAAGCCCGTCGAGCAGGAAGGCCAGCAGCTCGTGAGAGTCCTGCTGCTGGTAGCCCGAGAACTGAGGCGCGAACCGCCCCACCTGAGTCTAAAAACACAAACACAGACACCGACCAAATGTTTAACAAACATCCAGCAGCCCAACAATGGAGGTGGGAAAGAAGAAAAAGGAAACGGCTGAAAAATTTCATTTTTGGGTCAGTGACAGTGTTGCATTAAATACAGGTGTCAGTATCTGCAAGTACCAAAAAAACCTAACCCACTCTCTGGATAATTTAATAAGATTATCCATGCACATGTGTTTAATATATAACTGAACTGACTCTATTGTCTTCTTCACAGCAGAATGATGAAGTTTGCATTATCGCACACATTACAGCATGTGAGTACTGAATCCAGTTCTCTTTCGCCTCTTCTTCCACTAGAGTTGGTTAAAATCACTTGAAGGTGTAAACTGACAAGACAAAACATGCAAATGACAAACTTTCACTCTATGACGATTAGACTACGCAATCAACCCGTGAATCTCACGCGTGTCGAACCGTGGGGCCTGGTCCGTACGGATCATGGATCAGCTGGTTAACTCCTACCATCTGTGTCTGTGGATGTCAGAACACCTCCTCATCTTTACCTTGAAGGGTCTAGGCGTGACGTAGCTGTATTTCCCCGACCACAGCTGCTTGATGAGCTCGGCGTAGGCCTTGGCGATCTCTCCCTTCATTCCCAGAGGATTTTCCTCGTTCAGCTCCTCCTGGTACTTGTCCTTCAGGAAGAACTCAGTCAGAGGAGGGACGTTACTCAGGCACTGCGACACAAACATGCACTCAAATCAACAATGGACACTAGAGCTGGGTATTGACACAACTTTCACGATTCAATTCAATTAATATTCACATACTTTCAATTCGATATAGATTATTTTGGATGTAGTATTTCAGTTTCAGTACATGGCAAATTTTCTAGAGTAATAAATCTCTCAACTAATGCTGTAAACTACACATGAGAGTCAGCTGGTTCTACTATAATAATATTGAAGGTTAAATTAACTTATTTACATACAAACACTTAAATTACACTCAATGATGTTTTTATTATAAATAAAGTTTAGAATTACATAATCATATTTCTACTCCAATATATACATTTAAATCGTGGCTGTCATAACTGATTTATTCAAACATGCATTAAATATTGAAGAATTATAATGAATATGTAACGGTGCATAGCTATATTTATCAGAATGCTTTCTAGAGCACTTTTCTAGCAGACTAATGAGTTTATGGTCACTGAATGTGTTTTTCTGAGGTAAATGTGACGTTACGTGACATTGAAGCTGTTTTATTAAGTCTTTCCGAGGTTGAAGCACTGATTGAGCGATTACACGAGACATGATACGGATTTCAGTAAGTTGTACTGTATATTTTAACATACCTTCAGATGTTCATGCATGTTTATTTCACTGTAACTGTATTAAAGCGGAGGAGAGGATGATCACATGCTTCTCTTTAACTGAGGCGCTAAAGCGATCCGTCACGCCACATTAAACAGCGCCAAAACGGTATTTATTTTTTAATCTCATAATAAGATGGACGTCATTTGAAATCTGAGAGTTTGCTTCATATCAAAAGTAACAAAGATTATTGTGATTTATTGGATGGGAGGTGCTACATATTCTGCTTATACTTCAACTGAAAACAGACTAAACTAATCAATTCTTGGGATTTAAGAATCAATATCGGTTCCTAAAAATGAGAATCGATTAATCGATTAGTCAAATCGATTTACCCAGCCCTAATGGACACTGAAGCACAGCTGGATACTGTCAAAATACGTGCCACCATCCCTGCAAACGCTGATGAACTCGGGCTGTCTTTAAATCAGTCATTTGACACAGATTATAACCGGAAGGAGATGAGGAGGTCAGGCAGGGTCACCTGTGTGGCCGAGTTCATGAAGCAGGTGTTTCCCAGGTTGGAGAGGCCGCAGAGGCCAGCCTTCTCGGAGCGCCGGCCCTGATCCGAGTACTCGTAGCTGCTGCTGTACGGAGGGTAGGACGGCAGGCCGTAGCTGGAGTTCTTCATGCTGTGGACACACGCAGACGGTTGAACACGGACAGAGACCCAACACAACTACAGCAGCAGGTGAAAGGAGATGATCAGGATCATGCAGCTCAAAACATGCAGGGAAAGCAACGTAAACCAGAATCAGAAGAGAGACGCCTCGCTGTCCGCTTCCTGACGGATATTACGACAGATGAATGACATCATGGGTCTGACATTAAAAACAAGCACACCAACTGAAGAGAAAGGCCACGCCTTATATAAACTACTCTGATTTAGTGTCATTGTCCCTCCAAGAGATCAAAAGAGCGACCGGAGTGTAGGATCAGTATGATCACAATCTGATGATGTAAAACACGAGCATGTCTGGATCCAAACGAGCCCACACTCAACACAACATTACACCAAAGACTCTGTGCGAGAACTGGAGCAGAGCTGGAAGTGGATGTTCCCACATGATAATGACCCAAAAGATGCAAGAAATTCAGTGCAGAAGAGAGAAACGGAGAAAACTGGAAGCCCTGAAGAGCTGCTGTCCTGCAGAGGTCATCTCCAACCCTGAGAAAACCTCACCTGCCTGTAGCTTTAGTGATCCTGAAGAGCTGGAGTATCTTCAGGTGTGTTTGATTAGGGTTGGAGCTGAACTCTGCAGGAGCGACGTTGCCTAGCCATTCATAACCCCTCCCCAAGCCACGCCCACCATTAACCCCTCCCGAGACCCACCCACAAACTCACAAGCCCCTCCTCTGAGTCCCACCCACTCATAAGCCCCACCCACAGGCTTACTTGCGGCCGCTGAAGCTGCTGTTATGATTGTTTGTGAGAGATGAAGGGCAGATCTTTGGTAAAGCAGAGAGAGAGGAAGCACCAGATGACCTTCAAAAGACAAGAAGAGCATGAGTTACAGGAAATGACGCAACCCTCGGGAAGAGATCAAGCAAACAAGCCAGTGTCAAAGCATTTGATGATCCATGTGACGATCCGTACGTCACAGCGACTCACTTGAGCGCCGAAGAGCCGCGAGGCCACGAGCCGTCTTCATTCTTCTGTTCGATCACTAGAACCTGCGGACAGAAGACATGCTCAAAGCACACATTTCCCCCCTGAACTCTGTTATGACTGGACTATAAACACGTGAAAGCGCCTCACCTGTCCCTGATAGAGCCCGGCGTCCTGAATGGTGCTGTCCGGCTTGTTGAGCGGCTCGAACGTGTTGCTCATGTACTTGTTCCACAGTCGCGTCTCCTTCTCGTCGGGAATACTGAACAGCTTCCGCATCTCTCGCTCGATGGTGTCTGTCGGGACAGTCAGAGACGACGGGTTAGTTCATTCATTTACTCACCCTCTCCACTTTATTCATCTAACTCAGACCAAGAGATTTCTGTCACACAACTACCACTGTGTCTCTTCAACACGTCCATGAAGAGATCAAACATTCATCGAACAAACACACTGACTTTTGTTTATGCATATTCATCAATCAGTGTTTATATGTGAATAAAAGCCTAAATTCAGTCTGTTCATCATATAAACTGAGCGTGTCACTTCAGAAGAGCTGGACTAGACCACTCGATTCACATGGATCTCTTTATGAAGAGTGTCATGTTGGGACAGAAATCTCTCAGATATCATTAAAATATCTTCATTTGTGTTCAGAAGATGAGCGAAAGTCTTACAGGCGTGAAACGGCATGAGGGTGACAGAAATTTACATTTCTGAAACTATACCTTAAAAAAACAGACAATATTGTGTCTAAAATATAACACAATATTAACTTGTTATTTATTGAACTGGTGTATGAAATCACCATCATTTGCACTCGTGTTATTCGGGACAGAAACATCACTCGTGTGACATTGTTGAACTATATCATGATATAAATGTGACACAAACACTAATTTCTGCCCTGATATCTTGAATTTTAGAGTAATTCTAACTGTATTCTACAGGCTTCATCACACAGAGAGTTGTTGACCTGCTTCACATTCGTCATCAATCAGCTGAATGAAACCAGATCAGTGTCTGACACACACATCTGAGCTGAAACATGTTTCCATATTCAAGAAATGAACTACAGTAGCTTCAGATTAAACTAACTAGATGATACATGACTTGAAGATAAAGTGTTTCTGAGAGGAGCTTCATCCAGCAGAACCTGTGATAGTTACTGACTGAAATGAGACGCCGTGTCAGTGGATCAGATGATGGACAGGTTCAGTACCTATAGTGTCTGCTTTGCTGAAGCGTCTGGTGACCATGTTGTCCATGTTTCCGTCGTCACACAGCTTGAGCTCGGTGAGGTAGACTTCCACCTTACAGTGTTTGACGAACATGCCCTGCTCCACCACCTGAGGAACACACACACACACACAATCAGCATCCGTCACATGACAGGTTCAACTGCACAGCTGATAGAATCATTATTCAGATCAATCTGATCATATCATCTTCATCATATGTTCCTGTTCATCACGGTGAAGCTGCTCTGAATCGCCTGTAGAAATAAAGCGGACTCGAGTCCTCAGATCATGTGACGTCTCTGCCTGTTAAACATGATGTTCTTCCTCAGGGTTTCGGTCTTGTTTTCCAGCAAAAATATCTAAACATTCTTCAAATCAGGATACATTTACTGGAAAGCAAAATGAAGTGAGTTTGTGCATAAAACAAGAACAAATATCTGCCAATCAGAAAAACAAACTTAATTCAAAGAGAAAACAAGATGATTTTTCTGGCTCCACTGACAGATATTTGTTCAGACTCGTTCGTTTTGACGCACTGTGCTTCAGTGAAGTATCTTGATTCAAGTTCAGATGTTTGTACTGGAACTCATGATGAAGAACATCAGAAAAGAGCGATAAATCAGAGGTTTTTGTCAGACGTCAGTGTGTTGGTACAGGCGAGCCGGAGGAACGTCTATTTTAGCAGCAGCTGAAGCTCAACAGCTGAAGGATTCCAGACTATTTATTTCGCGCGGCCTGAAACACGGCAGGAAAACCCCACGCTCTTCTCTCTCTCAGGACGCCCGCTTCTTCCTTCACCCAGAGTCCTCCCTCTCCGCCCTCGGCCGGCGCGACCTTCCCTGGACCCGCGCGAACCTCGTCCCAAAGCCCAGAAGAGAGAGGAAGCAGTGTCCGAACCTGCTGCATGCTGGAGTCCATGTGTCCGGCGGTCGGTCATGTGCTGCTCCGGTCAGCACAGGAATAGCTCAGAGCCACCCGACACCCTCAGCACACGCACACGCACACACATATATATATATAGAGAGAGAGAGAGAGGGGGGCGGTGGAGGATTTGTGTACTCCCAATCTAACTGCTGAGTGACTCCCAATTAAAGGATTTGTGTACTCCCAATCTCAAAGGAAGATAGATCTGTGTATCACCAGCATACAAATGGTAAGACATGCCGTATTTGTTAAAAACTGAGCCCAGGGGCAACACATACAAGGAGTATGATACAATAAAAGAGGGCCCTGAGGAACCCCACAAGAGACAGGCGCTGTTGTTGAAACACACTTACCATACTGTACAGAGAATGATCTATTTGACAGACTTTAACCACTCTAAAACCATCCCACCAAATCCAAATTAAATGAGAGAACCGCTTTATAAGGATCACATGGTCTATTATGCCAAACGCTGCGCTCAAGTCCAGTAGAATCAGAGCTGCAGCGTTACCTCTGATTATACGAAGGTCATTAACTCTCTTAAGAGTGCAGACTCTTAATTATCAAGGACTTAAAAATGACATTAGCTGTAAATAATCCACATTCTCTTAAATCTTTGATAAGCGTGGTAGTTTTGAGATAATAATTCTTCAGTTCTAGAGGATCATCATTAAACGTTGTCATTAAACACCATCATTAAACACCGTCATTAAACGCCGTCATTAAACGCCGTCATTAAACGCCGTCATTAAACACCGTCATTAAACACCGTCATTAAACACCGTCATTAAACACCATCATTAAACACCATCATTAAACACCGTCATTAAACACCTTCATTAAACGCAGTCATTAAACGCAGTCATTAAACGCCGTCATTAAACACCGTCGTTAAACACCGTCGTTAAACACGTCGTTAAACACCGTCGTTAAACACCGTCGTTAAACGTCGTCATTAAACACCGTCGTTAAACACCGTCGTTAAACACGTCATTAAACACCGTCCTTAAACACCGTCGTTAAACGTCGTCGTTAAACGCCGTCGTTAAACGTCGTCATTAAACGCCGTCATTAAACGCCGTCATTAAACGCCGTCATTAAACGCCGCCATTAAACGTCGTCATTAAACGTCGTCATTAAACGCCGTCATTAAACGCCGTCATTAAACGCCGTCATTAAACGTCGTCATTAAACGTCGTCATTAAACGTCGTCATTAAACACCGTCATTAAACACCGTCATTAAACACCTTCATTAAACACCATCATTAAACACCATCATTAAACACCTTCATTAAACACCTTCATTAAACGCCGTCATTAAACGCCGTCGTTAAACGCCTTCGTTAAACGCCGTCATTAAACGCCATCTTTAAACGGCATCTTTAAACGTCGTCATTAAACACCGTCATTAAACACCGTCATTAAACACCGTCATTAAACACCATCATTAAACACCGTCATTAAACACCGTCATTAAACACCGTCATTAAACACCATCATTAATCATCATCATTAAACACCATCATTAATCGTCGTATATTTTTTTTAATTCACTGCTGTATATACACAATACATATTGCACAAATCTGTCTTCTGTTCCAGATGTAAACCACATTATTATGACTTTATTTAATTTTACTTCTTATTCTCTTAGTTTTACCTATTTAAATGCTCTTTCTGTTCTCAAATGTATGTGTGTGTGTGCGTGTGAGTGTGTGTGTGTGTGTGTGTGAGTGAGTGTGTGTGCACCTTGCGGGCGATGGGCTCCTGTCCCTCCGTCAGGCCGTACCAGCTCACCAGGCGGCTCCAGCCGTCGGCCGGCAGCAGGATGTAGTCCAGCTCGTCGATCAGGTGCTCTCTGATGCCCGTGGCGTCCCCATCTGCAGACGGGACAGAGCAGAAGCGCTTTAGAGACCGTGTCAGGACAGAGCAGGCCGTAGGGAGCGTTAGGGGTTAGTGTCCCCCAGATGACACAACGTGTCCCCTAATCACACGGTCATTCAGCACACTCGTGACTGAGAGCAAAATCCGTGTTTGTGTGGATTTGGTCATTCATGTGTTCCATAACCAACGTCTTCAGCAGCGTTTATCCCACAGGAACACCAACACACTTAACACGTGACTGATCAGCAGTGCTTATGTTTGTCTATCATGGGATATGTGTGTGTGTGACCCCTGTCAGGACAGAGCAGAGTGTCAGGAGGGATGGAGTGAGTGATGGAGTGATAGAGTGATAGAGTGACGGAGTGATGGAGTGACAGAGGGATAGAGTGATAGAGTGATGGAGTGATAGAGAGATGGAGTGACAGAGGGATAGAGTGATAGAGTTATAGAGTGATAGAGTGACAGAGGGATAGAGTGATGGAGGGATAGAGCGATAGAGTGATGGAGTGATGTTATGGAGTGATAGAGTGATGGAGGGATGGAGTGAGTGATAGAGCGATCGAGTGATGGAGTGATGGAGTGAAAGAGTGACAGAGGGATAGAGGGATAGAGTGACGGAGGGATAGAGTGACGGAGGGATAGAGTGATGGAGTGACGGAGTGATAGAGTGACAGAGGGATGGAGTGATAGAGTGATAGAGTGATAGAGTGATGGAGTGATGGAGGGATAGAGTGATGGAGTGACGGAGTGATAGAGTGACAGAGGGATGGAGTGATAGAGTGATAGAGTGATGGAGGGATAGAGGGATGTTAGGGATAGAGGGATGGAGGGATGGAGTGATGGAGGGATAGAGGGATGTTATGGAGGGAGGGACGCACCTCTCAGCAGCCCGCGGTTGTCCACCGCTCCCGGGTACACGCTCTGCTCGCCCATCTGGTACTTGATATGTGTTGGAGTGATAGAGTGACGGAGGGATAGAGGGATGGAGTGATGGAGTGACAGTGTGATAGAGTGATAGAGGGATGTTAGGGAGGGAGTGATGGAGTGATAGAGTGATGGAGTGACAGTGTGATAGAGTGATAGAGGGATGTTAGGGAGGGAGTGATAGCGTGATAGAGGGATGTTAGGGAGGGAGTGATGGAGTGATAGAGGGATAGAGGGATGGAGTGATGGAGGGATAGAGTGATGGAGGGATGGAGTGATGGAGTAACGGAGTGATAGAGTGATGGAGTTATGGAATGACAGAGTGATATGTGATAGAGGGATGTTAGGGAGGGAGTGATGGGAGTGATAGAGGGATGGAGTGATAGAGTGATAGAGGGATGGAGTGATGGAGAGATAAAGTGATGGAGTGATAGAGGGATAGAGGGATGTTAGGGAGGGAGTGATGGAGTGATAGAGTGATGGAGTGATAGAGTGACGGAGGGATAGAGGGATGTTAGGGAGGGAGTGATGGAGTGATAGAGTGATGGAGTGATGGAGAGATAGAGTGATGGAGTGATAGAGTGATGGAGTGATAGAGGGATAGAGGGATGTTAGGGAGGGAGTGATAGAGTGATGGAGGGATAGAGGGATGTTATAGAGTGATAGAGTGATGGAGTGATGGAGTGATGGAGAGATGGAGTGATGGAGTGATGGAGAGATGGAGTGATGGAGTGATGGAGTGATAGAGGGATAGAGGGATGTTAGGGAGGGAGTGATGGAGTGATAGAGGGATGTTAGGGAGGGAGTGATGCAGTGATAGAGTGATAGATTGATGGAGAGATGGAGAGAGAGTGATAGAGGGATAGAGGGATGTTAGGGAGGGAGTGATGGAGTGATAGAGTGATAGAGTGATGGAGGGATAGAGGGATGTTAGGGAGGGAGTGATGGAGTGATAGAGTGATGGAGAGATAGAGTGATGGAGTGATAGAGAGATGGAGTGATAGAGTGATGGAGTGATGGAGTGATAGAGTGATAGAGTGATAGAGTGATGGAGTGATAGAGTGATAGAGTGATAGAGTGATGGAGAGATGGAGTGATGGAGTGATGGAGTGATAGAGTGATGTTAGGGAGTGATAGAGTGATAGAGTGATGGAGTGATAGAGTGATAGAGTGATAGAGTGATAGAGTGATGGAGTGATAGAGAGATGGTGTGATGGAGTGATAGAGTGATGTTAGGGAGGGATAGAGTGATGGAGGGATGTTATGGAGTGATAGAGAGATTGGAGTAATAGAGTGATAGAGAGATGGAGTGATGGAGTGATAGAGTGATAGAGTGATGTTAGGGAGTGATAGAGTGATAGAGTGATGGAGGGATGTTATGGAGTGATGGAGGGATGTTATGGAGTGATAGAGTGATGTTAGGGAGTGATAGAGTGATGGAGGGATGTTATGGAGTGATGGAGTGATAGAGTGATAGAGAGATGGAGTGATGAAGTGATAGAGTGATAGAGTGATGGAGAGATGGAGTGATGGAGTGATGGAGTGATAGAGTGATAGAGAGATGGAGTGATGGAGGGATGTTATGGAGTGATAGAGTGATAGAGTGATGGAGGGATGTTATGGAGTGATGGAGTGATAGAGAGATGGAGTGATAGAGTGATAGAGAGATGGAGTGATAGAGTGATGTTAGGGAGTGATAGAGTGATGGAGGGATGTTATGGAGTGATAGAGTGATGGAGTGATAGAGTGATAGAGAGATGGAGTGATAGAGTGATGTTAGGGAGTGATAGAGTGATGGAGGGATGTTATGGAGTGATAGAGTGATAGAGTGATGGAGTGATGGAGTGATAGAGTGATAGAGAGATGGAGTGATAGAGTGATAGAGTGATAGAGAGATGAAGTGATAGAGTGATGTTAGGGAGTGATAGAGTGATGGAGGGATGTTATGGAGTGATGGAGGGATGTTATGGAGTGATAGAGTGATAGAGAGATGGAGTGATAGAGTGATAGAGGGATAGAGTGATAGAGTGATGTTAGGCAGTGATAGAGTGATGTTATGGAGTGATGGAGTGATAGAGGGATGTTAGGGATGGAGGGATGTTATGGAGTGATAGAGGGATGTTAGGGATGGAGTGATGGAGTGATAGAGGGATGTTAGGGAGGGAGTGATAGAGTGATGGAGAGATGGAGTGATGGAGTGATAGAGTGATGGAGTGATGGAGGGATGTTATGGAGTGATAGAGTGATGGAGTGATAGAGTGATAGAGAGATGGAGTGATAGAGTGATGTTAGGGAGTGATAGAGTGATGGGATGTTATGGAGTGATAGAGTGATAGAGTGATGGAGTGATGGAGTGATAGAGTGATAGAGAGATGGAGTGATAGAGTGATAGAGTGATAGAGAGATGGAGTGATAGAGTGATGTTAGGGAGTGATAGAGTGATGGAGGGATGTTATGGAGTGATGGAGGGATGTTATGGAGGGATGTTATGGAGTGATAGAGTGATAGAGAGATGGAGTGATAGAGTGATAGAGAGATGGAGTGATAGAGTGATAGAGTGATAGAGAGATAGAGTGATAGAGTGATGTTAGGGAGTGATAGAGTGATGTTATGGAGTGATGGAGTGATAGAGGGATGTTAGGGATGGAGGGATGTTATGGAGTGATAGAGGGATGTTAGGGATGGAGTGATGGAGTGATAGAGGGATGTTAGGGAGGGAGTGATAGAGTGATGGAGAGATGGAGTGATGGAGTGATAGAGTGATGGAGTGATGGAGGGATGTTATGGAGTGATAGAGTGATGGAGTGATAGAGTGATAGAGAGATGGAGTGATAGAGTGATGTTAGGGAGTGATAGAGTGATGGAGGGATGTTATGGAGTGATAGAGTGATAGAGTGATGGAGTGATGGAGTGATAGAGTGATAGAGAGATGGAGTGATAGAGTGATAGAGTGATAGAGAGATGAAGTGATAGAGTGATGTTAGGGAGTGATAGAGTGATGGAGGGATGTTATGGAGTGATGGAGTGATAGAGTGATGGAGTGATGGAGTGATAGAGTGATAGAGAGATGGAGTGATAGAGTGATAGAGTGATAGAGAGATGGAGTGATAGAGTGATGTTAGGGAGTGATAGAGTGATGGAGGGATGTTATGGAGTGATGGAGGGATGTTATGGAGTGATAGAGTGATAGAGAGATGGAGTGATAGAGTGATAGAGGGATAGAGTGATAGAGTGATGTTAGGCAGTGATAGAGTGATGTTATGGAGTGATGGAGTGATAGAGGGATGTTAGGGATGGAGGGATGTTATGGAGTGATAGAGGGATGTTAGGGATGGAGTGATGGAGTGATAGAGGGATGTTAGGGAGGGAGTGATAGAGTGATGGAGTGATGGAGTGATGGAGTGATAGAGTGATGGAGTGATGGAGTGATAGAGTGATGTTAGGGAGTGATAGAGTGATAGAGGGATAGAGTGATGGAGTGATGGAGTGATAGAGTGATGGAGTGATAGAGAGATAGAGTGATGGAGTGATGGAGTGATAGAGGGATGTTAGGGAGGGAGTGATAGAGGGATAGAGGGATAGAGTGATAGAGTGATGGAGGGATGTTATGGAGGGAGGGACGCACCTCTGAGCAGCCCGCGGTTGTCCACCGGTCCCGGGTACACGCTCTGCTCGCCCATCTGGTACTTGTCCCAGCTGTCGAAGCCCACATACTTCTTCCACTGCTTGAACCAGTGACTGTCCACCAGATACCTGCAGGAAGTGACATCATATCAACACTGAGGACCGATCGTCTGATTCGCGCGATCTCTAATGACAGCGCGTGTTCCTCACAGAGCGCGCGTCTGACGCGACTCATCAGCGCGCGCGTCTCACCAGGTGTCTGCTCTGCGCAGCGGCGTCTTCAGGAGCGTCGCGATCTCTCCTCTCTGCGTCTCCACATCCGCCGCGCCGCCTTCCGCCATCTTCACTCGAGCACTGCATGCTGGGAAGAGCCGCTGGCGTCACCACGCACGCACGCACGCTCATCTGTGTGACGTCACGACGTCGTGATTTTTAAAGAAGGATTTGTGATATTTAATGTAATAATTGTGAGCATAAAGAAGAGCAGAGAAGATAGTGTTATTAAAACTGACAGGATTAAACAGTGTTTATGTGAGGAAACACGTCATCTTAAAGTGACGTAAACAAACTGAAGAAATGAGGAGGAAAAGGATTGATTGATGGAGAACATCAATATTACATTATGTTGCTTATTACAGCGCCACCATGTGGCTGAATCTCACAGGATTTGATACACAGCCTCATTTTGACTATTTTCATAACAGTCTATCATTGTGATTTGATCTTATTCGGTCATGTTTGTTGAATATGTGTTATCATTTGATGAATATGAATGTTTAAGTTGACCCGGCTGCAGATCTGAGAGTTTTTCAGCTGTAGCGCCCGCTATGGCTGGATTTTCCTCATGATATCATCAGTGTATCAGGATTCATTGGGGTTGATCAGCAGATAAATGTGTGATGTCTGATCATTTCATATCTTCACAGAGCTTTAATGCATCAGGGTTTTCATGAACAACACCAACAGTCCAGAAGAAGTGTTTATTATTTCCTCAATGACGTACAGACATGTTCAGAGCAGAAAAACAATCATTGATAAACACAATAATGATGCTGCAGCTTCAGCGCTTGAACCCCTGAAACACACCTGATTAAAACATGTTCAACTCATCTCAATTCTACATACACACACACTACAAACATGGTGTATTAATATTTCTTCTATCTTTGCTGTGTTCGAAATCACCCCCTATACCCTCATTCACACACACACACACACACACACACACACACACACACATTTATTGTGACATGATATTTCAGTGTCAGTATTAATGTAAATAAGAGAGTCTATAACATCTCACTGTCACTGATTCATCATGAGCTCAAAGCATTATGGGTAGAATCTCTCTGTTCTGATTCATCAACACAGTTTCACTGATGATCCATAAGATAAAACCCTAAACCCAGGATAGAGCGGTTGAGTGAATGTGGTCTGGACTGTGTGGATGAGGATCATTGTGTCTCCAGAGACGCTGTAGAAGGACAGAGTTCCTGCTCTGTGATCCACATTCACTCCTACTCTACTGCTGATGGGCTCTACAGGGAGATTAGTCTCTGTGTTATTGTGTCTGAGTAAGTAACTGGAGGAAGAGCACTCCAAACTCCAGGACTGATCATTATATCCAAACTCACACTCATAACCCTCTCCCTTCCTGCTGATGCTCTTATATGACACTGATATAGACACACCATGTTCTCCTCTCCTTTCAACCTCCCAGTAACAGCGTCGATCACACACACTCTCTCTACACAACACCTGAAGATAATAATCAAATCTGTCTGGATGATCAGGATAGGACTGTGGCGTGTTAGTGTCAGTAATCACTCTGTTCCTCTCAGACAGACGGAGGTGTTTATTCACTGTGTTCAGATCCAGAGCGAGCTGATGGGAATCTGATGGAGATAAAACACATCACAATCAGGAATCATCAATCTGTCCATCTTTTAATCTACACTGTTAACATGATTTCTGCTGCTTGTTGAATGAACTTCATTAAAATGAGTTAAAACCACTTAATTTAATTTAGTAAAATCCACTTAAACACGTCAAACTGAAGTTCACTTCATCATTTGTGTTGAATGAACTGAAACTGGGCAGTTCCCAGCATGCTTTGCTCTGGTCTGGATCTACAAACCCGATTCCAAAAAAGTTGGGACACTGTACAAATTTGAATAAAAAAGGAATGCAATAATTCACAAATCTCATAAACGTATATTTTATTCACAATAGAATATAGATAACATATCAAATGTTGAAAGTGAGACATTTTTTGCTTTCCTGTAGCTCAGTGGTTAGAGCGTGGCACTAGCAATGCCAAGGTCATGGGTTCGATCCCAGGGATTGCACATACTCCGATACAAATGTATAGTATAATGCAATGTAAGTCGCTTTGGATAAAAGCGTCTGCCAAATGCATAAATGTAAATGTANATTATGGGTCGAATCTCTCTGTTCTGATTCATCAACGCAGTTTCACTGATGATCCATAAGATAAAACCCTAAACCCAGGATAGAGCGGTTGAGTGAATGTGGTCTGGACTGTGTGGATGAGGATCATTGTGTCTCCAGAGACGCTGTAGAAGGACAGAGTTCCTGCACTGTGATCCACATACACTCCTACTCTATAGTAATAACCATTCACTTCTACTCTACTGATGGTGGGCTTTACAGGGAGTTCAGTCTCTCTGTTATTGTGTATGAATGAGTAAATGTCAGGATAGCAGTACAAACTCCAGGACTGATAATTACGTCCAAACACACACTCATAACCCTCTCCTTTCCTGCTGATGCTCTTATATGACACTGATATAGACACACCATGTTCTCCTCTCCTCTCAATCTCCCAGTAACAGCGTCGATCACTCACACTCTCTCTACACAACACCTGATGATAATAATCAAATCTGTCTGGATGATCAGGATAGGACTGTGGTGTGTTAGTGTCAGTGATCACTCTGTTCCTCTCAGACAAATGGAGGCGTTTATTCACTGTGTTCAGATCCAGAGTGATCCGATGGGAATCTGGTGGAGATAAAACACATCACAATCAGGAATCATCAATATGTCCATCTTTTAATCTACACTGTAAACATGATTTCTGCTGCTTGTTAAATGAACTTCTTTAAAATGAGTTAAAACCACTTAATTTAATTTAGTAAAATCCACTTAAACACGTCAAACTGAAGTTCACTTCATCATTTGTGTTGAATGAACTGAAACTGGGCAGTTCCCAGCATGCTTTGCTCTGGTCTGGATCTACAAACCCGATTCCAAAAAAGTTGGGACACTGTACAAATTTGAATAAAAAAGGAATGCAATAATTTACAAATCTTAAACTTATATTTTATTCACAATAGAATATAGATAACATATCAAATGTTGAAAGTGAGACATTTTGAAATGTCATGCCAAATATTGGCTCATTTTGGATTTCATGAGAGCTACACATTCCAAAAAAGTTGGGACAGGTAGCAATAAGAGGCCGGAATAGTTAAATGTACATATAAGGAACAGCTGGAGGACCAATTTGCAACTTATTAGGTCAATTGGCAACATGATTGGGTATAAAAAGAGCCTCTCAGAGTGACAGTGTCTCTCAGAAGTCAAGATGGGCAGAGGATCACCATTTCCCCCAATGCTGTGGCAAAAAATAGTGGAGCAATATCAGAAAGGAGTTTCTCAGAGAAAAATTGCAAAGAGTTTGAAGTTATCATCATCTACAGTGCATAATATCATCCAAAGATTCAGAGAATCTGGAACAATCTCTGTGCGTAAGGGTCAAGGCCGGAAAACCATACTGGATGCCCGTGATCTTCAAGCCCTTAGACGGCACTGCATCACATACAGGAATGCTACTGTAATGGAAATCACAACATGGGCTCAGGAATACTTCCAGAAAACATTGCCGGTGAACACAATCCACCGTGCCATTCGCCGTTGCTGGCTAAAACTCATCAATTACAACATCATGGCTGCGTAGAATAAGGATCCGGGTACTGAAATGGCCAGCCTGCAGTTCGGATCTTTCACCCATAGAAAACATTTGGCGCATCATAAAGAGGAAGATGCAACTAAGACAGTTGAGCAACTAGAAGCCTGTATTAGACAAGAATGGGACAACATTCCTATTCCTAAACTTGAGCAACTTGTCTCCTCAGTCCCCAGACGTTTGCAGACTGTTATAAAAAGAAGAGGGGATGCCACACAGTGGTAAACATGGCTTGTCCCAACTTTTTTGAGATGTGTTGATGCCATAAAATTTTAAATCAACTTATTTTTCCCTTAAAATGATACATTTTCTCAGTTTAAACATTTGATATGTCATCTATGTTGTATTCTGAATAAAATATTGAAATTTGAAACTTCCACATCATTGCATTCTGTTTTTATTCACAATTTGTACAGTGTCCCAACTTTTTTGGAATCGGGTTTGTACTTATTAATAACGTTTCATTAATTTGAAGGAATTATATTTAAAATCAATTGATTCAATGACTCGCTCATAAAGACTTCTGTTGAACAGGTGCACCTTGGTCTTTGTTGGATCATTGCCCTGCGCATGATGAAGTCGACCACCATAAGAAATGGGAACGGAGATAGAATACACCCTTGCCGTACGCCAGTCTCGATAGTGAAATAGTCAGTATTGCCCGCCTCGGTTGGAACGCAGCAGCTGGATTCATGTTAAAGGTTCCGAAAGACGTCAGCGAATCGTTCAGGAATGCTAAATTCGCAGGCGATGCACCACAGCGAGTCCTGGTGCACACTATCTAATGCCTTGATGAAATCTATAAAGACAATCAATAGTCGCTGCTGTAATTCCAAGCTTTGCTCAATGATGTTTCGTAGGATGAAGATTTGTTCGTTGCATGATCATCTGCGACGGAATCCGGCTTGTTCTTCTCCAAGTTTGTCATCCACTGCCTGTCGTAGGCGTCGTTAAAGGACGATAGCGAAGACCTTTCCAGGGATGGATAGAAGCGTAATTCCTCTCCAATTGTAACAATCGGTGAGATTTCTTCGGGAGCTTGACAATGACCCATCTTCACCAATCCTCCGGAACCTGGGCCATTTCCCAGCACGAGTGTAGGAGGGCCGTCAGCTGATCGACGATGAGGTGGCCGCCATGCTTCAGCATCTCCGCCGCCACCATGTCCAGTCCCGGCGCCTTGTTGTTCTTTAATAGCCGTATTGCTGCCGGCGTCTCGGCCGTTGTGATCCCGTCCATATTCACTGCCAGGTTGTTTTCGGGGCGGGTGGGTCGAAGGCAAAAAGATCCACAGGCGTTGGTTGGTTGAGCGTGTCCTTGAAGTGTTCGACCCATCTTTCTCTTGGTCTTCAGCTGTCAGTAAAGTCTTGCCATTCTTGTCTTTAGTGGTGTAACGATGCAATAGATACAATCGTTATTTCAAGCGACAAGTAATTTATTCTATTTTGATCCCTACCGTAGACGTCAGTGTTTATATGTGAACTAAACTTTTATCTCATTACTTCTGTGATAATTTGAACATTTGTAAGAGAGAAATAACATTGTTATTGTTTTAAGAAAAGCAACGGTGTGTGTGTGTGTGTGTGTTTGTGACTTGATTTTTCTTAATTCAACATGCATTTGTTCACATGAACACACTCAATGAGTTTCTCTGCTTGTTTTCTCAGTGACTTACATTGTAGGAAGTCATTCCTGGTCTTGGGAACAGCTTCTGTGGAAATCAAGAGACATGAAGAGTGTGATTATAATCAGGAGAAAATCATCCTGCATCATTACTAACACATTTCTTATATGAGGATCTGCATGAGATGATGGATGATAATTTCTGAGAGCAGATGAATCTCTGAGATCTTTTTGAGCTTCTCTGCGCAGAAATCCTCCAACACAGAAGATATTTAGAGAAATGTCTCTGCTGTTTACAGAGCCCAAATCCTGACACAACCACTACTGAGGGATTGATATCATTATTGACACGTCACCATATTTGATCTGACTTCTGTAGACATGAACTGATCACAGATCTGATTAGAGAGGGAATGTAACCATCTGTGACACAATCCTTAAAATCAGCAAACTGTGAGAAATAACATGGAAATTACATTTTACATTTAGTCATTTAGCAGATGCTTTTATCCAAAGCGACTTACAAATGAGAATAGTAGAATCAATCAAATCAACATGAGAACAACAGTATGTAAGTGCTGTGTGAAGTCACAGTAAAGTGCTTGTAGCAAGGAATTTTTTTTTTTTTTTTTTTGTACACAAATAGATGGAAGAAGAATAGAAGTGCTACTATTACTGGGTCAAGTGCTGACGAAAAAGATATGTCTTTAGCATTTTTTTGAAAATGGCTAGAGACTCAGCTGCTCGGATAGAGCGCGGCAGGTCATTCCACCAGCCAGGAACAGACCCGGAGAAGGTCCGTGAGAGAGATTTTTTTCCCCTTTGTGATGGCACCACAAGGCGCCGTTCACTTGCAGAACGCAGGTTTCTGGAGGGCATGTAAGTCTGAAGTAGTGAGTTAAGGTATAGCGGTGCAGAGCCAGCGGTCGTTCTGTAGGCAAACATCAGAGCCTTGAATTGGATGCGAGCAGCTACTGGCAGCCAATGCAGACTGATGAAGAGAGGAGTGACGTGCGCTCTCTTCGGTTCGTTGAAGACCAGTCTTGCTGCAGCATTCTGGATCAGTTGTAGAGGCTTGATAGTGCATGCTGGAAGGCCAGCCAAGAGAGCATTACAGTAGTCCAGTCTGGATAGAACAAGAGCTTGGACAAGAATTTGTGTGGAATGCTCCGATAGGAAGGGTCTAATCTTCCTGATGTTGTACAAAGCAAATCTGCAGGACCGGGCCGTTGTCGCAACATGACCTGTGAAGCTTAAACAATCATACATCACCACTCCAAGGTTCCTGGCTGTCCTGGACGGAGTAATGGTTGATGACCCAAGTTGAATTGAAAGGTTATGATGAAGTGTTGGGTTGGCACCGACCACAAGCACTTCCGTTTTTGCAAGGTTGAGTTGAAGGTGGTGGTCCTTCATCCAGGCAGAAATGGCTGTCAGGCAGGCTGCGATGCGACCAGCAACCGTCGGATCATCTGGTTGGAATGAGAGGTAGAGTTGTGTGTCATCAGCGTAGCAGTGATAGGAGAAACCATGATCTTGAATGACAGATCCTAGTGATGACATGTAGATGGAGAAGAGAAGTGGTCCAAGCACAGAGCCCTGAGGTACCCCAGTAGCAAGATGATGTGATTTGGACACCTCACCACTCCATGATACCCTGAAGGACCTACCTGAGAGGTAAGACTCAAACCACTGGAGTGCGGTTCCCGAGATGCCCTTCGACATGAGTGTTGACAGGAGAATCTGGTGGTTAACTGTGTCAAAAGCAGCAGACAGATCCAGCAAGATGAGTACTGATGATTTTGAAGTTGCTCGTGCCAGTCTCAGGGCTTCAGTGACTGAGAGCAGGGCAGTCTCAGTTGATTAAAGAGAAGAATTATGATTGAATAGATTTGAGTTTTAATCTCAGACCTCCATATTAGTCTTTCTCAAAGAGACACTGAGTATGACACATTTATTGATCAGTCAAGCGTTTGATTAGCCTATATTATAATTCTACAGTTTATTATGAACACTTCTGTGAATACATGGAAGCCACAGTTTAGTTCTAATTAAATATGTTTTAAATAATACTGATATCTTAACTTCTTAAAACACACTGTTATCAGATATTCATTCAGCTCGTGGTATCAACAGAACCAACAGTATGTAAATGTGTGATTTTAACAGTAAATATGGGCTGCAGTGACTCATGTTAGTGCTGTTAGAAGAGTTTGAGGAGTCGACCTCTTCTCTCCTTCAGTTCACCAGGATGAATCGGTTTAGCCTGTTTTAAGTTTTAAAAAGTTTTAAAAGCCTGCAGCTTTTCCTCTCTTACAACTGCCATGTTATTTCTCACAATTTACTTTGTTAAGTTATTTTTCATTCTTCACTCAGGGGTAAAATCCTAAATACCTTTATAGTAAGTGTGTTAAACAACACATGTACTTGCAGAAATGTTTTATTTTATGTCTTGAGACTTAGTATCGACTCCTGCTATTTATCAATGTAGGCTTTATCTGTGACTTTGTCTTTATTGTTCACATGTAATTTATGTTGCATTTCTCATTGTGTCTGTAAAAACACTTGACAGAAATGATGTTTTATTATCAAGTTCAGGAGGAGCATGTTCAGATACTCCACCCAATCAGAGAGAGGATTATAATCGACAGTTCTTCATCATCTCTCTTCCACTCCTCACTCTCGATTAATCCTAGCCCAGCCAGAGATGGGGGGAAGGCTCTGGGACTGGGACAAGTTCTGAGCTGGGAGCCCTCTCCTCGGACATGCCTCCGTATAACAGTCTCGACAACTGGTGATGAATTAGTTTAGTTCAAATGTTTATAACTGTATAAAAATATGCATGAAATAATAAGACAATTGTTGTATCACTCAAGTCACTGTAACTGAGTTGAATCTGAACGGAGTAATATGAAATAAAGAGCAGCTTAATTGAGTGATATTTATGTTCACATTATCTCATGAATACCTGCAGAAAGTGCAAAGAAGTGTTAGTGTTACTATTACTAATAATCTATTATTTTTTCATTCATATTATATTGTGAATAGGCTAATTTGTTGTTACCAGCACTCAGTTAAAACTGCTTGGGAAAAATATTTTTCTAACTTGATAGCAAAGCATGCCCACAGCCCAAAGACTCCGTTTAGTACAATACATAATGTACTAAATCACTATGCTTTCATTTCCTGATGCCACACCTACAATTTGTGATAACTTTTTGCAGTTTTCTGGGTAACACTTTACAATACTGATTTTAATGTATGACTCATGAAGAACTAAACCATTAATTAATGATTACTGCATCAGCAACTAATAAAGAGTCTATATGATTAATAGATTAAGTAGTATATGAAATGCTATGAATTAAATGTTTCATGATGTAATAATTCCTTAATAACATATTTTATTAACTAATAGTGTAAGTTAGTTTGTTAATTATCACAATGGGGCCAGGCAGAAAAAGTTTGGGAACCAATGAGCTGCAGTATGTTGTGGATTTTGTGTAAAGCTCAACACACTTCTTTAAATTTTAAGAGCCGTGCCTGCAGGAATCACTGTGATCATGTGTGACAAATTGTGTGATGAAAAAACAGGTGAAAAAAACATGCATTCTTCAAGGCCACAAGAATAAACTCAAATCTGGGTTTCTCTGTACATACGGTGAAGATTATTTACCCTTCGTCGGTTCTGAGCTGGCTCCAGCGGGGTCAGGACCCTCGATACTGCCCCCAGCCTGAGCTGTGTGAGAGAGAAAGAGATCAGAATGAAAATAATATCGAAAGCAGCAGTCTAGATATTAAAAATAAATAAAAGAGAATGGAATCAATTTCAAGTTAAGCCGTTCTAAGAAAAGAAAAAGTCAAATATTTTTTTCTATAGATTTATCATAATGCGTGCGGTAGAGGGTTATTCATTATTTTGGACTCATGACCCACTCACTTCAGAAAGCGTTAAAAAAGTAAATTAAGAGCAGTTTCAAGGAAACTGAAAAACAGGCTGCATAAAATATTGGTGTGAGATTATAGGACGCATTCTCTAAATGGATAACATATGATATTGCTGAAGAAACTCTTAGAAAAAATTATCATCAATGGACATGAAATGTTCTCTAAATTATAGAATGATATTTATTATGTAAAGCATCACACTTTAAACAGCTTTCCTGTAGCTCAGTGGTTAGAGCATGGCACTAGCAATGCCAAGGTCATGGGTTCGATCCCAGGGATTGCACATACTCGGATACAAATGTATAGTATAATGCAATGTAAGTCACTTTGGATAAAAGCGTCTGCCAAATGCATAAATGTAAATGTAAATGTAAACATTCACTCAACTCACTGTCAACTACTTACAATGAAAAGCAGCTAAAGCCTGCTTGAAGAGTCATTAGATGACATCATGTGCTAATTAGCATATCCATGACGTCACTGTGTCATATTTGCATTCTGCGCTGTGTCATCAGGCCTTTACAGCTGTTTTCTGCTCTCTTTCTCTCTGTGCTCACACTGAATATTTTAATACAGCACAATTTCTCTGTTTCTGTCGTCAGAACACTGATCAAAAAGAAAATATTAAATGAAGCACAACCTTGAATAATAGCCTCGTCTGAAAGAGTCATTATACATCCATTAAAGGTGATGATTGTGCTGTGAATTTGGCTGTTTACATGTCAAGTGATCACTCCGAGAGAAAGTCAGAAGCACCAGAAGGTCTTTCTCATGTAGTTGCTGCTGCTCGTCTCTGACACACGCAGAGAGAGGCATGTCTGCGCAGGAAAACAAGACCTCACGCTCACTGGATGATGACATCAACTCTCAGAATATAGAGAAGATTTGTACAAAGAGTTGCTATAGTTATATCGCTAGATGCTTTTCTGAAAAAAAGTCACTAAATCTAGCATATTTCATTTTCAAGTATGTTCAGAAAAATCTATTCTTTAGTTTCACTTTTATTATTTAAACAGATTTTAACATTTAACATTTTAACATTACCCTGTTACCTTGCTTGTGTTTCTTCTCCAACTGTTCAGCCAGATGGTTCTGGTTCATCTTCCTCAGGATGTCCACCGTGATCTTCACAGCTTCTTCTGGTACAAAACACTTCATCATCAGATCCACTGTGTCAGGAGCATCTGCCTTCTCCAGATCAGCCCTGGAAAAGCCCTTACGATTTTTTAAGCGCCATTTAAACCTCTTCAGTTCATCTACTTCTAGATCATCCAGAGCATCCAGAAGGTGATCTGAAGCAGACTCCATCGTCCTGCTGATTCACGTCTGCAGGACAAGAAGACACAGAAAGTCATCTGATTTGTGTTAAACAGCTATAATTACTTTGAAAAGATTAAATAGTTGCCTTGAACACAAACTAATTCACTATGTCTCAGTGTCTGATGCTGAAGGTCTGGAATCAGTGAGAACTTTAAATCTCCATAGGTCAGTATTTTATGAAGCAGTTTTTACTTACCTTGAAAAACTAGGAGATTTGTAGGCTTCTTGTTCCTCCTCTGAACTGGCTTCTTGAGAAAAAGCTCTGAAACTCATTTCTGGGAAAACAAAGGAAACCGGTTTTTCAAGAGACATGAGAGAACGCCTATGGGGAAAACCACAGCCTGTCATCAAAACACACGTATGTCTCACCTGATGTATGCAGTAGACTGATAGAGATTGAGAAATGACTGTTACAGTCAGAGCCAGATTTACTTTAGCAGATATTTTAAGTCACTTTGCATAAATCTAAGAAACATCATTTGTTAAAAAAAGACAATGATGATTTGACTCTCACATATATTTTGACCTGAGACTTGTGCTGACAATCAGCCATTGTTTGCAATGTTTATCTCATGTGTGTATCTTGTGTGCGCGTTTTTGTGACATATCAGGACACAAATGTGTATAATGACATGGGTATGACATAGGTATTACAAGAAGAGGTGACTTATGAGGACATTCCCCATGTCCCCACTTTTCAAAAGGCTTATAAATCACACAGAATGAGTTTTTGTGAGAAAGTATAAGTGTGCACAGTTTCCTGTGATGGTTAGGTTTAGGGATAGGGGTAGTGTAGGGGGAGAGAAAATACAGTTTGTACAGTATAAAAACCATTACGCCTGTGGAATGACCCCACAATTCACAAAAACAAACATGTGTGTGTGTGTGTGTGTGTGTGTGTGTATCTCGTGAGTGTATCTCGAAGGTATTTCCATTGGGCTCTAATCTCATTCGCTGCACAACATACAACAGTAAAATAACAAATAAAGTTTGGTACTACGGCAGAAACACAAACTCTCTGTAATGCTTACGCGACCTTAAGAGATTTACTTTGACCAAATATGCCCTGTCCTCCCTTCATGTATAATCTTTATGAAGTTCGACAGCAAGTTAATCTCCGTCCATTACAGAGTCAAGAAATGTAAGTTGTGTGCCGCGTCGCCCTCTGGATGGTTTCTACCGCGACCAGGTAACACTATCTTGGTCACGAGACACTTCCTCTGTTCATATTAGTCAACTCCTGTAAAAGGTTTTCACCTTTGTAGGTTCAGGAGGAGTCAGGTAGGCCAATAATATTCTCTTCTTATATTATCTCAGGGTCACTACCATACCCTCTAGGCCTACGGTTCAGAGATCAACCAAGCCTACCTGGGTGGCACCAAGCCGACAGGCAGTTTTTGTGCTTCGGCCGACTAAGTTTTCTCAGTGTGTTCCGCACCGTCGGCTGAAGTTGGTCCTCATCTGCTTTTATTCGGTTGATTCGACATGTTGAAGCGGTGTCAGGCTGTCGGAGAGAGAGAGAACTCTGATTGGCTGCTCAGTATAGCAAACCAGTCAGTTCATGAGAATATAAGGAAAGTTATGAAAGCAAGCAAATAAATTCTAGTTTGATTTTAGTGCTGTGTCATTGCTAGGAAGTTTGTTTACTGTGTTCAAGTGGCAAGCCGCGTTTGTTCTCGTTTCGCTCTGAGTCAGTAAGGAGTGGCCTGCTGAACTAATTAACGTTGTATCAAGTTAGTTTAAAAACTGTGTAGTATACCGTGGCAGCCCTTGTGTGAAGCCCTCATTGTGTGAAGACCGAAGAGTGTAAAGACCAGCGACCTGTGCGACTCCACCGAGCAAGGACACTGACAAGGCACTTGAGTATTGCACTTTTCTTTTTCCTTCTTTTCTTCCTCTTTATACCTGTTTTAGATATGTGCTTCCAAATTCCCACTATTACTAACACCCGTAAATCGCGTGCTACACGTTGGAGGCAGTGCAATCCTGATGCTGCGTTCACACCGAACGCGAATCACGCATCTAGTTGGACGCTTGAACATTTTGAGTTTATTCGCTTCATTCGCGCGTGACATTCGCTTTACAACAGACGCGAATTCGCGTCATGAGAGGGGCTCTCCCGGTCCTTTATGTGTCCCAGACTCTCCCACTGCTTTCTGCACACTTCCTCTGAATAAACACAACTCGTCAGCGGGAAAATAGTTGTAAATTACAGCGAATAAGATCAATTTGCCAGCTTTAGCTAGCTTGTAGTCTCAATATGTGTATATATAGCTCAAATTGAGTAAAGACCGTTTTTTATAACTTACCAGATTGTCCGACCTCCTCCCTCACTTTCTTTCAAGCAAGATCCTCTTTTTCATGTTTCTATAAAAGTATGAAGATGTACAGCGACGATGATTTTGTCCTCCATTGTTGTTTGGGATTTCTGCCTCAGCTCGCTGCGTCACGTCACTACTAGAGCAAGCTCCTGATTGGTTAACGCGGCGCAAATGTTTGCCAAAGTTCCGATTTTTCAACTCGGGTGGCTAGGGTGTCAGACGCTCGATTCGCGCCGCAGGACATCTAGATGCGCGTTTACATTGACTTAACATCTAAATCAGACGCCTCAGGCACGTTTGGTGTGAACGCAACACGATAACCTGCGTAGTTTACCCATATCATCTAGTACATTATTTTCTATTTCTATTGGGCTCTGGAATTGTCAGTCCGCTGTAAACAAAGCAGATTTCATCACAGCTATTGCTGCTTATTCAGGTTTCCATCTCATGGCTCTGACTGAGACATGGATCAAACCAGAGGACACCGCCACGCCGGCAGCCCTCTCCTCTAATTTCACTTTCTCTCACACCCCACGCCAGATTGGGAGGGGTGGTGGTACTGGTTTGCTTATGTCCAGTGAATGGAAGTTCAATCCTTTACCATCTCTCTGTGACAGTGGCTCATTTGAATCACATGCAATTACCATCACCTACCCTACTAAAATCCATGTTGTAGTTGTTTATCGTCCTCCAGGTCAGCTAGGTAACTTCTTGGAGGAGTTGGATGTGTTACTCTCATCCTTCCCTGAGGATGGTACTCCTCTGCTAGTTCTTGGAGATTTCAACATCCACCTAGACAAACCTCAGGCTGCTGACTTCCACACTCTGCTTGCCTCATTTGACCTCAAGCGAATGGCTACCTCAGCTACCCACAAATCAGGTAACCAATTGGACCTCATCTACACACGCTGTGGCTCCACCAACAATGTACTGGTAACTCCACTACACACCTCAGACAACTTTCTCATCACTTTTACACTCAACCTGACCCCTAACTCAACACGCACTCCACCACATGTTACTTTTCGGCGAAACCTACGCTCCCTCTCACCATCCCACCTATCCTCTTTGATCTCATCCACACTTCCTCCCCCTAACCAGTTCTCATCACTGGACACTAACAATGCTACTGACACTCTTTGCACCACTCTAACATCTTGCTTAGATGACTTCTGCCCCCTTTTAACCAGACCAGCCCGCGCCACCCCCTCTGCCCCCTGGCTCTCTGATGCTCTCCGTGAGCATCGGTCTAGACTCAGGGCTGCAGAGAGGAAGTGGTGCAAATCTAAAG
>RJVU01007076.1:32700-52426 GCA_003731715.1 Anabarilius grahami | reverse complement strand
GGCGAAACCTACGCTCCCTCTCACCATCCCACCTATCCTCTTTGGTCTCATCCACACTTCCTCCCCCTAACCAGTTCTCATCACTGGACACTAACAGTGCTACTGACACTCTTTGCACCACTCTAACATCTTGCTTAGATGACTTCTGCCCCCTTTTAACCAGACCAGCCCGCGCCACCCCCTCTACCCCCTGGCTCTCTGATGCTCTCCGTGAGCATCGGTCTAGACTCAGGGCTGCAGAGAGGAAGTGGTGCAAATCTAAAGATCCTACTGACCTTAGCTCATATCAGTCACTCCTCTCTTCTTTCTCTACTGATGTCTCCAATGCTAAAACCTCATACTATCACACTAAAATTAACAATTGTACTGATTCCCGCACACTTTTCAAAACCTTCTCTTTTCTTCTTTGCCCGATTTCTCTTCTTTTTCCATCTAAATCTGTGTATTTATAAAAAAAAAAACCTTGCTATGAGCACTTTACTGACGAAACTGTGACTTGACACGGCACTTACATACTGTTGTACTCATGTTGATTTGATTGCTTCTACTGCTCTCACTTGTAGGTCACTTTGGAGAAAAGCGTCTGCTAAATGACAATGTAAATGTAAGTCATGACGGCACAGACAGACGGTTGTTCTAATTTTACGTCATCTTACCTGAGCACTCAAATGCACAAATATTTTCATAATAACATGAGTGGAGTGGAATAAAGAACGTGATCAGTATGACTGATATTTAAAACGGTAAGCAAGCACTGCTTTTATGGTTCGTATACATGCAGTCTTAGTTTTGCTTTCCCTTTTTGAATGATGAATACAGACAAATGTATCTGCTTAAATAGAAAGCTATCTCCTTTATAAGCAGGCAAAGAACGCACAGTGGTGGATTTTATTTATTTTTTTTTTTGCATGTTTGTCAGTCTGGCCCGGAGGCCCGACTGCACGCTCAGACCTGCACGCTCAGAGCAGCACTCCCAGAACTATCGTTTTTTCAGACAGTGCCACCTGCTGTTTGGAAGGTTATTTAACCTGATTAGATATTACCTAACCTGAATTCAATTGCTGATAGATTGCAACTTACACTATTTTTCTACTAGACAATATTACGCTATGACTGAATGCATTATTATATAAAATATTACATATACTAGGTTATGATTTAATGCATTAAGTCTGGTTTATTTTTAATAATTGTATTTGTAAATAGAAATTGTTCAGTTACTTAAATATTTTCATAATCATTGATTGTTTTCCTAGTTCTTAAGGATTTATCACATTCTTCAGTATAGAGTTAGGGGATGAACATTAACTCTATATTTACATACAATAAATGATAGTGCTCGGAGTCATTTTCTCACACCAAACTTTATTTTTGTATTCTTTTTCATGAGGTCCTACAAGTCATCGAGCTGTAAACAATGCAGAGAAAAACGGTGAAAAAAAATAATTTGGTTAATAATGAGTATATTACATATTAAACAACATCAATTAAAATAAATGCTTTACATTCTTGTTGGGGAGATTTTTCATTTTTCGAGCAATTATTCGGTCAAATTCCTCAACTTCACTAAAAGAAAAGATAAATTCTGTTGTCAGAAATGTTGTGTAACACAAAAATCCAACAGTTTGTGTACAAACAAAAAATTTAAAACATACGTTGAGTGATAAGTGGGGCCCTGGAGGAGCATCTCTTCAGCCTCCTGCCAAGACAGGCCCTGCAGCTTGAATGATGGCCTGTACAAGTAAACCAATTAATAAAATAAAACAAAACATGCACACACTGCAGAACATAAACATGCTCATGTTCAAACATGTTTTGGGCTTACCTTACATCCACAAATGAACATCCACAAAGCTGCGTTTGGGTTTTATTAAGAACACTTTTCATGTAGTTATACAGGATTGTCAGGGACTGCTCATTTTCAATGTAAACAGGCACTTGAAAACGGGGTTTTAGTGGAAACCACTTTTACCTTTTCCCACTGAGTATATCCTTAGGTCCACAGAAGGAAATTATATTTCATATGTAAATGCACAATTTATTAATTACATTTGGCAAATAATAGTTAAATTGTCACTTGACTATATTTAAGTTGACCATAATCAGAGTTTGGAGGAGTAATTTAAAGTGGAACCATCATTACCACCAAATGTTGCTCTGCTGATTTTGATGTGAGAATTAAGTCCACTAATCTTTTGTCAGTCCTGTCCCAATCTTGAACTGCTTGGGCATGTGTAAAAAGGGGCAGAGTCTTTCCCTCCAATACACTTCTTGCTTCCTCAGTCCAGAAAGCAAATCTGCGCCCATAGCTTTCAAGCAAGACAAAATCCATTATAATTGGTCACAGGTAGGAGAGATATTAAGGATGTTTTGTTACTCGTGTTCTAAGTTGTTGTATTGACACAATATCAAATAGAAATTTGATAGATTTAAAATATCAAAATGTAAAAAATACTGACATACCCATCAATTCGAAATCGTTCCATGAGTAGAAGGCACCACCATCGGCGGATGATAGGCATATCCATCTGCAAGAAAGACTGTTAAGTCTAACAGTTAACCAACATGTTTTTGTTAACACATGATGTTGGGTGTGCTTGCAACAACCAAGCCCCTTTTTGAAAGAAATGTTGCTTAGAGTAAAGCAAGATAAAATACACCACCACCTGAGTTACATTTTTAGCAATGAGAAATAAAAGCACCATCCTGACAAGAAAAAAATCCTGGTAAAATAAAGGTTACATAAAAAAATTAAAAACATTACCTCCTGGAATTGAAACCCAATGCCACACACCATTGAGAGGGTGTACTGGAAAGAGAGAAGACACAGTCATTGACAATGTTTACAAAAGCTTTTTTTTCTAAATTTGGATCAAGTTAAAACAATCTATATAAATATTATAACCAGTTGAATGTTACATTTTATGGTACATACAATTTGCCGAGCCATTTCACAAATAAGCTCCATGCAGGCGTTTCCAATCTGCTATAAATACTCTGATAAGTCAATGTGTTTAATTTAAAAAAAATTATAATAAAAAACAGACTGCTTACATGGGAGTCCATGTCCCTCAACAATCCAAGGCTCCAAAATTCTTCTTGGATAAGGCACACTTGCCCCTCCTTCACAATTATTTCACTGCCAGGGCAATTTCGGTCCAGCACATAATCAAGCTGTAATAATAATAACAATAAATATGTGTGTGTGTATGATGTTAATTTTTCACCAGTTTCTCTTGTAATGATGCCAGTCATTGGTTCCAATCAATGGTTCAGCTCCTCTGCCAGTTCAGCGTCGCCTCCAACAGCCACAGGTGCAAGCCAAAGGCGACAGCGGCAAGGAACCCAAGCTCCATCAGGTGACATCAGGTGGCAAACAGGTGGCAAATAGGTGTTAAAATGGAGAAAAAAACCTTGGGAGAAACCAGGCTTAGTCGGGGGCCAGTTCTCCTCTGGCGAACAGTGCTTTGTTACGATTCAGGTTGCTATCATAAGTCTGATAGGATCGCAACATTTAAAGTGTTTATTTCAGTTCCATCCAGTTGAGGATCGTATTCATCACGCCGGTATGGACGGTTTGTTGAGGAACTGTGCTACTGGCTGTCGTGTCGATGAGGCCTTCACAATGGATGATCTAGTCGACTCGATCTCTGCTGATACTTCAGGGCTGCGTTGTGGTCGTGTCATGGCTCCGGTCCTTGGTCTCAGCTGAATACGGCCCGGATCCGGTTGACTACGGTAAACCTCGGGATAAACAGAAAGACTAATATTAGCGTAGATGCCATTCTTTTTCTGATGTAACGAGTACATCTGGTGTTATAGAAAGTGTTCCCGGTTCCGGCTGACCTATTTTATGCAGCCTAATAATCCTTTAACGGATTTGAAAATATAAATTGATAATGTGTTATGTGTATGCCAGGTTAAAGAGATACGTTTTTAGTCTAGATTTAAACTGACAGAGTGTGTCTGCATCCCGAACAATGCTAGGAAGATTGTTCCAGAGTTTAGGTGCCAAATAGGAGAAGGATCTACCGCCTGCGGTTGATTTTGATATTCTAGGTATTATCAGCTGGCCTGAATTCTGAGATCGCAATAAACGTGAAGGACTATAATGCATTAAGAGCTCGCTTAGGTACTGGGGAGCTAAACCATTTAGTGCTTTGTAAGTAATTAGCAAGATTTTAAAATCTATACGATGTTTAACAGGAAGCCAATGCAGTGATGACAGAACTGGGCTAATATGGTCATACTTCCTAGTTCTAGTAAGAACTCTAGCTGCTGCATTTTGTACGAGCTGTAGTTTATTTATCAAGCGAGCAGAACAACCACCCAGTAGAGCGTTACAGTAATCTAGCCTTGAGGTCATGAACGCATGAACTAACTGTTCTGCATTTTTCATTGAGAGCATATGTCGTAGTTTAGATATATTTTTAAGATGGAAGAATGCGGTTTTACAGATGCTAGTAACATGGCCTTCAAATGAAAGATTGGTATCAAAGAGCACACCCAGGTTCCTAACTGACGACGAAGACTTAAAAGAGCAGCCATCAAGTGTTAGACAGTATTCTAGGTTATTGCGTGAAGAAGTTTTCGGTCCAAAAATTAGAATCTCTGTTTTTTCTGAATTTAGTAGTAGGAAATTACTGGTGTGCCATCCTCGATATGTTCACTTAATATCTTGATGGCCAGCTAAACTTTTCTCTACACCAAAACTCTGAAGATTAATTCTTAGTTCCACAGGTTTATTGGAGATGCAGAGGAAAGTGAAACTGCAACACATAAAAAACGTCACGCCAACTTCATCAAAACTTAACTCAACATGAATAAAGGCTAATTTGCACTATTACTGCTGCATTTCGTTTGTACTCTTTTCAAGAGAGGAGAAGAAATACATTTGAATAACATTCAGGTCAATGAGACAACGCGCAACTCCTATCAAACGACACACGTGAGCTAACATTTGCATAGCTGTAGTAAATTCAAACCGTCCTCAGATAATACTTTACAAACAAAGTATTGACGAAAAATAACTAAGAATTCCTTCATACAATGTCACAAAGACAAATATACATACCATCGATGCTATGCCAGACACAAGGAGAAGACAGATAAGGAGAACGCGATGCATATAAGCGTCTAAAAACAATGCGCTTGGAATGCGTGAATCATTACTTCCCGACTACGGGTAACGTAATAGGACAATTAGAACAGGGCGATCTTAAAATGACTATGACCTAAATAAGAACGCATAGGAATCTGACTAAACGTTTAAAGCATGTTATTTTCTGAAAACATCAAACTCAATGCTTATCTAAATGTTACCATTAAGAACAGAACAACTGGTCATCCAGTTTTTTATATCAGCTATACATTCTGTTAATTTAGCGAATTGGTAAGTTTCGTCAGGGCGCGAGGAGATATAGAGCTGAGTATCATCAGCGTAACAATGAAAACTAACGCCATGCTTCCTAATGATATCTCCCAAGGGTAGCATGTACAGAGTGAAAAGCAACGGTCCTAGTACTGAGCCTTGCGGTACTCCATATTGAACTTGTGATATGACATCTCATCGTTTACTACTACAAACTGATAACGGTCAGATAAGTATGATTTGAACCATGCCAAAGCAATTCAACTAATGCCAAACATAGTTTTCGAGTCTATTTAGAAGAATATTGTGATCAATAGTGTCAAATGCAGCACTAAGATCCAGTAACACTAATAGAGAGATACAACCACGATCTGATGATAAGAGCAAATCATTAGTAACTCTAATGAGAGCAGTCTCAGTACTATGGTACGGTCTGAATCCTGACTGGAAATCCTCACAGATACTATTTCTTTCTAAAAAAGGAACATAGTTGTGATGAAACTGCCTTTTCTAGTATTTTTGACAGAAAAGTGAGATTTGAGATCGGCCTGTAATTGACTAATTCTCTAGGATCAAGTTGTGGTTTTTTAATAAGAGGTTTAATAACAGCCAGCTTAAAAGTTTTTGGTACGTATCCTAGTGATAAAGATGAATTAACAATATTAAGAAGAGGATCTATGACCTCTGGGAGCATCTCTTTCAATAGCTTAGTCGGTATAGGGTCTAACATACATGTGGATGCTTTTGATGATTTAACAAGTTTAGACAATTCTTCCTCTCCTAAAGCAGTAAATGAATTAAATTTTTTTTCAGGGACACTACAATGCACTGTCTGACACAATACTGTAGTAGACGGTTGCATGGTTATAATTTTTTCTCTAATATTATCAATCTTGCAAGTAAAGAAGTTCATCAAGTCTTTGGAAACATCAGAAGTTGAAGCTTTATTTCTTGTTAATTTAGCCACTGTATCAAATAAATACCTAGGGTTGTGTTTATTTTCTTCTAAAAGTTTTGAAAAATAGGCAGATCTAGCAGTTAAGGCCTTTCTGTACTCAATCATTCTCTCTCTCCACGAAATGCGAAATACTTCTAGTTTTGTTTTCTTCCAGCTGCGCTCCATTTTTTCTAGCTGCTGTTTTTAGGGCCCGAGTGTGCTCATTGTACCGTGGCGTTGGATTAATTTCCTTAATCTTTTTTAAACGCAAAGGAGCAACTGAGTCTAATGTGCTGGAAAAGACAGAGGCAATAGTTTCTGTTGCAGCATCGAGGTCTTCTAAGCTGTCTGGTATGCTAAGGCGATGAAACTGATCAGGAAGATTATTTATAAAGCGATCTTTAGTGGTAGAAGTGATGGTTCTACCATATTTATGGCAGGGAGGCAGTTTAGCCGCTTTAACTAAATGTAGTATACACGAGACTAGATAATGATCCGAGATGTCGTCACTCTGCTGCAGAATTTCAACGGCATCAATATCGATTCCATGTGACAATATTAGATCTAAAGTATGATTACGACAATGAGTGGGTCCTGACACGTGTTGTCTAACACCAATAGAGTTTAGAATGTCTGTAAATGCCAATCCCAATGAGTCTTTTTTATTATCTACATGGATATTAAAATCACCAACAACAAGGACTTTATCTGCAGCTAGTACTAATTCTGATAAAAAAATCCGCAATTTCTTTGATAAAGTCTGTATGGTGTCCTGGTGGCCTGTATACAGTAGCCAGCACAAATGTCAACTTACATAATGTTACGTAAAGCACCATCACTTCGAAGGAATTATATTTGAAAGACTTCTGGCTGATACTGTAAATATTACTATAAATTACAGCAACACCTCCCCCTTTGCCTTTCTGTCGAGGATTGTGTCGATAATCATAACCTTGAGGGCTAGACTCATTTAAAGTAATGTAATCGTCCGGTTTTAGCCAGGTTTCTGTCAAACACAGCACATCTAGATTATTGTCTGTGATAATATCGTTCACAATAAGTGCTTTTGAAGAAAGTGATCTAATATTTAACAACCCAAGCTTTATCATTTGTTTATCATTATTATCTCTATTTTTTATTTGTTGAACGTCAATTAAATTTTTACCATTAAATGGGTTTGGAAGTTTTTTGTTTTTATTATTCGGGGTACAGACACAGTCTCTATGTGATAATATCTAGGTGAAAGAGTTTCTATGTGTTGGGAATTATCTGAGTTCTGTGACGTGAGGCGGCTAGCAGACGGTCGGTTTAGCCAGTCTGTCTGCTTCCTGACCTGGGCCCCAGTTTGTCATGTTTCAGCTCTAAGACTATGTGCCATATTACTAGAGAGAAGAGCAGCACCATCCCGAGAGGGATGAATACCATCTCTTTTCAACAGGTCAGGTCTGCCCCAAAAGCTTTTCCAATTGTCTATGAAACCTATATTATTCTGCGGACACCACTTAGACAGCCAGCCATTGAGTGATGATAATCTAACTATCTCATCACTCCTACGAACAGGAAGGGGACCAGAGCAAATTACTTCTCCTGACATTGTACTTGCAAGTTCACACACCTCTTTAATATTAATTTTAGTGATCTCCGACTGGCGAAGTCGAACATCATTTGTGCCGACGTGAATAATAATTTTAGAGTATGTACGATTAGCATTAGCCAGCACTTTTAAATTTGCTTTGATGTCAGGTGCTCTGGCTCCCGGCAAACATGTGACTATGGTGGCTGGTGTCTCTTTTTTCACGTTCCGTGTAATAGAATCGCCAATAACTAGGGCACTTTCAACAGGATTCTCAGTGGGTGCGTCACTGAGTGGAGATAACCTGTTTGATGTTCTTACTGGAACGGAAGAGTGGTGTTTTCCGCGGCTAGGCCGCCTCACCGTTACCCAAGTGCCCTGCTGCGCGGGCTCTACAGCCGGAACCGAACAATGTACAGAGTTCACTAAGCTAGTCGCATCCAAAACAGTATCTGAAGCCCCTGTATTCTTACTATCCTCGATTAAATTTTGGATGCGCGTCTCTAATTCTGAGATTCTCTCTGTCAGCCTGACTATTTCCCTACATTTATGACATGTAAATCCTTCGTCGCTGACAGAGAGAGCTATGCTGAACATGTGACAAACTGAACACGAAATAACACTGGGAGAGGATGACATGACTCACCGAGGTTGTAGACTGATCCGAGTTACCACAGCTGTTTGATGAACGCGTTGAAAAAGGAGCGCGCGAGACTGATGACAAGTTAACAAGCTAGCGAGATGCAAACGCGTTGTAACAACGATTTAGATTCAAAGATTACAAGCTAGCGACGTCAGTTTAATGTGGTAGGCAATAATAATAATATAAGCAACAATGAATAAAAGTAAGAGATTCAATAAAAGTAAGAAAAAAACTAAGCTATACGGAGACGCAAAACACCAGCAGCGAGGCAGAGGCAGACAGGAGCAATCGAGCAGGAGCAATCAAAAGTAAAAGTAATATAGGGGGAAAAAATGCCATTAAGGACAAAAGCTTAGGCCGCGCCACAGGGGCCTATTGTGCACTCCACCTCCTCAAAAAAAAAATGTTCTAAAGGCCATAATGAATATAATGTTATATTAAAATTTTAATGTTGAAAAATTTGGGATGCACTAGGCTACCCATTTCAGCCGCATATGCCCATTGAAAATGAATGCATTTTAGTACAATGCAAATACATTAAAGCACCATATATGTGTACTACTGAGCATTAACATGTGTTTCGTGGAGTGGAAGATATGATGGCTAGTTGCCTATAGGTATTGTAATGGTGCAAAAAGTCAAACTTCAGAGGCATGTCACCAATGACCTTTATTGGAATGTAAATGTACATCCAAGCTTAGCTGCAGGAATCTGTGAGGGCAATGGACAAGAAAAATGCGGGTAGTTTTGGTGTACCCAGGAAAGACTTAGTAACAATCAGGGCTTGACACTAACACCCGCCAAATGCGGGTAGATTTCAGCTGTTTCAGTTCACACCGCACCGACAAACGCCAACAAACTCGTCTGTTGGAGTTTGTTGGATAGGTGTTGGTGTAACACTCCTGGACAGAAGTAAAATAAAAGAAGATAAGAGTCTGCTGTGATGGCTTCTCGTCTCTTCATTTGCAACGAATGAATCAATAATGCATATAACAAAAGTTTGTCACATTACAGTGGTCAACACATGTATGACTTACATTTACATTTATGCATTTGGCAGACGCTTTTGTCCAAAGCGACTTACAGTACATTATACTATACATTTTGTATCTGAGTATGTGCAAACCCTGGGATCGAACCCATGACCTTGGCATTGTTAGTGCCATGCTCTAACCACTGAGCTACAGGAAAGCTAGCAGACTTGCAGGAATGTAGACTTGTACATTTGTACAGCAATGACTGGGTATAAACATGAACAACAATATTTTTTATCATCAGAATCCACCAAGTAACACTCAAATGTCTTATTCTTTTACAAGATTAAGATTCCTAGAATATACAGATAAGCATCAAACGCATTTATATATATATATAATAAACATATCTATNATATATTAAATATATCTCTATATATATATTTGACATCACTAGTATTTAACCTTTAACCTTTATCTAAATAATAACATGAAATTTATGTCAAAATAAATACATTTAGAAGATCAACAATATTCCCAGTTCATTCTGATGCATTATATTGAATATGAAATTCACTCGTCACATATATTGTCAAATGTAACGCAAATAACCATGAATTAAACAACCATGTATGCAAAATGAAGATATCTCGTAACGCTAAAACAATAATATATATATATTCGAATTATATTTCTATTTTAAACATTATAATATAGGCGGGCTTTCGCGCTAATCGCGGAGCACATGCTAATCGTGCTCAACCACACTGAACTCACGACAAGTTTTTGTAAAGTACAAAATAACAGCTTAGAACTAGGGATGGGCGATACCACTTATTTTGTTTTTCGATACGATACCGATACTTTCAAGGCCAAAATCGCCGATATCGATACCCATACGATACCGATACGATACCTCTAATCTGAATTTAAATTATTAAATTATTAGTAATTCAAGTCCTTAAGTTATTGAATTACTATGAGTAAAATGGGTAATGGTACCCACTTAACATTATATTTGAAAGGTATTTTAACAGTCAATACGCCCTAATTGCAATTTATTAGATTATATTTATTTGTGGTGGTAACCATGGAAATCTACAAATACTATAGGCTTAGCTGAGCTATGGTCACTGTAGCAATGGTTCATTTTCATAAGGGACTGCCAGTGACAGGCTGTTGCACACATAAAATGCAAACTTTGTATTCTGATAGTGTAGTTACAGAACAGAACATCAATATGAACTTTTAATGTTCAATTTAAATAAATGTAATTGCAAAAACTATGTTGGCTACTATTTCATTTTCTTTGTTGTGAAATAACTCAAACATATTATGTTGTTCTGTCTGCTGTTAAGCATTGTTCAGGGCTGCGTTTCCAAAAAGCATCAATGGTTTCTTACAATATTAAACGCATGCAGCCGTTTGAATGTAGTGTCGGCAGTGAATGAACGCTTTCTGTGATTGATTGGTTCTGACTTGCAGCATTTGCGTGTGTTCAGATGAGCTACACAATTATTCGCTAACATAGGTTATTTGTCCAATTCAATGCATATTGTATGCATTAAATGTATTGTTTATTAAACAAAATCACTGGTAAAAAACACACCTTAGTATCGATATTTTTATTTGAGTATCGATACTTTCGATACTCAACATTAGTATCGATATATCGATACTTCATATCGATATGCCCATCCCTACTTAGAACACATACAACTTGCTCGTTTTACTTTAGACAGTGTTTATGCTGAAACTGAAAGTGTGTTTTGTGCAGTTTACTTCATAATTACCTGGACAGAAGTAAAATAAAAGAAGATAAGACTCTGCTGTGATGGCTTCTCGTCTCTTCATTTGCAACAAATGAAGCACATCACAGGCGCGCACCAAACTATTGTGCGATGACGTCATGACGCAGGTATGCCAAATGAAAATAATTAATTTAGGAAATGCACAAAACAGACTTTACTTCTCAAAAAACACATATAATAAATTAAATACTATTTTACAATATTAGAAAAATACTATTAACAATATATTAACTTTGAGAACTTAATCACCATATCACATTGGCGTTGGTCGGAGTCTGTTTTTACCAGACTGAACATGTTTAATCGATGTTTGTTTGGTCGTCTGAGCATCCAACAAACGGCAACAAACTCTGACGTAATCTGACCTGGCCACGAACCGTTGCCATGACGATGAGGCAAGTCCCCTGCAAAGACTGTTTGATCGCACCCGCGCCTCACGCACACAACAAAGCACTGCAAACGTGACATCGCAGCTTGTTCGTTATGAAATATAAAATACAGTTTTTAAAAAAACATATAAAAAGGTACAATAGTCCGTAGTGCAATCCGTGCCATTCACAAGAGCACTGCTCCACTTCACCGAAAGAGAGAGGTATAACACCATGAGAGCAACGCAGGTTTACCGTCAGTTTCGTTTTAAATTAATTCATTTTGGCTTGTTTAGCTACATGGTTGTATATGACTATGGGTCACATAAATAGAAAGGGTCGCGCTAAAAAAAAGTTTTAAAACCGGTGTATACGCTAATTTATTCAAACGTCTCTCTACCGAACTAACGTTACCTAGCTTAATTTGCGGAGGACGTAGAGGAAGCACCTGTTTGATAAATGAGCCAGTAGTGGAGAAATAATAACTTACAAGAAATAATCTTTTTTGAGTAACGACCCCCAACACTGTCCTCCTTGCTGGAGTGTGACGTGATTTGACGTGACATGCGCAGGTGCGATGGATCGCGTACAAACCAATAGGGTGTCAGAATGGTATATGTTTATACTTCTCATCCAACCACAATCAAATTCACTCTATCCGGATGGCGCGATTTATCTGGATAGGGTTTTTTTCCAAGCCGGAATGAAAACAAGCCGATAGGAGTAACGAGGCTATTTTTAAAATGTAAGGAGTAGAAAGTACAGATAATTGCGTGAAAATGTAAGGAGTAGAAAGTACAGATAATTGCGTGAAAATGTAAGGAGTAGAAGTAAAAAGTCGGCTGAAAAATAATTACTCCAGTAAAGTATAGATACCCGAAATTTCTACTTAAGTATGGTAACGAAGTATTTGTGCTTCGTTACTTGACACCTCTGGTTACGTGCTCTGAGCAGAGACTGTATGTGGTAAGGTTCTTGTGTTGTGGGAAGGAAGAGGACAAGGGTTGGCTTTGACTGTTGATAGACTTTATTCTCACCAGAGAAAATATCAAACACATAAACAAAAGCCGGTGCAACGCACACTCAATAATTCCACATCCAAGGACAGGCTTCACTCCAGACGATCACAGATCACGCAATGGGTCTAGCAGCAGTCCCTCTCTCTCTCACACGCTCTTGCTTCTCCTGGCGTTTTATCCTGTCTCCACGCCAATTACTGGAATGAGAAACAGGTGTTCGTGATTTGCATTCAACCCGTTCACTCACCGCGCGTCCCCTGACGCTCTCTCCCGTTGCAGGCTCCGCTAAACCACGCCCCCCTCGCCACATACCCCCACCGCCCGACTCAGGCCGGGGAGCCTTCTTCTGGAGAGGAAGTCGGCCACAGCCATCTGAACACCCGGCCTGTGGATCACCTTGAACTTAAAAGGCTGTAAAGCGAGATACCAACGAGTGATCCGCACGTTGGTATCCTTCATGCGGTGGAGCCACTGCAGAGGGGCATGGTCCGAACAGAGGGTGAACTCCCGCCCCAGGAGATAATAGCGGAGGGTGAGGACGGCCCACCTGATGGCTAACCACTCTTTCTCTACGGTGCTGTACTTAGCTTCTCTCTTGGAGAGCTTACGGCTAATGTACAGCACCGGCCGCTCCTCACCCTCTATCTCCTGGGACAGGACTGCACCCAGCCCCCTGTCCGACGCGTCTGTCTGCAACAAAAAGGGGAGAGAGAAATCAGGAGAATGAAGCAACGGCCCGCAACATAAAGCAGCCTTCACCTGGGTAAAGGCCTGCTGGCACAGCTCCGTCCACTGGACCGTATCTGCTGCATCCTTTTTAGTCAGATCAGTCAACGGGCTGGTGAGGTCCGAATAGTTAGGAACAAACCTCCTGTAATATCCCACCAGCCCGAGGAACTGTCTGACCTCCTTTTTGGTCTTGGGACGCGGACAGGTCGCAACCGCTGCTGTCTTATCAATTTGGGGACGCACCTGTCCATATCCCAAGTGGAAGCCCAGATACTTTACTTCCACGCGCCCAATTGCACACTTCTTCGGGTTGGCCGTGAGCCCAGCCCCTCTCAGCGACCTCAGGACAGCCCTCAGATGCTGCATATGCCGCTGCCAATCATTACTGAAGATAATAATGTCGTCCAGATAGGCAGCTGCATATGCAGCATGGGGCCGTAGGATCTTGTCCATGAGTCGCTGAAAGGTAGCCGGTGCCCCGAACAGCCCGAACGGAAGGGTCACGAATTGGTGTAATCCAAATGGCGTCGTGAAAGCGGACTTTTCTTTGGATAATGGAGACAAGGGGATCTGCCAATACCCTTTCGTCAAGTCCAGTGTCGAATAAAATCGAGCTGTACCGAGCCGGTCAAGCAATTCGTCCACACGCGGCATTGGATACGCGTCGAATTTCGACACTGCATTCACCTTGCGATAATCCACACAGAACCGCACTGAGCCGTCTGTTTTGGGAACCAAAACTATCAGGCTCGCCCAGTTACTGCTGGATTCCTCTATTACCCCCATTTCAAGCATTGCATCTAATTCTGCCTGAACCACCTTTTTTTTGTGTTCAGGTAATCTATACGGCCGGCTGCGAACCACCACACCCGGCTCTGTCTCGATGTGGTGCTGAATGAGGTCAGTACGGCCCGGTAGGGGAGAGAACACGTCGGCAAACTTAGCCTGTAATTTGGAAACCTCAGTGAGCTGTGAGGGCGAAAGGTGATCTCCCCCTGGGGCCAGAGCGAGGGATTGTTTTTTTACATTCGCCTCTGGCCCGAGATCATCCTCCCCGCTAATCACCGTCGCCAGCATCACTGACTTTGCCTCACTCCACTTTTTAAGGAGATTGAGGTGATAAATTTGACGTGACCCTCTCCTATCGGACCGTATTACTTCATAATCGAGATCACCAACTTGCCGTGTGACCTCAAATGGTCCTTGCCACTTTGCCAGGAATTTTGAGCTTGACGTGGGGAGTAATACGAGCACTTTCTCTCCCGGTGCAAATTTACGCAGATTAGTTCCCCTGTCATACAACCGGCACTGTCTGTTCTGGGCTTGCAACAAATTCTCCATAGACAGCCGCCCCAAAGTGGAGTTTGTGGAGTTTTGTTCTCAAGTCCAGCACATACTGAATTTCATTTTTCGATTGAGAAGGTCCGTCCTCCCAAGTTTCTCTTATGACATCCAACACCCCGCGGGGGTGGCGCCGAGAAGCTCAAAGGGGGAACACCCCGTGGAGGCTTGCGGGACCTCTCGCACAGCGAACAACAGGGGTTCCAACCATCTATCCCAATTTTTGGCGTGTTCCTGAACGAACTTACGAATCATGGATTTAAGCGTGCGATTAAAACGTTCGACCAAACCGTCTGTTTGTGGGTGAAAGACGCTGGTTCGAATCGATTTAATGCCCAACAATTCGTACAGTTCGCGTAGCGTAAGTGACATAAACGCCGTGCCCTGATCAGTGAGGATTTCTTTTGGAATCCCCACTCGGGAGATTAAACTGAAGAGCGCGTCCGCAACACTCTTAGTGGAAATGTTGCGGAGAGCCACTGCTTCTGGATATCGTGTTGCATAATCCACAATGACTAATGCAAAAGGATGCCCTCTCGCTGATCGCTCTAATGGCCCGATGAGGTCCATGCCAATTCGTTCGAAGGGGACCTGCATTAATGGAAGAGGGCGCAAAGGCGCTTTTGGAGTGGCCGGAGGATTTACCAATTGACATTCACGACAAGACGCGCACCACCTGCGCACGTTCTCGTGAATGCCCGGCCAAAAGAATCGGGCCATGAGGCGATTTAGTGTCGCTGTTTGTCCTAAGTGACTAATTAAAGAATGAAAGACAGCAACGCAAAAAGGAAGTTATCAGTAAAATGAAAAGGATTACTGGATTTTTTACACCCATGACACCACAGCTTGATGTGCAAGCGGAGAATCCAGGGGACAACAACCCAAACCCGTTGGAAGAAACGGTTGGAGACGATTTGAACAAAGTTAGGCATGTTCTATGAAGTTCTATTTATGTATTTTTGCTAGAGTACTAAATTACATCTAATGATCTTTAAAATGCCACGGTAATGAGAAAATGCTTATTTAATTTTGTTATATATTATTCTCTAAGATTGTAATTTATGTGATGTAGTAGACATACTGTAGGTCAAAGTCAGCCTAACTCTGCTTATATGTATACTGGAGATGTATATAATCTATACAATATGTCAGTACTTACCAAGAACATTTTTTTAAAAGATTTATACACTCATAGATTTAGCTATTTATATGTAATACAAATGATTTGTAATGATTGCAACCTTACAAGGTATTTGTTTGTTTTTCAATATGTTTTCCAGGTTCTCATTTTGACCAAGATATTTGTGCATTGCAATAAACACCATGATCACTTTGAACTTTTTTAATCATTATTTATTTATTAGAAAAACTTTTTTAATCATTGATCATATAAATAAATTATAACGGTCTTTTTTTTTAACATGTAACTCTGTATACTGTACTAGTCACCTTTTGAAAGTAGCTTTGCACTTCAAATAACGATTGGATCGATTATATTGTTACGCCACCAGATGGCGACAAATGACTTAAAAAACATTTGTCATTGAATTGTTCATTCAGGAGATTCGTTCAAAATGCTGATTCATCTATGAAGCAAGTGTATTTGATTGAGAAATTGAATCATTCATTCAAACCCAAGTTTTTTTTAATAAATGATTCAGATTAATTAAACATTTTTATAGACTTCAGCAATAAACATAAATTGTTATTTTGTTTAGTTGTTTGTTCAGAATCGTGATCTCTATTTTTATTCTCAGTTTATCCAGAATTGTGTAGCTCTAATACATAGCTTGTGTATGTATCATTTTGTTCTGTTTAAAGTAATGTATAGAAGGTAGGGCCCGAAAGTGACTCAAGCCCAGGGGCCCCCACCACCCTAAGTCCTGCCCTGCCAACAGCATACCAGTAGCTGTGGGGTCATTGTCATCTTGGTTAGTGAAGTTCTGTAATTCCTATCTATGTTTTCTTTATTAAAATATGTTAATGTTTTGTTTCAACATTTTACACAACTTGACAGTACGAAAATACAAAATAATTTGGGTGTTATAGTTAGAAAATGCTGCCCTATGCTGGAGTCTGACGCAGTCCACATAATCTTTTAACATTATTGTTTGTTTGGATGGCAAGGGCAATAACGAGGGCATTTCCAGCTGTCCCAAATTTTCATTTTGGAACCTCAAAGGAAATGGCACAAGAACGAAAACTGATGGCTCTGTAGATACTGCAAGAATCAGGTCTGTAAAGCAATGGTTTGTATGTTGTGTGGAGGGATACAATTAAAATGCAGCTTTACAGATTAGATAGTCAGGATTTAAATACACAATGCAGAAGTCAAGTATAAATTAAAAAAGGTTGTATACAAATATTTAATTAAATGAAACTTTAGTGAAGTTGTACTTTGAATAAAACAATGTGTAATGCAGCTTCAGAGGAAAATAGATGGTTATAAAAAGAATTTCACAGTGAATCGAAGAAAGAGTTGTCTTTTAACACTCGCAGCCTATTACATTAAAGCTACCATAAAACGTAGGGTTGTCAGAGGAGTATTCCAGTTTAAAAGAGCTTAGAAAATACAATTTAAAGCTGCAGGCAGCAATGAAAGGGCCCTCGCACCCGGGCTAACTGCCACCTGCTGGCCTTTGAAAAACAGTGGGTGACATGCATGTGAGTAAATTAATTTCAAAGTTTCTCACTTCTGCCAAGAGGTGGCGCTTTGACTAACTGAATATTGCCATGAAGATTTCCTTCAGGCCAGGACTATTAACAAACATGTGAAGTTTGGAGCAGATCGCTCATTGTATATCACAGAGTGACTACAACTTCCTGGATAATGGTGAAACATGGAACTTTGGCAGGCCTCCACAAACAAGCCCATCAGCGAAAAGTCTATATCTTCACAATTTTGATGTCGCAAAGGCCTTTAGATTAGATTGATGAAATACAATGCAACGATGACATATTCGGAAGAGGCATAAGGAATATCAATAATTATTAATACATGGTATAATACATTAATACATACATTGGCAAGTAAACAAGCCTGGCCAAGAACAACAACATATTCCAGATAAGTATGTAGAGGCCTGAAGGCATGGAAGTATTGCTCGCAATGACACATAAACAGCAACCCATATATATACTGTGACATAAAGGGGTTCACAAAAGTTAAAGGTGTAAAATGAATGTCTTGACACAAGTTACACACATTTTATTTTATTTTTACACATTGTTATTGTCACTGCAGGTACTATACTAATTTAAAACTTTGTTTAAAAGTTGCATTTAGTAATTACCTGAAGATCTTGTGGTTGTTGTTCAGTACAGGATGACATAAATGATAATGCAGACTTTGCTGTGTGTATTGTTGATTTCGTGAAGTGGATTAATTTAAAAGGTAATGTAAATTGAAGAGTACATTTTTGTGTTACTAATGTGTTTATTTCTTATACTTTAGTGTTTGATGAGACCAATAACTGATCTATGTGCTCACTGAAAGAGCCAAGTGGAAGTGCGCAACCTGTGACAAAGTGGGTGAGTTTTTTTGGTTCACTTTAGATCCAGTGTGACAGCTGCGGGAGATGGTACCACGAAAAGTGCCTGGGCATGACTAAAAAGAAGCTGAAACAGGCCAGGGTCAACAATTGGGACTGCATTTTGTGCTCTTAAACTTGTAAACAGTAAACATATTTTTTTTGTTTTTATTTATTAATGCTATTTTAATTTTTTTTTTGGGGGGGGGGATATTGATGTTAAATACATTGTGTATCCCATTTACATTATCCAATTATATTGTGTTAAATAAGTAGTGTGATATTTACTATCCAAAAAGTGGGGCTAATTTTGAAAATAATTTGTAAATAACAATTACATTAAAATGTGCATGTGAAATTTTACATCAGAATGTCTTGTAATTTTGTAGTTGACACTGTAAAGGCCTGGGTATACTTAACTATACTTCACCATGTCCAGATGCGTTCCGCTCGCAGTCCTGTCCGCGTATCATTCGAAGCACACTCAACGGCGGATGACCGAGTTCTAAACAAGTGCAGTACAATAATTATATATACTTTACTAGACATCAAAGGGCAGCACTGGGTCATTTCAAAATGGAACATTCGCTAGGCAGAATTGAGAAATAGGACTTTATATTTCTTGAATTTCTGAAAATATGAGCAAAACACCACATACATGAGTTTTGGGGTCTCTTATTTTGTAATGCAACATCAGAATGTCCTGAAACAGTGCAGTTGACACTGGGAGAATGTGTCCTCTCCAGCTGAGGTGAAATTAGTCTGTGGAAAATTAGTAGTTTTTTCTACTTATTTGAAATGAGGTCTTTATAGGCCTCCAACATAATATAATGTGTCATATCTCCAAAATACTGCAGTAAAATGTACTCATATGAGGTATGCATACTCTCTGGGATGTCCCCTTTATGAACTGACCATTAGTTTTTTCTACTTATTTGAAATGAGGTGTTTATAGGCCTTTGAAGTAAAATAAGGTGGAATATCTCCAAAATGCTACAGTAAAATGCACTCATATGAGGTATGCATACTCTCTGGGATGTCCCCTATAGAAACAGACCATTGTTTTTTCTACTTATTTGAAATGAGGTGTTTATAGACATGTGAAGTCAAATAATGTGGCATATCTCCCAAATGCTACAGTAAAAAGGATATATATGAGGTATGCATACTGTATGGGATGTCCCCTATAGAAATAGACCATTGGTATTTTATACTTATTTGAAATGAGGGTTTTATAGGCCTCCAAAGTCAAATAATGGCATATCTCCAAAATGCTGCAGTAAAATGTACCCATATGAGGTATGCATACTGTATGGGATGTCCCCTATAGAAACAGACCATTGTTTTTTTCTACTTATTTGAAATGCGGTGTTTATAGACCTAATCAGACAGTAATCCTTATGCAGTAAGACAGTAACACAATTTAATTA
>RJVU01007076.1:19331-32601 GCA_003731715.1 Anabarilius grahami | reverse complement strand
TCAAATAACAACAGAGAGAAAGAAAGAAAGAAAGAAAGAAAGAAAGATGGATATATAATCAAAAGAAATAGATATATTAGAAAGTAAAAAGAAAGAGATGGATATATAATCGAAAGAAATAGATAGACATATTAGAAAGAAAAAAGTAAGATATAGTAGAAAAAATAAAGATATAGTAAGAGAAAGAAACATTACAAAAAAGAAAGAAAGAGAAAATACATTAGAAAAAAGAGATACATTAGAAAGAATAAAAAGAAAGAGATGGATATATATAATCGAAAAAAATAGATATTAGATAAAAGAAAGAAAAAAAAGAAAGAAAGAGAAGAATGAAATATTAGACAGAAAAGGATAGATAGATAGGCGCGTTCTCTCTCTGCGGTTCCTGGAATTACCGTATTTATAGTAATGGGCGCACGCACTTTTTGTTTTTGGCGGCTGGCTTGACCGCAGTGTCAAAAGTTATCAGAGTAGATCTCCATGCCTGACCAATGAAAATGCTCAGCTCTCAGAACCACATGGAGTAAACAAAAGCAAAGTAAGTGTATTTATGCACCTGCTGCCTTTTGATGGTGAGAAGTATGGACGGCCTCTGTGTGAAATGCTTGTCTTTTCGTGATGGTTAAGCCAGTTTAAAACCTTTAAATCCTTCAGTGATACACTTTTCAATTTTTTTCTGTAAAAAATCTATTTTGCATCAAATTTATGAACAATTTAATATGAACCGAAATGCAACAACTCCAGTTTCTCATTGTGCGGCAGCCATGGAGATCATGCTGACAATGAGGTCAATCATCTCTGTAAAAAACAGACTGAACACAGAATCCATGTTCTGGACCCTTGCGATGACATAAAGGCAGGAGCACACCAAGCAGACGGTCGGCCGACTAAGTTTTCTCAGTGTGTTCTGCACTGTCGACTGAAGTTGGTCCTTGTCGTCTTTTTTCGGTCGATTCGACATGTTGAATCGGCATCAGAGCTCGTCGGCCCATCTGATCATTCTGATTGGCTGTTCTGCCACCTGCTGGCACAGAAAGGCATTTCATCATACGCAGGCGCAGAACAGACCTGCTACTTTGCACATTTTGATTTTCTCAGATACATCACGGTAAGTTTGCATAAGGTCTCTCTCTCACACACTCGCACACTCTAATTTGCTGTTATACTCCATATAAAAGCCAGAAACTTAAGTTTGTTTTTTTGCACAGGTCTATCTAAAGGGTCAATGGTGCCACCTGGTGATCAACAGTAAAAATTACAAATTTTACCAACAATCCACCACCAATAATCAGAATACATATGGCATCATGACTTGCAATCAAAAAATGTCGTTATAATGGAAGTCAATGGGGCAAAAATAGCCACGAACAGTAAATGAGGGAGAAATAATTAAAATGTGATGCTGCACAAAAACTAACAATGCATCAAAGCCAATGTTGTTACTAATCTTTGACATGCCCAAGACTGATAAAAGGTAAAAAATATCCAGTCCACAATCACTTTTTATATTGAAAATAAGACATTTTGTGTGTTTTTCCCCAAACCAGTGACATCATTTACGAACTTGGTAATTAAAGAATAAAAATACTGGATTTTTAAAAACATTTAGTAGTTTTGATCAGGACTGAGGTTAACAGATTTATCCAAAAAAAATTGAAAATATTTATATAGCAGTTCAATTTAGTGAATGTTTTCATCCCGAACATAACGAAAGGGTATTAAATTTGCCCACAGTGTGTTTTTTAGGTTTTGAAAATTCTCAAAGCATTTTCCCAAAATATGTATCAAAATAAGATTTGTCAATAAAAATCATTCCATTTGCTGAGAAACAGAGGAAGTTGTGGCCAAATTAAGACTCAAAAACACCCCATAGTGGATGAAAACATCCCCAACAACACAAGGGTTAAATGTGAGATTCTGGAAATTGCCTCAAATAGTAATAGCACATACTGTCACACGTCAATGGCATGTTTTATATAGGCTATATTTTTCCCTTTATTGCATGGAAGGCCAAATCAGAGTTCATCACGAGCATCTCTGCCAAAGATGAACCGTGTGCATGTTTCAGATTTATACGTTACATGCTGTTATTGTTTATGTGTTCTGTCATAGGACTCGAGAGCCTCACCGGCTTAACTTATATAATTATGTCTTCTGAACTATTACACAGAAGAGCATGCTTTATTAGACACATTCAACATGAGACACAGACTTAACATGTATCATCATTATTTATTTGACAAAAGCTGAGAAACGACCATCTACCTTACCATCACAAACTGCTTAAAATCCATTTACAGAATAAATAGATTAAATACAACCATTATATGTCCCGTCCTCAATATGAAAACTCGGTCCGAACAGGAAGTCCATTGCTCCGTGATCTCATGGTGACGCAGCAGAAGGGTTAGTTAGTTGGTTTAGGAGCTGAAGAGCACAGAATTCCCCAATCCATGTTTATTCTGTAGATGCAACAGCATTTATACATCAGTTTGTGCCTCCAGGACTACAAAAACAATGAGCTAAATCTAACAGAGACAGGAAGTGATGTATTTCACACTCCTCTCCTCAGTGTTCTCCTGTGCACTGTTTAATGGGAGTGTGTTTGTGGTTAACTGCTCTCCTGAGGGTCGGTTTGGGGCAGCGGCGGGACGGACGGGCCGCTGCACACCGCTGATGACATCACTACGGTCGCTGCGACTGCGGTTTTACGCGAGCAGGCCGAGCAGATGTAGTCTTCGTTCTCGGCCATCTCACACGACACGCCCACACACACCTGATGAAACCACTCGTCACAGCCGCCGTCACACTGGACCCAATCCACCTGAACCAAGAGAAGAGAGTAAAATACACTGCAAAACCAGTGGAAATGTGACAGCAGCTGAAGCGAGTCCACTTCAGACATTCTACCAACTCTCATTACAAGACTGTTAGTGTTAGTAGAATAAGTAGACATGTTCTTGGAAAGTTACTAGTCAGTAGAATGTCTATTGGGGAGCATCACAATAAAGTGCAGCAGACTTTTGACTGTCTACAAACACTCTAAGGACTGCTAGTTGACATGTAGCTGCAAAGTAACATAGTAATGTCTAAAGTAGATTATCAAAATAAAGTGTTACACCTGAAGCTCATATGATGCTCTGTGTGAGAAACAGACAGAAATAAGTCACCATTCACTGAATCTTCTGACGCACCCCTTTAAAATCACATCCTTACCTGCGTTTAATGAAAGCCTTTAAATGCAGAATATCGTCTGAACCTGCTGTTGTGATCACTGTGGTCGAGGGTGACGTTTTGCCCTGATTTGATTTCTAGTTAAATTCTCTTGGCTGTGGCTGTTATTGCGTTATTACCAAAGAAACATGGCGATTCCCACTTCCTCACAATTAAAGAAATGAGCCTTACAATTGAAAATCAGCTTGCGAGTAAATGTGTGAACGGTGAAGAACGATCTCAATCAGGTTTGAACCATCACTCACCTTGTCCTTGCAGGGTCGCTGGCAGTTCTTGGCCGCGCAGACGGCGTTCTCATCGTTGGAGTCCTCCGCTCCAGACCAGTCGTACTTGGAGGGAATGTCCAGAATCTTCCTGGTCTTCTTCTCCAGCCCCTCCTTGGTGAACTCTGCCTTGGTGGCCGCCTTCTCCTTCCTCTTGCGCTCCTTCTCCTCTTTGGCGAGCCGCTTGGCCAGCTGCTTCAGCTCGCGGGACTTGTCCGGGTTTAGTTTAAGCTTCTTCTTCTTGGGCTTGAGCTCCAGAACCCGTTTCATGTCTTTGGACTTGGGCCGGCCTTCCACGCCACTGGCGGCCAGCATCAGCTGTTGCTCCGCTCGCTCCAGCTTCCTCTTCCTCTTCTTCTCCACGTCCTTCACCTTCAGCTTGACGGGTTTGTCCAGCAGCGAGTCCTCGGGCTGTGGGAGCACAACAGGTTAAAGAGGTCAATCTGAGACAAGTGAATGTTTGAGGAGTACACTGTGTTGTGTCTAAGGAAACACTGGGAAGAGGAGGACGAGGCTCTCACCTCCATGACCTGCAGGAACTTGTCCTCTGAGGGAGGGTGAGTGGCCTGCAGGATCCTCCAGATGTGCTGCGTCTCATCCAGGGACACCTCCAGCAGGTCACCCTCCATCATCAGCTCCTCCAGCTGCACCTTGGCCGCCGGCGAGAGCTCCAGCACCGGAGGCTCCAGACTGCGCGGCACCAGCGGCGTCTTCCTGGGCTGCTTGCGCGGGGCGGCCGGATCTGAGAAGGGGAACGAGATCAGCCTATCAGGCACCGCTACATTACTGAACACCTTCTGCTGCGTCTCCAGACTAACATGTCAGTCAATTTGCACTGGCGTCTTACTCTGAGGGACGGACTTCGAGGCGGAGGAGTACGCGTGCTCAGCACAGAAAGACGGTGTCGTCGGCCACATGTGACTGACCACCTCCTCCGACTTCACAGGAATCTCCTCATCACAGAACAAGTACGGCTTCACCTCTCCTGAATCCTGAGAAGAGAAACACAGAGATGAGCAGCAGAGAAACTGCACCACATCAAGAGGAGAAAGTTCCTGACAGCAACACTACATGAAAACACTCATACTCTGGGAGGCACTGCTGAATAGTTGCTAGGGTATTCTGGGTAGTTGCTAGGTGTTTTTCTTACTGGCTCAAGTCAAAAATAACTCTCTATGCTATTCTGGCTCAAGTGCATCCCTCTCAGTAAGAGTCTGTTATAGCAGGTGAAAGTCCTCAACAAGACACACGTTTATGGGAATCATTCATGTCTGGAGCACACACTGAACTCTAATACTGAGTGTTAGAGGTTTGTCCACATCACTAAAACTGAAGGATTCATCATATACCTTGACGTCATAGCCGTACGTCTCTCTGATGTCCTCGTCTGAGTCTGTCTCTTCATCATCATAGTCCATCGAGGGCCGTGGTGACGTAGCCCTGCTGAACCCGGCCTGCTGAAACGTCTGGATGTGGCCCTGTAAGTGAAACACGAGTTAGTCACGGTGCACTCGTAAGATCAGAAGTGATGATCTGACGGCACGTGCCTGCAGGTCCGGGTTGGCGGCCGCCTTCTGCAGCTCTGCGTTGATGATCTTCTCGGTCTTCTCTCGGGCGGCGAGCTCCACCATGCGCTGGCTGAGCACCGACAGCTTGGCCAGGGCTGAGGAGAGCTCGTCTGTGGCCAGGGCTTGCCGAGCTCGGTCCTGCCAGCCCATGGCTCTCTCCGTCAGGCACTGCAGCGCCTCGCCCTCCGGCAGCCGCACCGGCAGCTTCTGCAGCGACACCAGCAGTGACAGGATGGTCTCCAACCGGGGCCGTCTGGAGCGCTGGCACAGCGGGCAGAGGAACTTGGACTCCTTGCTCGCGCCCTGCCAGCCGGCCACCAGCTTCTTCTGCGAGCCGGCTTTGGGCAAGGGAACGCAGGCGCCGTGGAACCAGTCCTTGCACAGCTCGCACTGCAGCATGAAGCCGCTGGCCGTCTTACGGCACAGGCAGAACTTCACCTCCTCTATGCGCTCCACCAGGGCCATCTTGGCTAGGTTGGCGGCGCGGAGTGAGTGGATGGCCTCCACCTCCTGCTGCTCTCTGGCTTTAAAGGCGGCCACGACGGCGGCAGGGTCACGCACTTCCTCTGCACTGTCCTCCAGGTCGCTCAGACTGTCCAAGTCCAGGCCGCGCTCCTTCTCCAGCAGCTCTTTGACACGCTTGCGTTTGCTCTTGCTGGTGCCGTACACACCGATGTCCGCACGAGGACTGAGCACCTGAAAGAGTTCGACCGCAGATGAGTAAAGATGAACGTCACAGGTTCACTCAGCTGCGCAGAGGTGACCACCTTTCTACACAGCTTAGATCACGATACACTCACTTGAGAAGCAAAATGACTTGAGTGTGAGTTTATGCGAAACCAAGAACAAACATCTGTCAATGGGGTCAGGAAAACTAACTTCATTCAAAGGGAAAACGAGATTATTTTTCTGACCTCTCTGACAGATGTTTGTTCTCATTTCATGCATAAACCATTTTGATACTTTTATTATTTTCTGTCTTTCTTTTTTTTTTTTTCAGAAGACTTCTTTCAAGTAATTTTGCTTAAGTAAATGCATCTTGATTTAAAATTGTAGAGATATTTGTACTGGATCCATGATCCATGTTGGTCTAAATGTTGGGCACCAAACCAAAGCATTAACACATGATTTTCTCCTACACACCGCACTAGTGTGTGTGTTGTGTATGTCTCACCTGCAGTAAGGTGTAGGTGGAGTTCTTCTTCAGGAAGGTGCGAGCGGTTCTCTCCCTCCAGGCTCTGGCAGAAGCCACCTGTGACTCCACCTGCGGCAGGGCCTCCAATCTCACCGGGACGGAGCGACCTCTCACCAGCAGACCCTCCAACTGCTCCAGGTAGGCGTAGTTACTGCCGTTCTGTTCATGAAGATGGAGACACGGGTTGACTAAAGCTGAATCAACATTGACGTGACATTGACGATAGTACTTTTTTAAACCAGCATGCACTGCTAAAACATCATTTCACAGAGTTGTCTGCATGTCCAGTTCACTGGGAAAGAGTCACCTGAATGGCCTCCACTTTGGCTGTCCACTCCTTGGCTTTGTGCAGGGCGTCTCTGAGGGCCAGAACATTGGGCAGGTATGCTGGGATATTCTTGGCCTCCATTACGATGCTTTCCAGCGTCAGCAGACTGTGGCGAGGCCTGCAGAGGAACAAAGAGACAACAGTCACGAACCACCAACTACATGCGTCCTATTGTGAATGAATGCGAATTCAAAAGAAAAGGCATCTGGTGTGACCAGCCCAAAGAGAGCAAACAATCCAAGTCTACTATACAGTCATTTATCAGGGTTTCTGCAGGCTTAATTTAAGACTCCAAGACCTTTTCAAGACCAAATAAAGAAAATTTGAAAAGTGTAAATGTCTAGGGAGAAACACAATGAGTCATATTAGCAACACTTCAGAGTTTGAAAACAATCTCCAACCAATATCCATTACTTTTTAATTTTTTTTTCAACAAGAGTCACTCTGATCCTAACTATTTACTGTCATGACTTTCTGCCCTAATGTAAGGCCTTATAACAGCTTTTAACAACCCGCAGAAACCCTGATGTACGCGTTTTATGTTTGGAGCTGTAATAACGGTAGCGCTGGGAGGTCACCTGGCCTGCAGGCACGCGCGCGCCCGCTCCTCCCAGTGCTCGGACACCGTCAGCAGCTCCTGCAGTTCAGCCATGGCCTTCTCCACCGCGTGATGGGGTGCTAGACCCACGCCCGAGTCGATCAGCCGCTTCATCAGCTCCAGCGTGACGCGCTGCGGCTCCGTCAGCGTCAGACGCACCTCGTCCAGCCAGCGCGCCTGCTGCAGCTCCTGCTTGAGCCGCGGCAGCTCTGGCAGCTCCACGTCCAGCCCCGAGCCCAGGTCCAGCAGCGCCTGCAGCTTACCGGAGTCCGGAGTCTCGTCGGCCAGCGCCGCCTGCGCCCGCTCGTGGAAATCCTCCACGCTCTCCAGCAGCTCCTGTGGCCCAGACAGAAAACAAATGAGGACACTGAAGATCAATGGTTCGGTGAGTAACTCCTCTGTGGACTCACTTTGACGTGTCGGGCCTGGCTGATGACACAGGGCAGGCGGTAGAGCTGCTCCACAAACACCTTCAGCTCCTCCACCGTCAGTTTGCTGCGTGCTTTCTGCATGCTGCTCTCGGGGCGTTCCCTTCTTAACAGATCAAACACACACAAACATCAGGGCTATGACCGGTGTGTCTCAGTGAAATATCATGCATTATGTCGCTGGAGACTGACTTGTGCCTCTGCTTGTGGCTGAGCAGCAGTTGAGCCACAGACGAGCAGGTCTCAGCCTCCTTCACCGTGTCTCTGAGGCTGCGGAAGAGGTTGTTTTCTGGGTACTTCCTGTCCTCTGAGTCCTCCATCAGCACTTTCAGCTCGATCAGATCTGTTGAAGCACCAGTGACCCGTTTATAACCTGAACAGGTAGACTAAAACAGCGAATAAAGCAGTGTTGTGTCTGACCTTTCTTGCTCTTGTTATCGGCTGCCAGTGCCTCCGTGACCCTTTTTGCCCAGGTGTCATAAGACTGCGCACGTGACTTCACCCCGTACAGCATCACAGGAAACTCGTCCTGATCATACCTGAACCTGCAACACAAAACCAGGCCTGTCAGTGTAACGTCTTACTGTATGGAGCTCCAGATGAAACGGTTTGACTTGCATCACACCACCCTCATTTGACTGACGGGTCTAATGAAGGCGATGTGTGCATCGGACTCTGTGACTGAGGTGTTTGCTCGACTGATGAAGGTGACATGTGCATCGGACTCTTACCGCAGGCACTTGTCGCTGGCGGGGCAGTTGCAGAGCTTGGCGGCGTGATGCAGACACACCAGACGCTGCGGGCTACAGACGCAGGTGAGCGCAGACAGGAAGCAGGTGGTCTTACACTTCCAGCACTGCCGCTCGTCATCGGGCACCAGCTCAAACACCTCCTGCTCCGAGGACAGCACCCCCTGCAGGACAGGATGAGCTCAATATCAAATGTTATCAAACAACACCCGTCTGTCTACAGTACTGGAAGTTCCAACTCAATTCAGTACTTGAGTGCCATCACCACAGTTCACTCATCTGACTGACTTTATATTACATTTGAGTTACTGAGTTTATAAACATTTCATTTTCTGCTTCTACCACACACATCGATCATTTGCAGCAATTAACCAAATGAGTTTAACAGATTGACGTCATTCAGCTCATCTCTGGCCATAACTGTGTCATTGTTTTAATAAAGGAGTCACTGAATCGCTCACTCAACCGATTTGTTCAAAACGGCTGATTCATTCAGTAATAAAACACCACTACAGTGTGTTGCTTGGAGATTTTCTGCTGTGGCTCTGTTTAAAACTATTTTAGGTGGCAAAATCGAGCAACATTGTATCTAAAATGCAAGTAATTTACATTTGACTTCTTGTCAAATTCATTTTATGCAACAATTCGATGCACATTTTCCATCATCCTGATACTTTTCCCCTCATATCTAAAATTTTGGTGGCATTTTTTCCCCAAGTCAAGTCTCTGTTAATTTCTAGCCCTGGGGGAGTATTACAGAAAATTTCTATCTTAGGTCTTAACCTAAGATATAACTTAATTTTACAGAAGCAAATCTTAACTTGACTAAGGATTCTTATCCTATCTTAGAAAATCTAATTTTATCTGTACTTAGGAAATCTTAAACCGTTCCATCAAGTTCGGTAATCAACTGTCAGGTCTGTTACCAAGCAACCAACGACGCGCAAACTTCTTCTGAGGTAAACCTAAAATCAAAATGGAGAAACAACGGCGCGCTTTTAATTTCAGTGCAGCAGAGATTGAAAGTTCAGTTGAAAAGGTAACGTTAGCTGTTTTTTTCACCTTCGCTCACGAAAATAAGGAAATATTTTATCATCACAGCGCAGCACATCCTCTAGGTCCTCCAAAAGTCTCTCCACTATCAACCGTCGCTGCTCTTTATCTTGTATAATTAGTAAATGTAACACCATTCTCAAAAAAGGCTTTTGTACTTTGATTTTTACCGTTGGATTTCAAATAGGTATGAAGTTAGGACACCAGTGGGGTTGTCCTAAAGTTAAGACAGCTTTTAGGATTTTTTTGTCGAGTCAGGATGTTTCTGTAATACCCGTTTCCTATCCTTAGTTAAGATAGGATTATGCACTTAAGAAATGTCATTCTGTAATAGCTTTTGTCCTAAATGAGGTCCTAACTGAAATTGCCATGGTTACCAAACAGATAAGATAGGATTCTAAAATTAAAATCTTTCTGTAATACGCCCCCTGGTCAATAAATTGAGAGTTGTGCTGTATGGCACTGAAACAAACCCTGGTTTCTCTCACCATCTCCTGCACGGCTGCTCTCAGTCGGCTCTCCTCCTCGATCATGTCGCTGAGCTCTCGGACCACGGCCGCCGCCAGCTCCACGTCCAGACTCTCTGGATCTGCGGCCATCTTACACACCAGCTCCTCATGGGAGAACACGCAGTAGCGCTGCAGACGCCGGTAATGAGCCACACACTGCCTCCCGACGGGCAGCTGCACAACAAAACACACAAACACGCATGTCATCACACATGTACGGCCAGCGACTGCCACGCTGCCTCTTCATGCAAGGCTTTATGATGTGCTCATTGACAGTGTTTAAGGGCTCTAGAGGACGCAGATGTACCCAGTCTGCAGTGCAGAAGTTGACCGCTTCAGCAAAGTTGTAGCCTTGGTTGAAGCCGCTGTGATAGGCTCTCGGGAAGGTGACGACAAACTCGCCCGCGCACTGATTGGTCCGGTACACCTGTGTGATAATGAGAGCTGTCAGTGAAATAATGATTACATTAAACTCCTTCTCCTTTAAAGCGTCTGGTTTTGACGGTGATTGTCAGAATGGGTACCGGGACGCCGTGCTCCATGAGGAGGTTGGGGTTCATCAGGGTGACGAGCTGATGCAGGAGGTCCGGCTGAGAGTCGAAGAGCTCCGGAGCCACTTTCTTCATGACCGTCTCCAGCTGCTCTGCGGCGTGAGCTGGAACGCCGTACCAGGTCTTGGGTTCGCCCCTGAGCACAGACACACACACACACACACACGAGCGTCACTCACACATCTCTGTTTCGCATGCTCACGCGCTGCTGTGCTCAGGCCTCACCAGTGCAGGAAGTTGATGGAGTAGCTCCAGTGGTCCTCAATGTGCCAGCAGAAGGACGAGAAGCACATGCCCACGTACAACCAGGGCACTTTCATGCCACTGATGTCTCCGCTGATGTGCGTCAGCACCGACTGCTCCAGCACCGGCATGTTGTTCAGGTTCCAGCCCGAGTTGGCATATTCCTGCACACATGACACATGTGACATTCATCCGGATGAGATGAAGAAAGAGAGATTTCACTCCAGAAACCAGAATTAAAGGACATTATATTGAGCATGAACAATTATCAAATTATTATTGTATTGTGCATAAACACAATTTCAAATAAATTACTTTTTTTTTTTTAGATAAAGTAAAAGAATTATGTGAATTACAAAATTAAAATGGCACAAAGATGAACGTGCGTCTTACATCCTCGTCACCAATGAGTTTTCTCTTGCCGTCCCGCACTGGGAATCCGCTGCCCACGTCCTTGGAGCTGATATCAGCGCCGTACTCCACGATCACATCCTCCTCGATGCTGCTGACCAGACGCCAGAACTCCTTCTCCACCAGCTCCGTCGGCACCATCTGACACACACGCGCACGCGTCAGTGATGAACTCCTTACACATGCGCTCCCCTGAACCCTGAAGACCGGTTTTAAATTCTGAGAAGAATTGAGATTTGACTCTTACGTGAACGGGCATGTTGAAGTAGTCAGACTTGAAGTGGTCGGCCATCTCGCCAAAGCTCTGGAGCGTGTACTCGCGCACGGCCTGCTCGAAGCCGAACGCCTCCCGAGGCTTGCTGCACTCCTGTGTGTGAGGTCAGCATATCATCCTCATATCATTCTCATTATTATACTGTACTCGATATTACAGGACGTGTGCGTGTCGGCTGCCGTACCTCTGCCACACACTTGGGGCAGCGCCAGTCTCCTTTGGGCACGTCCTGCAGGGGCGGGATCAGGCAGAAGGTGTGGTAGCTGTCGTCACAGCCGTCACACAGCAGGAGGCGGTCCTCCTCATCGCCCCGCCCACACGCCATGCACATGTACAGGTCGATCTGAGGAACACACACACACGCTCCGAGTCAACCAGCCCATTGGCGTAATCAGAGAGAGTTCTTTTTTTTTGTTTTTTTGTTCTGTGTTTATTTATTTTTTCAAGAACAAAGAAAAAGGAAGAATAGACATACATAAATAACAGCGCAGAACTATAAGCACAGCAGGGATCAGGTCAGACGCAGATGCAGTTTGTGCTGAATGATTCAATGCATCATAACTCATACTCACATAATTGACCTCCAGCACCTCCTTGCGCGGACGCATTTTAATGGCGAACGCCTGAGCCTTCATGTGCTTCTGTTTCCTGAGGAAGCCGTCATCATCTGGACACACACACACACACACACACAGTCTTAACACGCTTGATGAGCTGCACTGATGTCTCTGTGTGTGTTAATGAGCCGATGAAAGTCTCACCCGCTGCCATAATGTCCAGGCCGCTGCCGAACAACTGCACGGCTTTGGGCTCTGTGTTTTCCCTCTGAGACAGAACACAAGGGTCAGAGGTCACACAAGCACAGTATGACACATGATTTAACCCTCCACTCCTTTTCCTGGGTTAAAAACAGTCTGCGATGGTGGTGACGAACACGGTCATCCTCACACACAGCACAGAGTACCCTAAACATGTGAACTGTGAGCCCAGTACTGACCATACATCCACAATAAATGCAAAGAAACAGTCTAATATATAAAACTAACGTATATTTAAAAATCTGTAAATTGAATAGTAAAGAGCCAGAGTGACTGATTTGAAAAGTAAACACATCACATTACATTTATGCTCCACAACTGAAAGCACAGATCATCTGACATACAGTATATCAGATTGTGTTCCAGCTCTTGCTGTGGTTATCATTTAAATGTGGCTGTCAATCCAGAAACTTTGCAATGTGTATTTAGCAGCAGGAAAAATAAATGTTATATAGAGACAGTGAGAAAAGATCACTGCCATTATAACGAATCTCTTATTGACATCTTCTTTATACTGAAAGGATTCACAAGTGTGCAAAACTCAAACACGTTTTGAGTGGATTCTGACAAACTTAAACACCTCTCATTGGCCATTGAGTTCACGTGCTCAACAGATATGTCTGTGATTGGCTATCAACACTGCAAAAAACACAGCGTACATAGAAACCTATGACGCTCTTCACCACGATTAATAATGAAGGGTGACAGTCTAACAACAAAGCTTGTTTCGTAATGGTGGCCATGTGGGCAGTCGGACTTGTAACCCAAAGGTCATGGGTTCGGTCTCAGGTCCGGCAGGGGTTGTCGGTGAGGGGAGTGAATGTCCAGCGCTCTCCCCACCCTCAATACCACGACTGAGGTGAGACCCCTGAGCAAGGCACCGTACCCCCAACTGCTCCCCGGGCGCCGCAGCAATGGCTGCCCACTGCTCCGGGTGTGTGTTCACGGTGTGTGTGTTCACTACGGTGTGTGTGTTCACTGCTGTGTTAAATGCAGAGCACAAATTCTGAGTATGGGTCACCATACTTGGCCACATGTCACTTCACTT
>RJVU01007045.1:821381-833662 GCA_003731715.1 Anabarilius grahami | reverse complement strand
TGACGCCCTTGCGTATGCAGGGCATCCGCATTCTAAACTACATAGACGATTGGTTGATTCTGGCTCAATCAGAGCAGATGGCGGTTCAACATCGAGATGTTGTTCTCACTCACATGAAAAGGTTGGGGTTGAGATTAAACGCAAAGAAAAGTGTGCTTTCTCCAGTTCAGAGGACCACTTATCTGGGCGTGGTATGGGATTCGGTGACTATGCGTGCCCGGCTATCCCCGGCTCGCATAACATCAATCCTCAATACCGTCTCGGACATAAAGCTAGGCCAGTCACTCACTGTCAAACAGTTTCAGAGACTGTTAGGTCTTATGGCAGCAGCGTCCAACGTGATACCTTTTGGCCTGCTGAACATGAGGCCACTTCAGTGGTGGCTCAAAACCAAGGGGTTCTCACCGAGGGGGAATTTGTTTCGTATGATCAGAGTCACGCGGCGATGCCTACGTGCTCTAGTCATATGGAAGCAACCTTGGTTTCTATCCCAGGGACCTGTGCTGGGGGCTCTCAGTCGTCGCGTCACGCTAACGACAGATGCATCCCTCACGGGCTGGGGGGCGATCATGAGTGGTCGCTCGGCTCGAGGTCTGTGGCAGGACCATCATCTCTTGTGGCACATAAACTGCCTGGAGATGATGGCGGTATTTCTAGCACTGAAATACTTCCTCCCAGACCTCAGGGGTCATCATGTGTTAGTTCGATCAGACAACACATTGGTGGTCTCATATATAAATCATCAGGGGGGTCTGAGGTCACGCCCCTTGTACAAGCTGGCGATTCAGATCCTCCTGTGGTCCCAAGGGAAACTGCTCTCCCTCAGAGCAGTTTACATCCCGGGGTACCTGAATGTGGGAGCAGACATCCTGTCGAGGCAGGGGCCGAGGCCCGGGGATTGGAGACTTCACCCCGAGACGGTGAAGCTCTTATGGGAGAACTACGGCTCAGCCCGAGTGGATCTGTTTGCGTCTCGAGAGACGACTCACTGTCCACTGTGGTTCTCCATGTCAAACCCAGCACCTCTTGGGCTGGATGCTATGGTACAGCCGTGGCCGAGGCTACCGCTGTACGCTTTTCCCCCGATCGCACTGCTCCCGGGAGTTCTGGAGAGAGTTCGCCGGGACGGAGCCCGGCTGTTGCTAGTGGCCCCGTTCTGGCCGGCCCGAGTTTGGTTCTCGGACCTGGTATCTCTCCTCGACGGGTCTCCGATGGAGATCCCGATCAGGAAGGACCTTCTCTCTCAGGTGGGCGGTCTAATACTGCATCCCCGCCCGGAGTTATGGAAGCTGTGAGCTCATAGATTCCGGTCTCTCAACTGAGGTTGTTGAGACCATACTCCATTCCAGAGCTCCATCCACGAGGAAACTCTATGCCTTGAAGTGGAGATTATTCACTTCTTGGTGTGAAAATCATCAGTGGCATCCAGTTAACTGCCCGATTAGCGCGGTGCTGGATTTCCTACAAGAGAGGTTTTCTGCAGGGTTATCCCCCTCCACACTAAAGGTGTACGCGGCGGCCTTAGCTGCTTACCACGCTCCTTTCAGTGGAGTCTCTTTGGGGAGACATCCGCATGTAACTCGTTTCCTTCGTGGCACTTTGAGGCTGAGACCTGCCGTACGCACGAGAGTTCCGACATGGGATCTGGCCATTGTGTTACAAGGCCTGTCTATGGCCCCCTTCGAACCTATGGAAGAGGTGGCAGAAAATTTTTTGACACTTGACAGTGTTTCTTCTCATTATCTCGTCTCTCAAGAGAATTGGGGACATTCAAGCTCTGTCGGTTTCTCCATCGTGCTTGGAATTTGCGCCTGGCAATGTGAAGGCATTTCTTCATCCTAGACCGGGTTATATTCCTAAGGTTCTCACTAATACGGCGAGACCTATAGTGCTGCAAGCCTTCTGTCCTCCTCCATTTACGTCATCGGACCAGGAAAAGTTAAATCTGCTATGTCCAGTACGGGCATTAGATGCGTATGTCCACAGAGCTGCCATGTAGAGAAAAGCTGAACAGCTGTTTGTTTGTTTTGGTGCACCTAGAAAGGGTCTACCGGCATCTAAGCAGAGAATGAGCAAGTGGGTGGTCGAGGCTATCTCACTTGCTTAAGAGGCGTCTGGACAGCCTTCAGCCTTGGCTGTCCGGGCTCACTCTACTAGGAGTATGGCTGCCTCTAAGGCTTTTATTTCGGGGGTTTCCTTTACTGACATTTGTGATGCGGCAGGCTGGTCCTCACCACACACATTTGTGAGGTTCTATGAACTAGACCTCGGCTCCACTCCAGGGACGCAGGTGTTACTGTGAGTTGTGCGCTTCGGCTACACACGAATGGTCACTTGCTCATATGGCGACGTTGGTATGGTCGTTCCCATAGCGACAACGCAGCGCGAGTTCCCTTGAAAGGGAACGTCTCGGTTATGTATATAACCTTAGTTCCCTGAATAGGGAACGAGACGCTGCGTCGCCCTGCCATACTCCCGGCATGCCCATAAGCCACTTGCTTTAGTTTTCAGAAGCTGAATGTGAGTGTTTTCGGGCCGGCTTTATAGTTCCTGGTCGGTGACGTCACCTGCCTATGACGTTCCGTCTCCCGATTGGACAGATTTCATACGTGCTTCATGACGACATCACGCAGAGGCGTTCCCATAGCGACAACGCAGCGTCTCGTTCCCTATTCAGGGAACTAAGGTAATATACATAACCGAGACGTTCTTCAATCATGCCATCTAGCAGCCTGTTATTCCAAGACAACAACTGATAACAGACCACTGAAGCAGGTACTGTGAGTCGTCTTGAGGTAATGAAATATGCCAACATTAATAAATTGTTCAATTATGTACTTATGTGACAAGTAGAAGTATAATAAGTAGGATAATTTCACAGTGGCGTAGAAACTTTCTTTTGCATAGAAATCTGCTAACATACCTTAGACATGCTGCGCCTCTCTTTTTATAACAATTTTACTCCCCCCCTCAAGAAAAATAAAATAAGATAAAAAAAATAAAAATAAATCCACACATAAAACATAAAAAACATATACTTTTCAAAATTGTAAAGTCTGTTTCTTGGTCAAGAAAACAAAATTTCATTGAGTGATGCTCAAAACAGGCAACTAAGACTGCTTGACAAGAGCGCCACCTCTTGTAAATACGAAAGTACATCTGGAGCATAAGTGAAGTCAACAGGAAAGGAAATAGTTTTTGTATTGCTCTGACTCTGAACTCATTCACAGTGACTCTCTAGCACAGTAATAGACAGCAGTGTCTTCAGTCTTGAGGCTGTTCATCTGCAGGTACAGTTGACTGCTGGAGTCATCTCTGGACACTGTGAACCTTCCCTGGACTGACTGGGAGTAGTACTTCTGAGAACTGGATGTGCCGATAGTTGCAACCCATTCCAGTCCTTTACCGTGACCCTGTCTCACCACACCTGCCCAGTAGCTGCTAAAAGTAAATCCAGAAGCATACAGACCAGCCGGAAAGATTCACCAGGTCTTTTTACCACTGCTTGAGACTGAGTGAAGGTCTGACAATGAATATCTGTGGAAGAGAGGAGAAAAAACTCAGAAGTCAGAAAGATGTAAACTTGCTAAAATTCTATATGCATTAAATAATATATATGCATAAATTATTATTTAGGAATGAGTTACAGACCATGTAACAATAGTAATAAAATGAGTGAACTGATCATTGTTGTCATTGCTGATTGATTCTCCTCTACAGGATCCACATACAGTCAGTGAACACAGACACACAGAAATATACAGCACAGTTTTGCATAAACTCCTCCTCCAGTCTGACAATGATTTTTACCTTTGTGCATGAAAAACTGAAATTTGTAAATATAAATATATTATATATTATTATATTATATTTTAAAGCATTATTGGATGGATGGATGNATAGATGGATTAATGTGTTTTGTACAGAACTGTGTTTTGTTTAAAAAAAAGTGTCTCTTGCACAATAATACACAGGTGTGTCTTCAGTCTGAAAATTCTTTCCCTGTAGAAACACTGTGTTTTTGGACATGTCCTGGGTGAAACTGATCTTGTTTTTTGTCTTTAATATTACTGCTACCACCATTACAAAGATATCCCAGCCATTCCAGTGCTTTTCCTGTGGGTTGACATATCCAATTAATGCAATAGCTTGATTCTGAAATCCTGCAGGAGATGGAAAATGATTCTTGAGGTTTCACAACCATAGATGGAGGTTGAGTGAGCTCGACACAGTAAACGCAACTTGAAGAATATGATATTATTAGTTATGCTTCAAAACATTTTAGTGTTTTATCAGTGAAGCTCACATGATGCAGCTGCTGCCAGCAGTAGAAGAGCTGATGAGAGGATCATGATTTGGTGACGAAGTGAATGTAATTTGATCTCCTAAAGACCAACAGACACACACACACACTTCACTTTTGTACAAAAAGCAGATGGAAGATTTGCATATAGCCATTCAGTTGTGCAAGATGTAAACAACAATGCTTTACTCATTAAACTGATTTGATTTCATCATATTTGGCATTAGTTTTGAACACATTTCTATTCACTGAACATGTTTTCTTTTTTAATTTGATTAGATAAGTTGTCTGATATTGTACATGCACTTACAACTGGTTACTGGCCTCTTCAGGAATTCATTGTATTTTGGTTTTAATCTATATTTTAAAGCTGTGGATGTTTACTAAGACTCAAAATTTACAATTTGAGTCTATATACAGAATGTTCTCATTTTAAAGTCTTTGAAGAATTAATTATCATATACTGTAAGTATTTATACAACAGTAAGTTCCAGTCCTCAGATCCTATGCTATACAGTCCAACAGCACTGGGTGTTTTCATTGATCGAATCACTCCTCTTGTCTGTGCATTAATATAAGATTTTTTAGAGACACTTTCTGCAAATGACATTTTTTTTTTAAATTCTACCAAAGACAAACTATATTGCCAAAAGTTTTGGGACGCCTGCCTTTACGTGCACATGAACTTTAATGACATCCCATTCTTAGCCCGTAGGGTTTAATATGGAGTTGGCCCAACCTTTGCAGCTATAACAGCTTCAACTCTTCTGGGAAGGCTTTCCACAAGGTTTAGGAGTTTGTTTATGGGAATTTTTGACAATTTTTCTAGAAGCGCATTTGTGAGGTCAGGTACTGATGTTGGTAAGAAGGCCTGGCTTGCAGTCTCTGCTCTAATTCATCGCAAAGGTGTTCTATCGGGTTGAGGTCAGGACTCTGTGCAGGCCAGTCAAGTTCCTCCACACCAAACTCGCTCATCCATGACTTTATGGACCTTGCTTTGTGCACTGGTGCGCAGTCATGTTTGAACAGGAAGGGGCCATCCCCAAACTGTTCCCACAAAGTTGGGAGCATGGAGTTGTCCAAAATGTCTTGGTATGCTGAAGCATTAAGAGTTCCTTTCACTGGAACTAAGGGGCCAAGCCCAACCCCTGAAAAACTTTACACTTGGCACAATGCAGTCAGGCAAGTACCGTTCTCCTGGCAACTACCAAACCCAGACTCATCCATCAGATTTCCAGACAGAGAAGCGTGATTCATCACTCCAGAGAACACGTCTCCACTGCTCTAAAGTCCAGTGGCGGCGTGCTTTACACCACAGTATCCGACGCTTTGCATTGCACTTGGTGATGTAAGGCTTGAATGCAGCTGCTTGGCCATGGAAACCCATTCCATGAAGCTCTCTACGCTGTTCTTGAGCTAATCTGAAGGCCACACAAAGTTTGGAGGTCTGTAACTATTGACTCTGCAGAAAGTTGGCGAATTCTGCGCACTGTGCGCCTCAGCATGTGCTGACCCCGCTCTGTGATTTTACTTGGCTGAGATGCTGTTGTTCCCAATTACTTCCACTTTGTTATGATACCACTAACAGTTGACCGTGGAATATTTAGTAGTGAGGAAATTTCACGAAAGGACTTATTGCACAGGTGGCAACCTATCACGGTGCTTAAATTCACTGAGCTCCTGAGAGCAACCCATTCTTTCACAAATGTTTGTAGAAGTGGTCTGTATGGCTAGGTGCTTGATTTTATACACCTGTGGCCATGGAAGTGATTGGAACACCTGAATTCAATGATTTGGAGGGTTGTCCCAATACTTTATATAGTGTAGCAATATAGTGTAGGTAACTTTGTGGAATGAACCTGTTATGCTATAATGCATGCTTTTGCACATATAAAATCATGTCATTATGTTACCACTCCTACATGTGTATAGCTTTGTGGCTGCAGCTTAAAAAATGACAAAGTTTGAAAATAGGTCATAAAGTCCACAAATGGGTGAGTTTCTGGAAGCTAACATAATACATTTAGAACATTTAAAACATGCAATGCAGCTTATGGGAAATGTGCATAACAGTTTTGCATGAACTCCATCCAAGTGGATGCTGCACACTGGTGGTGGATGAGGAGAGACCCCTGATATGATTGTAAAGCGCTTTGGGTGTACAGTTGTATATAAGAAAGCGCTATACAAATCATTCATTCATTCATTCATTCATTCACTGCTTGTTTGTACCTACATGTGCTTGAAGAACTTTATCCAAGTTACAATTATATGCCAGTAGGTGGTGACATAAGTGACTATATTAATGAGACTTTATTAATTTAGAGCAACACAAGAGAACGCATGCAATAGAAGAGAACACATGAACACAAGCAATAGAAGGACACAGAAGTTTATGAACGACTCTTTGATTCATTTTTGTGAACAGGATGGAGCATCAAAACATATACGAGATTCCCTTACAAGATTCTGCCAGAGAAACTGTAGCAGTTGAAATGAATAACTTCTCAGAGTCAGAAAAAGTGGGGTGTTTCACCTAAAGTCATCTATGTGAGGGTGAAATTTAAAGGAAAAGACTTCATGTGCTGCTCTGTGTTCAACATCATGTTTTGTAACTGCTTGTGTCTGGATCTCGCTGCTTTGATATGTTCGTTAAAGATAAGCGCAAGCACATGTTTGGAACAACATGTTAGTCTATACTCAGATTTACTCAGTTAAGTTTTCCTCTATATTTTTTAAGGCGTGAAACAAGATAAATGAGGGAGACAGCATGGAAGCTCAGAAGTACAGCCAGCGTGCATGTAGGACCAACACAGAGGCCGTGATCATGACAGTCATTGCTCTAACCATCTTCTTAGTATTCATGGGTGTTGGAACCTTCCATAATTTATCTGGGTATCTCTCAGCAGTCGATCATAATTTTGGCACTTCTTTATCCTCTGAAATATCTTTTGACAACATTGAATGGCAAAAATCAAAACCCCGAAATTCTTATGATCGTAGGTCAGAAAGCAGTAGATACAACTCTTATCAACCTAAAGGCAACATAAATAGAACCCCTTAGAGAAACTCATACAGTGGAGGGAGATGGAAAGGCTGAAGGCAGAAATACAAATGAGGTGCAATTAATCATCTTCAGTTTTATTGAAACATCACAACCAGTTTAGTTTGGTCAACAGTATTTCAATAAAAAAGAATGATCTTTTCTAAAATTATTTTACAGTCATCGGGGTCACATAATTTGATTCTGATATAATTTGCTGAGAAGACTTCAAATAACCATTTCTTGATTGTACTGTCTTCCATTTATGTTTGAGTATGTTAATAGATAGCTACTTTAACAAAATGTATTTTAGTTGTTTCCCATATGCTTTATGGTTATAGATTTTAAACAAGTCTTATGAAACTATACATGCAAATTCACTTATTTTCTTAGAGGCAATAACCAAACACAGGTGTTTCCTGAGGGGCAACGCATCAGTAAATGTGATTTTTTTCCCCCCCATATATCTGTTGTTTCGATATTAGTCATTCTTAATATTATTTAAAGTGATACATGTTGCTAAAAATGACCTTGCTAAGAGATAGATATGAAATTTATTTTCCTTTTTCTTTTTTTTTTGTATTACTTTAGTACATGTAGCCTCTTTTTTTGTATTCAGGGCCCGTATGTATAAAACTTCTCAGAAATGCTCTTAAGAATAGTCTTAAGTTTTGACTTAAGTGTCAAAAAATTCTTAGAAAAGAGTAGGAGTTTTCTAAGAGTAGGAGACTTTTATAAAGAAGCTAAAAGCAACTTTTAGTAAAGTGTAAGACGGATTCTTAAGTGCTGACTTAAGTGTTGTGAACTAAGGACTACAATGATGTCAACTCAAAATGGCCGCCCTTAACCTCTGAATCAGCCAATAGCGAGCCTGGAAGGGTGAAGTCACAGCAGCACAATACCAGTCATTTAATGTTATTATAAAAAACAATAATAACAATAATAATTAAAAAAAAAACACAAACGTTTTAATATTTAAATAGATTTAAAAGCAATAGCTTTGCATTGTGCAAAATTATCACAAATTAGTATTGATGGTGTGGAATCTTTTTCTTTTGATATATGTCTCCTCATTTACAGTTAGAGCAATGATGTGTAATGGGTTCATCAACGGCTCCAACAACTGCAGGGAAGCCCACAGTCAACATAAAAGTGGCTTTCTTTTGCCACATGGTTTGATGGTCAGTTGGAAAGTCAATGAACTGCCATAGAGTATAGTGGCCAAATGTGATGTCCAGCCATATGAAAACTGACATCTTCAAACTTAATTCAACTTAATTAAACTTTTAAAAATGTGTTAAAAGATGTAAGCACATCGACTAGCTGTGCTTGGAGTCAATTGTTTCATGTGTGATAATGAAATTTTAAATTATTTCAAATTATGTTTGGCCAGTCTGTCATACAAAGAAATTATGAACACATGCAAAAAACGAGAACCAATTAAATAATAAAAACGGATTTTGTTGTATTCAATGTCATATTTTAAAACCTTTAAATAATATAAAAATAAAAATATTTTTTCTCATATTTTTATGGTTTAAGCAAAATTTTTTGCGATTAACAAGAAACTCTTGTTTGAATTTACTCTTGTGTACTGTATGGTTGTCTTTTGTGCTTCCTTGTCGTTCGTTCATCATCTATGCTTTATTTTTCGTGAAGCATTTTGTTTCGTGTCAGCTGCGAAACACAGACATCCACTCTCATTACATGTGTAACAGTCTCATTACATGTGTAACATTTATTTAAAGTTATTACATTTCTTATTAGGTCAGTTACAAAAAGAATTGACAATCAAGTTTATATCATTTTATCAACTCCATGTCATCATATAACTCCAATACATCATATCTTCATTGGAAAGCTTGTGTTTCCTCTTCTCTGCTGCCATCTTGTTACTCTTAACTAGGTTAAGACACCTCTACAGCTCTCTTAAATAATTTAGGAGCCGAGACCTAGTCTTGACACTTAAGAATAAGTGTGATTCATAAAAGGTTCCTAAGTCTAAGAATAAGAGTAAAATTACGTCATTCTTAGAATTTTGACACACTTTAAGACTAAAATTTTACTCTGAGCGGCTTTATACATACGGGCCCTGGTCTTTATTCTATACTGATATCTAAGGCCTTTCAGATTCAGTTTACTTCTACCAGAAAGACTCGGGAGGCAAGATAATGTAACACTGATATTTATTACCAAACAGCAAGGTGAATATATAAGGTTAATGATCTTTGGCGTAGGCCCCGTCCGTAGCTCACGTCCTGAGGGTTGCAGACTTTGCGTTTCCTGCCTGAAGCTGAAGGCAGGGGCGTAGCCAACCCCCGGGGAGTATGGACAGGGACCATCCTGGTGGTGGTGGGGAGGATGGAGGTGAAAGTTTGCGTCAGCATCTGCAAACTCAGACAAGTGTAAGTACCAATCTTTTATACTCCAAGTGTTAGATAATGATTGGTTAGATCTGAATTAATAAGTGACGTAACATTTGAGTCTTCCCGGCAGAACTTGGCCACAATAGGCCACACAGAGACAAGGCCACAATGGCCACATGGAGACGAGGCCACAATGGCCACACGGAGACAAGGCCACGATGGCCACATGGAGACGAGGCCACAATGGCCACACGGAGACAAGGCCACGATAGGCCACACAGAGACAAGGCCACAATGGCCACACAGAGACAAGGCCACAATGGCCACATGGAGACGAGGCCACAATGGCCACATGGAGACGAGGCCACAATGGCCACACGGAGACAAGGCCACGATAGGCCACACAGAGACAAGGCCACAATGGCCACACAGAGACGAGGCCACAATGGCCACATGGAGACGAGGCCACAATGGCCACATGGAGACGAGGCCACAATGGCCACACGGAGACAAGGCCACGATAGGCCACACGGAGACGAGGCCACAATGGCCACATGGAGACGAGGCCACAATGGCCACACGGAGACAAGGCCATAATGGCCACACGGACACGAGGCCACAAGAGGCCACACAGAGACAAGGCCGCGATCGGCCACACGGCCACGATAGGCCACACAGAGACAAGGCCGCGATCGGCCACACGGCCACGATAGGCCACACAGAGACAAGGCCGTGATCGGCCACAAGGCCAGGATAGGCCACACAGAGACATGGCCACAATAGGCCACATAGAGACTAGGCCACATGGAGACAAGGCCACAATAGGCCACATGGAGACAAGGCCACGACAGGCCACAGAGACAATGCCACAATAGGCCACATAGAGACAAGGCCACAATAGGCCACACAGAGACAAGGCCACAATAGGCCACATGGAGACAAGGCCACGATAGGCCACATGGAGACAAGGCCACGATAGGCCACATGGAGACAAATACATTAAAGCTATAGAAGCTAAAAATACAGAAGCAATGATGAAAATGAGAAATATACCACCACCACCAGTGTTTGCAGAAAATTACTGATTAATGATGAGCATTTGAGTTGAGCATTGAGCACACACAGTCCTCTTCATCTGCTGTTAGGAAAATTTTAAACCTCGCTAGTGGCTTAACAGAACTTAGCCAACAGGACTCCATCTAGAAGTCAGAACCTGCTGAGAGAACCACAAAAAGAAAGTTAACTAGATAGCATAACATGTATGAGAATACTCAAATACATAGATACCGATGAAGACTATAAAACCTTATCATATAATGCTATTGAAGAAAGAAAAACGCTTACTTGATAATGCTTTATTAGCTAACCTTAGCTAGCTATTGGACTAAGCAAAAGCTAGCAACCTTGCAAAAGTATAAGCTATTATTGTTGATCAGTACCTCAGTGAAGATGGGGGTGTGATAAGCACAAGCAAAATGCTTATAACCAGGCAGGGGCAGAGTACTGAGCGCAATTAATCCAGATGTTCGAAATGCGGTAGGCAGAACAATCGCAATGAGCACATCCACAAAAGCCACGTCACAGAAATTGCAGTGATAAGACCAAGGTGCATGCGTTCACGTCCTGAAGATGAGCACACTATATTCTGTATGAGTAATATTTCAGCACTTGAAAGTATTTCAATAGAATAATTCAGCTTATCCTTTATAGCTATACCCTGGGAATCGCTTGGCACTGAAATCCGTCTCATTACAATCACGCCCACGATTTCACGCTGAAATAGATTTTAGTTTTATGCGGTGAAGACAATGCAGTGTTATTTACATTTAATTTATTCATTTCCTGAACTTAAATACTTACCTGAAGAACAAACACTATTATTACATTTAAAGGTGCAATTGTAATATATTTTGCAATAAATTTCCGAAAATCACTGATCCAGTGTTATATATTTTGTTCACTTGAGTACTTACAATATCCCAAATGTTTCCAAATATTTGTAAATTGTAAGAAAATTACAACTTTAACCAATGCTCCGGGATGTCCTAGCATCATACCTGCAATAACCTCGGTTTCCGGTTTTATTTGTAGTAACCATGGAAACACCAAATACGCTTTAATATTACACATATTAATAAACATGGGGAACAACTGTTTTGATATATCTATAGATAAAAACCAATTGATGTTAAATAGCTCAACATGATTAGTCATTGTTTAAATCTAATATTCTTGATTTTGGCGAGTAACGTTACTATGCCTCAGAGAAAAACACTATTTTGTCAAGTAGCTAACATAGCATAAGGGGGCAGTCATGGCCTAATGGATAGAGAGACGGACTTGTCAAGTCAAGTCAAGTCAAGTCAAATTTATTTATATAGCGCTTTTTACAATTGGTAATTGTTTCAAAGCAGCTTTACATATTAGAAGCACAGAAAAAAGATAAGTGGTTAAAAATAAGCTGTACAAGCAAGCGTGGTAATATGTAACATATACAAGATGGTGCTACATTAAGCCAATGTCGGCTGACTCCCAGGGGTGGAAAAAACCCCCTAGGAGAAAAACCCAG
>RJVU01007045.1:783716-800024 GCA_003731715.1 Anabarilius grahami | reverse complement strand
ATCACTTTTCCTGTGACACGCTGCTTTAATGACAGCGAGGAGCGCTTGGAGCACAATAATTCCTCTTTAAACAAAACTACAGATGTTATGACAAAATATTTTAGCGAGAACAACGATCGGTGATGCACACTTAACTTCGATATTATGGAAGACACTGTTGGATTCAGTGGTCGTTGTCCGTTGTCCAGTTTGAAGAGATCCAATGATACTGTACAACCGCAGCTGCAGGAGGTGTTGATGTCGTGTGAAAGATCTTCAAACAATTATCACTGTATTTGAAGGATATAATTTGAGGAAAACGGTAAGATTTGCAAGTTTCCTTTTTTTAAATACTTTGTCAGTGACGCGCCGAGACAGACGGTTGTATTTACACTGCAATAAATAAGTAGGCCGATCTTTTTCTACTAAAAATAGCCTATAAACTTCCTAAAAGATATGTTCACAGCAAAACTGCATAAATTTGATTCGAATTGTTTAAAACTATTAAAATACTATTTGGCCAGTGGAAATGAATGAATCAGCTCTATTCTAAAACCTTTATCTGAAGTATTTTATACAATTTTGTTTTTATGGATATTTTGATATTTTTATTTGAAAACATAAAGAGGATATTGAATGATTTTTATCATTGCAAATGATTTTTTTAAATCATTTTATCATTTTATAAATGCACAAATGGCATTTATAGTCCATATCTAATATTTTCCAATGTCTTGTACCGTGTCACGTGGTTGGGAACGTGTATGGAAATGATATGCAGATGAGGTTATGCATAGTAAAACTAGGCGTCATAAGATCCATATATGGTGATTTCGGGGAGGAGACAGGGTGGAGATGCACGTACGCACAATCTTCCGCTGACTGGGATTTATAAAGGGATTTGTGCGCAGGTTGTGGCGTACGCATGGTTTTATAAATCAGATTTTTTTTGTGCGTACGCAGAATCTCGCTTTTGTGCGTACGTACACTTTTAGGATGAAATCTACGCAAAGTTTTATAAATGAGACCCCTGGTCTGTTATTGTCGTTTGTACCGGTAGCGTAATGTGGACATTTAACAAAAACACGTGTATTTTACATTGTACATTAACATTACATTGAAGGTCGAAATAGCCGGGGTGCTGTTGTGATTTAATGTGCTGAGTAATGTCATTTTTCCCACTGTGTCCGATATTAAAATCAGTGCGACACTTTGCAAAATGTGTGGCCATTGTCAATATGGCTTCGAGATATGAAATTAAATTCTTCTGTCCAGCTATTGTTTAATGTAGCCTACATGTATATTTTGTTTTTTTCGGCGGAGCACCACCGAGTCTTCTCCTCCCATTTCTACCAGTGATGCTTGATTCAGCTTCCCGTGTCTACTACCTGTGCAGATATCAACAGCACAGCTGGGTTGTAGGTTGCCGGGTTGAGGTCACAAATGGGTTGAATTTGTATGATGTGTCGATTGTGAGTAGAATGCGTTTCATACAAGATCTGACAACTAAACAACCTTGGAATAATATATTGATATTTTTATTCATATAACGAGGTTTGAGCCATACAAATTACAGGAGTGTCCTGGGAGAAATAACAAAATGGAAAGGGGGTGGGAGATTTGTGTGAAATACGGGAGACTCCCATGAAAAACGGGAGTGTTGACAGATATGATCTGTCCGTCTTTCTATCAGTTTGTGTCATGAAGCACCTAACTCTCCACCCATCCATCATTTCCAGTGTATGTGTGAGAGCTCAGATCTTCTGCAGTCAGACTCACTGTTTTGGACGATGTCCTGCATCTTCTTCCAGACTCTGAACGGCAGGTTGCCCGAGTAACGTGGCACATGAATCAAAGCTCCAGAAGCCATCTGTGGATCCGGCTTTGAGTTCTGGACTCTGGAAGAACATTCAGGAGTCAGAACTGCAGTGGCTTTGGATCAGAAACAGAGTGACCACAGGAGCAGATCACTCACCTTTCCATTGAGACTGGAAACTCCTGCAGAACAAACACACCATTTATCATCAAGAACTCAATCAATGAACCAATGATCTGAAATCAGACCTTCAGAAAGAAGACGTCAGTGGCTTTCATCATCTCCTCCATGTCTTTGATTGTGTGTGAAAGAGCTGAGATGTGTCTGTTCATCTCCTCCAGCTTCTCCTTCATCATCTGCTTCTTCTGCTCCTCTTCCTCCCTCAGTGCAGTGATTGTAGATTCTTCTTCATCTCTGAGAAACTGATGAAGCTTCTCAAACTGCTGTTTAATCTGACGCTCTGTGCTCAGCTTGAGACTGAAATCAAATCACATTCACTTCAATTAACACACATCAACACTTCACATCATTCATATCAGAGATAAACTCGGATGCCCGACATATAACGGATCCAGAAACAGATTTATGCTCGTCTTTTACAGAAATAATGAACTTGAATGCTGCTTTGAAACAATCTGTACTATAAAAAAGTGCTATATAAATAAAATAAAGCTGGAGTCCATTATATAAAATATATCAAATCATAACTGTATAAAGTGATCTTATGACTCTGAGTTCTGTTTCCTCACCTTGATGTGTTGAACTGATTTCTCAAACTCTCTTTTCATTTTTTCATTGCGTTTATGTTTCTTCTGTAAGGACTTCAGTGCTGTATTGAGCTCCTCCTAGAATTTAAAGAGAAAATCTATAAGACATGATATTTCTCTAATATATTCAAATATGTAATATGAGCAAAATGGTACTGATAAATGTATTTATGACCAGCTTTAATCTTCAGATAAAAACCTGTCTTACCTTATATGATGAAACCACTTCACTGATGGGTCTGAATTTATGATTGTCATGTTGTTTTGAATCTCTGCACACTAAACACACAGGCTGTTTGTCCTCCAGACAGAAGAGTTTGAGTTCCTCACTGTGTAAACTGCAGATCTCCTCAGATCCTGATGAACACCTCTCATTTCTCTCCTTCAGGAACGACTCACACAAGTTCTTTAATGCTAGATTATATGGAGGATTGTCTTTTGAGGATCTTCTCCTGCAGACAGGACACTCCTGAGTTTTCTTGATTCTCCAGAACTGTTGAAGACACTCTTTGCAGACACTGTGACTACATGATAAAATAACAGGAGCCTTGAAGATTTCATAGCATACGGGACAAATATAATCATCTTCAGCTGCTGAAGCCATTTTCACTTTTTAAGTTCCAGCAATATAAACTTTACATTCACTTTCTGAACGACGGTTTCAAAAATGAATCACCACGAGAATCACAAAGATCTACTGTCTGTTCAGAAACAAACATCTCAAAAATCCTTCCTGAAAGTGTTTCTCTTCATTCTCCAGTGATTGCTGATTATTTATTGACTTTGTCAAACCAACATAAGTATGAAAGAAAGGAGAAATAATAAGTCAGTCTCTTCCTGGTAAGTGTTGTAAGAGCGTGGAGTTTATGATCGCCTTTGGGTGTGTTTAAACAGGTCAAAGAACATCAGCAGGATTTCTTCAGGTACAATTTTAACAAAATTAACTTGCATTGAAACATCAAAATATAACGCTTTAAAACCTTGGATAAAACACAATGGATAAAATACACAAATGTTAATAATAAAACCCTTATATGTGTTTTATATATTGTTCTTTATTGCTCTCCAGGGTCTGTCATGATCAAATCTTTGTCAGAATGATTTCTTCTCATGCTGAAGTTCAGTGATAAACACTCGTCTGTTTATCGCGCTGATTGTCAGTGTTTGGAGACGTGAGCAGGAACCATACAGATTAACAGATTAAAAGTCCTGAATAAACGGGGTGTTACATTGCTATTTTTGAAGTAATTAAACTCACAGCTTCGTTGTTAACAGAGAGAGAAACTGAACAGACAGATATGAATCTCTCTCTCGATAATTAATTCAAATAAATGTAATCTTATGCACGACTTTATCAGGGGCATAGCCAGAACGTTATTTTCAGGGGTGGCCCAAAAAAATTAACTACTGACTGTGACATGCTGTACCAAAAGCAAATTCTACAGAATTTATAGATCACAAACGAACAAAAATAATCTAAAATTATCGATTTATTTCCAATGCCATACAAAAGAAGAAAAAATGTATGCTGTTAATTTCAGGGGGGAAAAAGTCAGCAAACAAAAAATCTCATGGGTCTTTCACACATGAACAAAGTGTAGACATTCTTCCCCTGCTGTGTCTAGATATTATTCTCAAACTGTTTGTGCTTATTCCTTTGTTTGGCTAATCAGACTTTTGCCCTAAGAAAACAGCTGTCAAGTAACATTACAAAAAGAGAACAGTTACAAATTGAAACAACATAGAGTGTAAGAAGAGTGTAAAAAAGAAACTATAGCCATTTTCTGTGTCCAAATGCTAAATTAATTATTAAATAAACTAAGTTAATTAATTAGTTAAGCTATTATACAACGTCTCATTGTAAAGAAAAGTCAGTAACACTTTAGAATACTGATCCTTTATTAATGAATAACTACACAGGAACAAATGAGTAATGCATTATTAACACTCTAGTAACTACTATTAACTACCAAGAAACTCTGATTAATGAATTAGTAAGTAATAGTGCTCAGTTGAAGGTAGTAGTTCACTGTTAGCTAATCAGTAACTACTGTTTTTTCTACTAAGAACTATATACAGGTTCAAAATTAACAGGAATGATGCATAATGTATAATTAATTTTAAAGTGAAGATCATGGTAACACACTAGTAATGACTGAAGTATTACCAAATCCTTCAGAAGGAATTACTAATTATTTGGATCAGTATTCTAAAGTGAGAAACATGATAACTCTCTCTAGTCATTGTAAACTTTTGAGGTTTTTGTACAGTTTTGTACAGAAATTCCTTCTGATATATTTGGTAACACTTAAGTAATTACTAGTGGTTTACTATGATCTTCACTTTAGAATACAGATCCAAATAATTAGTTCCTTTAGAAGGATGTAGTAACATTTGAGTAATTACTAGTGTGTTACCATGATCTTTACTTTAGAATACTGATCCAAATAAGTAGTAGTTACTTTAGAGTTATGTAGTAACTCTTGAGTTATTACTATCGAATACTTTACAAAAACCTCAAAAGTTTACAATGGAATTGCTGAATCCTACGGTTCTTGTGATTTCTGCCGCAGATATCCACAAACTAATCAAGATTTAATGATTTTGCTCAACCTGTTGTCTGCCATGCTACTTCTGAGATGACTTTTGGTCTGCTTCAGGCAGAAGCTGCGCTATCATGCAGCAGTACTGACTGGAAGTGTTATTTTACACAGCCTAAAGAAATCCTTATACGGCTCAACAAACACAGCTAGAGCTAATATACTGCATGGTTTCTGTATCCCAAAACAACATAAAAAAACAACAGGTTGCATTATACCATGTTTTCTTTTGTAAAGTTTATTTACAAAACAAGAATGACACTCTCAACTGTTTAGAACTCAGTTTATGTTACGTAATCCATGTTTACATTACTGTACAAAATTTTTCGTCAGTTTCCCCTTTTGTATAGATAGTGATGAAACTGAAAAACACTTGTGTACATCTTCAGCTACATCTAATAGTTTTGACATTTCATTTAAAAAAATTTTTTTTTAGACCAACCGCCAGATGAAGACCAGCATCAATGAGCACAGAAGTTCTAGAAGGACAGACATCCATTCTCCTGTGGCCAGACATTCTGTAGATGCTGGTCACAAGCTTACTGACATGAGATTTTGTGGTATTCAGAGATTGACGAGCTCAAGAAGAGGTGGTGACTCTAACAAAAGATTATTACAATGTGAAGCTAGGTGGATTTATTATATGGACTGTGTACATCCAAAGGGATTGAATGAAGAACTTCAATTGTCATGTTTTCTATATGAATTATATCTTGTTACTCCAAAATACCGTTATTGTTCCCTAATTTATTTATATCATGATGATCATTACAAACATGTTGTAGTAATTTTGTATACATATTTTTAGACTTACAATTGATATACTTTGTAATTTAGTATGTTATACATATTCTTTTTTCTTTGATGTTGGATTATTATTATCATTATTAATGTTTTTTTCTCCTTTTTTCCCTTTCTTTTTATTTTTAGATTATTTTCATGTAGTATGGTAAATAATTTGGTTGGATTATTTGTTATAGTTTGGTTCAATCGATCATGTAACTCCTTAAATCAAGATGGCTCCTGAACTAAGCATTGTAAGTTTGGCATTGACAAAGGTCACATGTGACCGAAACGTTTGCCCTTTTTTTCAGTAAAGTTTTGTTTGTCTTGCATCTGATGTTTTTTCCTCTTTGGCGGAGTGTGCGGACTCTTTTGAAATGATTCACTATTTGGATATTTTGGTCGACGCACATCATTTGGACTTGTTTGAAGGCGCGGTGAGTTCCTGACTATTCAATTTTTTTTTATTTGGAAGATATTTCAATATAGTATTACTGTAGAAATGAAGCAAATTTCTATCTTATTCAGTTTTGTTTTATGTTAGAGGTTTTGAAAAGAGTATGTAAACATTTGCGAATTGGCCTGTATAGAGTTTTGCTAGTGTTTGTGTCTGAATGAGAAATTAATTTGATGAATTTGAAAATGAATGATCCACAGTTTAGCTCACATAGACTGCACATGTTGTGATCACTGTGTGAAGGTCTCACAAAAGGCCCTGTTATTACCTTACTTGTAAAAGGGTATATGAATTATTCAAAATTCAGTTTTAGACTTTCACAATGGAAATCTCCTGCAGATCAGATAGAATCATTTTCTGTCTCTGCATTAATTTTGTTATACTTTTCTTGTTCTAGCTACATCCTAAACAACTTAAAAAACTATAATAACAATAAAAACTACAGTAACATAATAAGCATAGGCGTTCATCATTATATATTGTGCAAACATTGCAAAACAATCATAACATGCACATGCTTGAATACTGAAACCAAAGATGATTTTCCCAATTGTGTACATCGATACTGATTTAACTGATATCTGTTTCTGATCACAGAAGAAGGTTTTAAATGTATTTGTCTAGTAAAATGCATACTGGGAATCACCATATAGTAACTGCTCCTTCAGCCCTCTTGATGTTACTGGGGGTTCAGTGTCTTGCTGTAATGCTAAGGTCCAATGAAGACCTGAAGATGATGATAGTAAAAAACTCACAAGGTTTATTAAAGTAATCCAAACAGATAGTCAACATGTGAAACAGTGAGCAAACATGAGACGCAAACAATACCGGACAACTAAACAGAACACAGGCAGGAACTTAAATACACAGTGATGATGATTTACTAAAAGACGAACAGCTGTGATGATGAGTGTTAGTGTCCATGGTAACTGAGCCACTGCCGCTTCAATATATATCTTTTGAGTGATTTATAATCAAGTTGTTAATCAATATTTATCCTTCTAAATATTAAATGATATAAATGACTTCTTTAACGTATGTTAAAGCATTTATTTACCTTTTCATCTTCAAACACAAGAGAATAATGATGAATATTGTCTGTACCTCTCACTGAGAGAAAAGTACAACTTATCTATATGTTTTGGGGAAATATCCTGCTCAAAGTACTTCAATCTCAGAGAAGCTACACATCCTTTGTATGTATGTGTGCAGGTATTCTTGTTGCAGAGCAGTATTGGTGAAAGATGAACAACTGGCACCCTGAATGATGGAATGACGGCTAAAAGAGCAGTTCTATGACCTCAGAGGTCACTCTGTGCCTAAACCAGGGTTTTATTGTCATCTGTGGACTCTGTTTGAGTATAACTGCTGTTGAAACTGAAAACTATTCTTCAGTAAAATTTTCTTCAATGAATTTTTTTAAACTCTGACTTCGGGTCTTCATTCATCATATCTGGTCTTTGGGTCTTTAACTGTAAATTCCCTTACAAAGTGGTGTAATGACTGACCAAGGGGGAGCCGATGGGACGAGGGAACCCAGTGGAGCCACTATGATTTGGGGAAATATCCTGCTCAATCAACTTCAACCTTAGAGAAGCTATGCATCCTTTGTATCTATGTATGTGTGCTGGTATTGCACTGGTGGAGCCATGAGGGTCTCCGGTGGAGCCGAAGGTGGGAGGAGCCGAGGCGGAGCCGACAGGTCGAGATGGAGCGAAGTGATCAGAGGCTGGAGGCAGAGCCGTAGGATCTTTACTTACAGGCACTCCTGATGGTTGCGCGACCTGCAGCTTGACGTCCTAGCAAGGACTCCCCGGAGATGGCACAGGGCTACAAACATGCAGCAGTGACGGGGCTGGAGGACTGGCTGAGCTCTGTGGTGGTGGTGGTGATGAAACGAGACTTGACAGGATGACCGTAATCATAACACAGTCCACAAATGTTAAAGCAAAGTATAAATTCTAGTCCATAATGTTCACCAGGACAGCGATAAGACTGAGGAATCAGAGTCCTTACAGTTCTTCATAAGCAATAAGATTCAGATACCGGGTGCGATAGGGTGGGAGTTGACAAGTCCCGATTGAAGTCCATCAGCCAGTCCTCCATCTTCATTCCCTTTGACCGTTGGTGTCGCGGGCTCATTCCCCTGGTAAGGTCCACTTCTGGGGTGATGGTGAGCCCTGTCTCTCCTCCTCGGGCTCTGGCTCACTCGTCGCGGTGGGTTGACCCTCAACATCTGCAGGGGGCACACGCGATTCCTCCATGGTCAATGGTGTTGAAGTTAGCTCTGGGTCTGTCTGTTCTCTGGACCTCTGAACACCTGATGATGGCCTCCTTCCAGCCAAGTCCCTTGGGGTCTGGGAGATCGATGGGATGATGGAAGTTAGGAAGTGACTTCAGGGTCTCGTCGTCATAGGGGCAGGTGAGTGCAAAGTGACAAAATCCCTCTGTGAAAATGAAAATGTTTGGGCTCTCATGAGCCGCGGCAGCGAATTGAGCTGCATAATCCATTTTGGTCCAGTATTCTGTAACTCTAAGGTCCAATGAAGAAGAAAATGATGATAGTAAACCTCACAGGGTTTATTAAAATAATCCAAACAGAAGCCAACATGCGAAACAGCGTGTCTACACACAAACTATACCGGACAACTAAACAGAACACAAGCAGGAACTTAAATACACAGTGATGATTAACTTAAATACAAATAGCTTTGATGATGAGTGTTAGTGTCCATGGTAACTGACGAGTGGCGGTAAACTAGAGCAAAGGAAAATCAAAACAAACCAAACGTGACTGTGACACTTGCTCAAAGGCACAATGGTGAGAAGATTAGTCTCTCTGTAAATCTCACACTTTTAAGTCACTTTCACTTTCGACATTCTCATATCATGTAAAAACACTAAAAGGCAGTTTCCTTGCTTGAGGCTGGTCTATCATTGTATGTGCTAGTGCAGTTCCTATACAGCAGAAAGGTTTGAGATCATCAAAGTATCTTTAAACAAGCCACATAACTTCCCGTTGAAATGGATATTTATCAGTATTTGTAATGTTCTTTTGGGGCTTAAAATATGGCATCCAATCATAGCGAAGTAAGTGTTGTAACAGGTATTCAGATGACAGTGAGTTTTAAATGCCCAGTATTTCGATATTTTAAGAGACTGTTACAGTTATCATATGTATCTCCTTTAACATAAACTCAAAGTACGCAATTGCTGTCCTTTAAAAAGACATGCTTATTCATCTTTAAGAGGTTTAAAAATACTTCAAACTTCTGTATATTGTCTTTGCTGACTTGCGCTACAAAACATATGCTCCCTCAGTTTACTCGCTGTCTAAACCAGACAACAGCCCACTAGTTCTTTCCAGCAAAGCTGTTACAGTGACTTCCTCCGTAAGCCTGGCAGCTCTCTGAAGCTGAGCCCAGGAGAAAGTGTGCTGCCTGGAGAGGAAAGAACAGTATTGTTCCTGTTTGAGGAGCTGCCTTGTATCTTGTAGGAAACAGAGTTGTAGTACACTGAGTTAATATTGTACTCAGAGCACTGGTTTTGGGACGGGGTTGGCCTGTTGCAGAGGCCCAAGTGATAGCAGATGCTGGTGCACAGCAGGCTCAGTTGGGACCGAGACTGGCACGGGTTTGTGTGTAACGGCAGAGGCGAGTACAGCTCTCGCTCCTCTGCCGGGGACGGGATGAGGTTGGTGCAGCTGGTCCCCTCCTCTATGGGCAAGAAGAGGTTGCTATGGCAGTGATTGTTCCGCCCAGAATTCATGGCTGTGAAGTTACGACCCCTCTTCAGTGAGGCCCGTTCCTGAGCGTCCCGCTTCTCATCCTCGCTGTTCATAGTGAGGAACCTCAACACCACCAAGTTGAGGAACGCTCCGATCACTGTCAACCCCACAAGGATGTACATGAAACTAAAGACTACATAAGGTGTCTTTTCTTGGAGGTCCTCCTTCTTTTGAAGAGCCACGAAGTCCCCAAAGCCAATGGTGGTGAGAGTGATGAAACAGTAGTAGTATGCGTGGAAGAACGTCCAGCCCTCGAAGTGCGAGAAGGCAGCGGCTCCCACGCACAGAGTTCCCAGGCAGGACAAGAAACCTACCAAAACCATGTTTTCCATGGAAATCTCTGTGCGATGAAGCCCTAGGCATTTCTTGACACGGCTGAGGAGGTAGCGGACGAAAGTGTTCATCCTCTCGCCCAGACTCTGGAACATCACCAGTGTAAGAGGGATGCCAAGGACGGCATAGAACATGCAGAAGACCTTTCCCGCGTCTGTGCCGGGGGCTGCATGGCCGTAACCTGCAGAGAAGCAGTGCCAATGCAACATCTCAGTCAGATCGGAGGAATGAGACAGACATCAATGGCAAAAATCAGGCTTCGTAGATAAGTTTATCAATGTTAGTCAGAAAGATTGGTTACACTTGTTACAAGTCCTTGTAACCGTATAATTAGATAAATAAGTAGCAATTGCTTGTAATTTTTCTGTAATTTTTTTACAGAAAATTTTATATTAACAGTCTGTTGTAATGTTTCGTGTAGGATAAGCTCACAAAGACAAAAGGAGAGTGCTAGAACATCAACTTTAATAGCCCTGTTGAAAAAAAAAGCATATCGTTAGCCTCATAGCATAATTGCCTAAGTCATTTTTTTTTTCCAATTGATCTGGGCAATTATGCTATGAGGCTAACGATATGCTGGTTAGGTATGTTTTGAAGCATGGAAGCTGGTTTGAGCTGGTTTATGGTCCTTAGCTGTTTTGGGCTGATTTATGCTGTCCTAAGCTGGTCATGAGCTGGAGCTAGTAGCTTAAACCAGCTCATGACCAGCTAAGGTTGGGTGCACACTGTGCGATTTATAATAGTCCTTATGATTGTTGCTTGTCAGACTCAATGAACATGATCCTCATGTCACACTGTGGGATCTCAGTTTTTATTTATGTCAGACTGTACAACAGTCAAGACGCATTAAAAACGGATGCACCCAAGAAAACTTGTCCAGATATTTACATCATCAACCCATTCACGTTTGGTGACTGTGAGCTGCATTACACGCTGGACTGAAATGGTGGCTAACAAAGAAATCTCGAGCGTTAATTTTGATCACAGCTTGTTTTGAAAAACGAAGACAATTTGAAGAGTTTGGTTCCAAAACGCGATAAACGCCATTTAAAAAAAAAAATTGAGTTTCCGCTAAAATCACTATTGTATCTGGTCGGTATTGAAAAGTCATTTATTAATTTTGCGCAAAATGCGATATCCGGCGTGATATTCTGTCATGTTTTCTCCCTTTCTTTCCAAAACGCGACAAACGCCAGTCTCCTTTTTCTACAGAACGCGATATATCTGCTCAACCAATCACAGCGCACCATTCCACCAACTGTAAACATTGAAGGCTTTTTTAAAAAGCCGTTTTTAATGCCAATGTACTCGGCAAATGTGTTTATTTAACCGTGCGGTGGCGCCAGATACTCTTTAATCGGTAATGACAAATAATTTATAACATTAACAAGATGGCCCGTTGAATTCATTTTGGGAGCGATGGCTGAATGTATTTTTAGTAAAATGCCTGTATATAAGATAAATATTGGCAAAGTTTAGACTCTGTCATATATGTGAATCAACTTACTTTGTTGTGTATTTTCAATTTGAAAAATAACTTTTATATTGATGGATTAATTGCATTTTGAAAAAAAAAAAAGTGTCAAGGATTTATTGCATTTTGGGGAAAAAATAATACGTTTTTATAATAAACCTTTTTAAATAATTTTTTTTATAACCAAAAGATGCTATGTGAAAGTGAAACAGAAAATAGTGGTTTTCATCTTGCCACTTTCTTGGTAAAGAAAACACCTTTTTACTCAAATTAATCAAAATGGAGTTATTGCGTTTTGGAACCAAACAATAATTTGATGTTCGTCATAGGAGAAGTCACACTGCAGGACTGTGCGGCAAATCCTCTGACACTGCCAGAATTTCGTCTGAGGTAAGCTTTGATAGCAATGGTCATTAATTGGCTGTCGGTGAACATGTCAAACTAGAGATCAAAGACAACAGATTTTAGCCAAGGATCAGAGGAATCTTTTAGGATTTTCAAAATTTCTCTCAGATGACCAAATCATGGCCACATACAGTGTGCACCCGGCTTAAGCCGCTAAGTTAAGACTGTGTTTTAAGAACTAGTCTGATCAACTATCAATTAAAACCTAGAGTTTGCTGATCTGCTGACAATTTTGTGTCTTAAATTTAGGCGAGTTATGATTTTAGGGGATTTTAACATTCATGTTGATGAGAAAGCCAATGTTCTGGCCAAGTACTTTTTATCTCTGCTGGACTATTATAATTTTACAAAGTTTATTGATTTCCCTACTCACTGCAAAGGCCGTTCACTGGATTTAGTTATTGAAAATGATGATTTGGTGTCAGGATTTTCCTCTGTTGATGTTGGTCTATCTGACCATTCTGCTGTCTTTTTTAACTTAGAGGTAGCTTCAAGTTGGCAGGAATTACACTGTTTCATTTCATAAATGGCAATAAATTGACTACTATTTTTGCTGAATCCATCCAGTTGAGGATTTATTCTGTTAAATAATGTCCTCACTGCCAAATTGAACATATTTGCTCCTTTAAAATCACGCACTGTCTCTTTTGTACACTCAGCTCCTTGGTATAACGACGATCTGCTCTGAAAGAAGGTAGCTTGTCACAAACTGGAGCGAAAGTGTCGTTTTTCAGGTTTGAGCGTTTGCAGGCTTAGAAAGCCTCTCTGGGTCTGTACAAAGTTGCAATTGAAAAAGCAAGGTCTTCCAACTTTTCTCATATTATTGAAAATAAACAAAATAATCCAAGGCAGCTCTTTCACACTTTGAATAGTCAACTCAGAGTTGATGGTGCTAATTCTCCGACTGCATCAGCAGTCAACTTTTCAAGCTTTTACACCTCAGCACTTAAGCAGCACTTAAAACTGCTGCTCTCACTCCTCCTCTAAAAAAGCAAAATACTGATTTGAACAACTATAGTAATTTTTGTCCAATTTCAAATCTTCCATTCTTGGCAAACATTTTTAGAGGGTATTGTGGCTTCTCAATTACACAATCATTTAACTGTTAATAACCTTTTTGAGCCCCAACAGTCTGTTTCGGAAAATGCACCGTACTGAGACGGCCTCGGTTAAAGTCGCTAACGACCTGTTATTAGTATCCGACTCTGGTTCTGTGTCAGTTCTTATTCTCTTGGACCTAAGTGCAGCTTTCGACACCATCGATCACTCACTATTACTTAGTCAACTTGAATCTGTCTTTGGTGTAACGGGCACAGATCAGAGGGTTGGTTCTGTTTGAATGGGTGTCCCCCAGGGCTCAGTTCTTGGTCCTTTGCTTTTATTTATGTTTACCCACTCTGTCAATTATTGAGATCTCTCGACCTTAACTATCATTTTTATGCGGACGATACCCAGATTTACATCCACTCAAAACCGGGTCAAGATGTGGACATATCCCGTCTTTCAAACTGTATTTCGGAGATTAAGTTATGGATGTCTAGGAACTTTCTGCGCTTGAATAGTTCCAGAACTGAAATCATGCTTCTTGGCTCTCCCCATCAACTGCGTAATGCTGGTTCCTTAGCTTTGTCTGTTAATGGTGTTGCCTTGGAGTTACAAAGTAAATAAAAAAATCTTGGAGTTATTTTTGAGTAATTTAATTTAATTTAATTTAATTTGTAATTTTTGTGTTACCCAGATCCTGGGTCAGACGTAACAACCCAGGGGTTGAGTTATTTATCGCTGGCTTTTTGCGTCCTTTTCAGGAGAGAGCAGTGCAGCTCCGTTGTGTATTTTTACACAAACCTGTGTTTTACATTTTATTTTATCTAAAAATTAATTATTGTTCTGTATATAGTTTAATTTTATGCAAAGCAACATACATGGGCGCGATGTAAGTCACCTAAACGAGTGTCACGTCGGTCTTTTCGCGTGATGGAAACTCCTGATGCCTTGCATAAAAGTTTATGATTTTATTCAAAAAGATACAGAATATAAATACTTGGGATGTTAAAATACAGCCTTTTTCGGCTACGAGTGAAAGGCAGGACAGCAGTCTGAAGTTATCAGTTCCCTTGCCGTACACAAGCCATCTCCGGCACGAGATCCAGCGCCGCTACGGTGGAAACAGGACAACAGAGACTGGTCGATTACACTTGAATTACTTCTAAATGTTTCGTTTTTACTTCTAAAACTTGTTAAACAAGCTTAAACGGAGGCAATATGTATTAAAAACAATATAAAATATGCTATACTCTAAAATATGATCAAATTGGGTTGTTTTTAACCCAGTGTTTTTTAGAGTGTATAAATCATATGAGGTTTTTTTTTGAAAATGTAAAAATGCAGTTTTCTGTGATGGGTAGGTTCAGGGGTAGGGTTAGAAAATATACATTTTGTTCAGTATTTAAATCCTTATGTCCCCATAAAACATGAAAACACAACAATATTACTATAACTCTCCACATGTTACAAGTGTACCCGGTCTCCCCTTCTGACCTGTGAGCTTCAAACAACATGTGATCTGTTAAACATTTTATCAAATAATATATTTAGAATTGCACATTGAAATTAATTTAGTAATTTTCTCCCATAACACAATAAATTTAATTACGTTAAAATATTTTACTGCATTGTGAGCTCGCTGCATGACTAACAATGCCAGGCCATGGTTTCAACATCCAATGAACATTGATAATGATAAATTGTATGTGTTGAATTTTCTGTAGCTTGCAGTCAGATGCATAATTGGAGGTGAGGCTCAATTTAATTCTTTTGTTTTGATACTAATTGCCACCATAATGAGGATCAAGCGAGCTGGTTTGAGTACCACAGTCCTCACATCCTTCTATAGGTGTGTGGTGGATAGTATCCACACATCATGTGTCATTGTGTGGTATGGAAACTGCTCTGCCGCAGACAGGAAGGCTCTGCAGCGGGTGGTGAAGTCTGCACAGAGGATCACTGGCAGCAGTTTCCAACAATTACGGACATTTACTCCAGCAGATGCAGGGACAGGGCTGCCAGTTTCATGAAGGACTTTTCCCACCCTGTCTATGGACTGTTTACCCGTCTTCCCTCAGGAAGAAGGCTGCGCACCATTCGAGTCAGAACAACCAGGCTCAGAAGTCGCTTCTTTCCAGAAGCTGTTCGACTTACAAATTCTTCTTCTCTTTTATACGCAATAACATCCATAAACTAGGGATATTCACATGTAATACAGTTTTTAATGTGCTGTATTAAGAGCACATATTATAGACTTTCTCATGTGCAATAATGTTCACATTAATGATTTTTTATGTGCAATAACACTTGACTATTTCTGTTTATTAATACTCATTATTTGCATCGTCTTTCTTAATCTGAGATTTTATTGTTTATGATTTTATTTTATTTGCTGCTGCTGCTGTTTAGCTATAGGTCTTAGATTGTAATGTTTTATTTTGTATAATGTTTATCTAATGTTTTATTGTTTTTCGTTGTTACCGGGACCTTTTGTTCCTCTCATGTTCTCATGTTATTGAATGACAATAAAAAATCCTTGAATCCTTTAACAATGATTATCAGTGTTCCAGTTACTTGGGATCTTTAGAACTTGTTTATTCATATCAAATTTCTGCTCTTACCAAGTCAGAAGTGTGACAACATTTGTTTTTATAATTTTACATCTGTTGTTTATTTACAGTCATACTGGCAACTAAAATTTACAGTAAATTTCTTAGAGTGAAACTAAGTAATATTAATTAACAACATTAATTTAGGGTTAGAGTTTGGGTTAGTTGCTTGAAATTATGCATTATTTACTGTAAGTACATGTAACAAGGACACTAATAAAGTGTTACCAAAAGTTTTATAACAGTTTTAATGT
>RJVU01007045.1:705840-783682 GCA_003731715.1 Anabarilius grahami | reverse complement strand
TATATATATATATATATATATATAGGGGTCAATGACGTGATGCAATTTTTTTTGTGTCCATATGGTTTAATTAAATTTAAACGGTTAAAAATTTCTAAATAAATTACCAAATTACTTGCATACATTCTCTTTTTTGACAACCAAGTCTGTTTTAATTCATTTTGAGGGAAGATTTGGAGGATGATTGCAAAAATGTCAATGTGGTGTAACGGTAAAAACTTTGTACCAAATAAATGATCTTGTTTAAATAAAGTGAAATTCTCAATTTAAAAAAAACACTTGAAAATAGTTCCAAATAGTAGGTTAGTTTATATTACATCTTTAATCAGCATCATAAACTAGGGATATTTGACTATAACCCCCCCTTTAACAGAAAGGCTTGTAATAGGAGTCAAATGGTGTAACCGGTTACACCATTTGACATTTCAATTTAAAATCAAATTTGACAGGCATTATCATGGACACCTATGTAAGCACATGGCCTTGGAGGGAATATTTAAAAAAGTTAATACTCAGGTCACATGGTCTTCTTGCACAGTTTGAACAAAATGGCTCCTTGAAAGGTGGTTACACCACTTGACACTTCAGGAATTTGATTTGACTCACATGATTCCCCAAATTAATTATAATATCCAGAACAATGGTGTTTCATTTACTTTTATTTTCTGAGAATTATTATTGAGAATTTCTCCTTTTTTAAACAAGATTAATTATTTGGTACAGTTTTTACGGTTACACCACATTGACGTTTTTGCAGTCATCCCCCAAATATTCTCTCAAAATGAATTAAAATCAGACATTTTCGACTTTGTCCTCAAAAAAGAGAATGTATACAAGTAATTTGAAAATTTATTTCGAAATTTTAACCCTTTTTAAATTTAACTAAACCATATGGACACAAAAAAATAGCGTCACATCATTGACCTATATTATTTTATTTATTTATTTATTTTTGCAGTGATGCAATAGAAAAAACATTTTTGAACGTTCTTAAAAGAACCTTTAAATAATTTCCTTCTACTGTGAAGAACATTTTAATAATTTATAAAGAACATTTTTCCGCAATAACGAACCTTTTGTGCAATGGAAAGATGGCTGTCAAAGGTTCTTCATGGATGCCATTAAAGAACCTTTATTTTTAAGAGTGTAATTAGTCATACGATTGTTAATAAATCCTATATTCTCAATGCTTTTCAAGTAGATTTTTTTCGCATGCAATTCTAAAACATTGAAGCTCACCTATCGTGGTGATGACAGTTATGGCAAAGTAAAAAGATCCAGCGAATTTCCACTGTCTTCCAGCGCGATGGGGCTCTGCCTGCAGCACTACCCGCTCGATCTCCCGATAGTCATCCTCAGTGAAACGATACTTCCTCTTCATGTCGCTGCGCTTCTGTTCTAGGAAGCGTTTCCGAGCGCTCTCAGTCTCGGACTCCAGCGCGTCAAAGACCGCGGCGCCCACCAGCAGGTAAGAGAACATGCAGAGGATGAGAGAGAGCGTGCGCACGTTCTGCTTTTTCATCTTCATCTTCAGAGGAGCTCAAACAGGTTGCGTGATTCAGTGCATCGGTATTAACGCTCAGTCTATGGGGTTTCTTGGTTTATGTGGCATTGAGTAATAGAGAATCCAGGTATTCTGTCAGACGCGTGTCTGAGGAAGAACATAGCGTACCGTTTTCATGTCCTCGTCAATTGTTGCAGGTAAAGTCGTAGAGATGTGGTAGAGATCAAACTACAGTCTTCCTGTTATGCGCAAATCGTGCGAAGGAGGTTTCAAAACTGATTCTGTCATGTCTGGCGACCAATAAAATCTCCTGAACTCCAGCTGCACTCACAGTCATGCTCATACCCTGGTGTGTGGGAAGATGTTTATCTCGCGTACTGATTACTTCAAGCGTGATCATTGCAGGCTGAAGAAGCAAGAAAGCCACAATTCGCTTTAGCTTTGATTGTTTGCGCGAGGATGCGAGCAGACGCCTCTTGTCGCTGTTCATGGTACTGAACTTCAGCTTTAAAGGATTAGTCCACTTTTAAATACACTTTTCCTGATAAATTTACTCACCCCCATGTCATCCAAGATGTTCATGTCTTTCTTTCGTCAGTCGAAAAGAAATTAAGATTTTTGAGGAAAACATTCCAGGATTATTCTCCTTATAGTGGATTTCAATGGCTACCAACAGGTTGAAGGTCAAAATTACAGTTTCAGTGCAGCTTCAAGGGCCTATTCTACTTACGGAACGAACGCGGCGCCAGTTTCGTTTTTTTCCGTAAGTAGAATAGGGAAGGCGTAGAACATTCAGCGTAAGCGTTATGAAGAATGCGGAAGCGGAAAGTACGTTCAAGGCGATATTTTGTTTATAAAGCATAAACGGTTGTATTTTTTTCGAAAATGACCGATCGTTTCGCTAGATAAGACCCTTATTACTCATCTGGTATCATTTAAAGCCCTTGAAGCTGCACTGAAACTGTAATTTTGACCTTCAACCTGTTGGTAGCCATTGAAATCCACTATAAGGAGAATAATCCTGGAATGTTTTCCTCAAAAATCTTCATTTCTTTTCGACTGACGAAAGAAAGACATGAACATCTTGGATGACATGGGGGTGAGTAAATTTATCAGGAAAAGTGTATTTAAAAGTGGACTAATCCTTTAAGTTTAAATGGTCAGGATTTTACATTATTAAAGAGTTTTATTTTACAATAATTTACTGTGACATCAATGCATGGGTCATCACTGTGAAACAAGCAGCAAATTGATGCTGATATCACAGTAATTTACTGCTCTTGTTTTACTGTGAATTCACATTATAAAGTTGTCTTTATGCCACTGTAAGAAATGTGATTGTTTACCACAATAATTGTTTTGAAGTCACCATAATGGCTATTGTTGCTCGGGATATTATACTTTGTATATAAATTTTTAAATGTCTGATCTATTCAAGTCAGACGAAGTCAGATGAAAACATTTTGTTAAATCAATGACAAGCAAGAATATAAAATAGTCTAATTGGCTGATTTTGAGTCAGTCAAACTATTCTTGACTTATATGAAGATTTTATTTTAGCATTATTTAAGCATGAAGACTTAACAATAACTTATTTCTGTTAACTCATAACTGTTTGATTGATCTTTCACAATAGTGAATCAACTGCTGAGATTCATCTTCGAAAGTTGTGACATCATCTTGCAACACAAGATTGTTTTTCTTATAAGCATCACCTAATGATGTACAGACATCAATACTCGACATACGAAACACAACAATTGTGACACTTAACAAATCATTTTTAAAAAGTTTAAATAAGTTCAGCAGATAAAACCGAGTATTAAAGAACTGCATTGCATGGTGTACAGATGTTTTGTATGTAACAGGTTGCTTATGTGGAGGATATATACATATTCAGAGGGAGAGACGGACAGCACTGGTGGTGGGGTGGCTATACAGTTGCATGAAAAAGTATGGAAACCACTTGCAGAATTTGTGAAAATGTGGATAATTTTAACAAAATAAGAGAGATCATAGAAAATGGATGTTATTTTTTATTTAGTACTGTCCTGAGTAAGATATATTGTCCACAAGAATTCAGCTATCAAAAATAGCTGAATTTATTAAAATAACCCGTTCAAAAGTTTGGGAACCATTGGTTCTCAATACTGTGTGTGGTTACCTGGATGATCTACGACTGTTTGTTTGTTTTTTGATGGTTGTTCATGAGTCCCTTGTTTGTTCTGAACAGTTAAACTGAGCTCTGTTCTTCAGAAAAATCCTCCAGGTCCTGCAGATTCTTCAGTTTTCCAGCTTTTTTTGCATATTCGTACCCTTTCCAGAAGTGACTGTATGATTTTGAGATCCATCTTTTCACACTGAGGACAATTGATGGACTCAAACACAACTTTTAAAAAAGGTTCAAACATTCACTGATGCTCCAGAAGGAAACGTGATGCATTAAGAGCTGGGGGTGAAAACTTTTGAATTCGAAGATCAAGGTAAATTGTACTCAATTTGTCTTCCGGGAAACATGCAAGTATCTTCTGTTGCTTCCGAAGGGCAGTACTAAATGAAAAAAAAAAGAAAAAAAAAAAGACGATATTTCAACAAAATAAGAAAAGTTTGGACATCTTCATCCTATTCAAAGTCTTATTGTGTTAAAATTATTCACATTTTCAAAGATTCTACAAGTGGTTCCCATACCTTTTCATGCAACAGTATTTATTAAAAATGAATGTATACATAGGATTATAGAAGTGAGTGATGAATATAAATCAGTTACAGAAGAGATATTTTAAGAGAACAGACTATTAATGTCACAGACACGCCAGGCTCCAGCACCCTCCAATCACAGCACACACCATCCCCGGAATACTAATCACCGTCACCTGCACCTCATCAGCACGCTCATCACCAGCACTACTTAAGACACACTCACACACAGTCACATTGTCCGGTCTCGTTTGCATCAAAGGACTTACCTGAATGCTCACCTCAAGGACTCCTCTTGCTACTTACCTGTACTCTGTGTACCCNTCACAGACACGCCAGGCTCCAGCACCCTCCAATCACAGCGCACACCATCCCCGGAATACTAATCACCGTCACCTGCACCTCATCAGCACGCTCATCACCAGCACTACTTAAGACACACTCACACACAGCCACATTGTCCATCAAAGGACTTACCTGAATGCTCACCTCAAGGACTCCTCTTGCTACTTACCTGTACTCTGTGTACCCAAGCTCCTCTCCTCGTATTCTATCTGGTGTGAAGTGTTGTCTGAAGTCATCTACTCCATTCAGCAAGTATCATTCTCCATTGTCACTCTGCAACCACAAAAGGACTGTGTCATTCTTCATATCATTCCTCAGTCACGAACTTGCATCTGTTTACTCACCTGTTGTCATCCATATACTCTGCTTGTGTTCAATAAACTACCTGTTAACCTATCTTCTGTCTCCCGGCTGGTCCTATTGTAACAGAAGACCGGACCAAAACAGCGGAACACAAACATGAGTCAATCGGATCCCTTCCAGGATTTGGTGGATGCGTTTCGTCGCACTTTCAATGTGCAACCACCATCACACGCACCACCGCCAGCTCCAGCTTCCATCATCACTTCCGCATCCACCGTCACCTCTCCCTCACTACCAGTGTACACCAGTCCCATGGCCAAACCGGCGCCCTACTCTGGTTCGGCGGAGGACTGTAATGGTTTCCTCCTACAAGTTTCCCTGACCCTGGAGATGCAACCGCACCTGTTCCCCACCGACTACTCAAAGGTAGCGTTCATCATTTCACAACTTTCTGGCAGAGCTCTACAGTAGGCCGATTCCATCTGGTCGCAAAAAAATCCAGTAACGCAGACATATTCAGGCTTCGTTGAACACTTCCGGGAAGTGTTCGGAAAACCATCCTGGGATTCTTCTATCGGTGAGAAACTGTATAATTTAAAACAAGGAAAGTTGTCTATTAACGAATATGCTCTGCAGTTCAGAACCCTCGCTGCCCGGAGCGGATGGAACGAACAAGCGCTGCTGACGTCATACTGTCAAGGAATGGATCCTCGAGTGCGGTTGCATCTCGCTGCATACGAGGATACCATCGGGCTTGAACGCTTCATCCAGCTATCAATACGCTTCGCCACTCGTATGCAGTCGTGTCTCGAAGAGCACCAGGGTCAGAGTCTTCACAACACCTTCCTCTGCCGGCCAGAATCCGTCAGCGCCCCAGAACCAGCCCAAGAACCCATGCAAGTAGAATCATCAAGGCTGACTCCAACTGAAAGACAGAGAAGGCTGACCCAGAATTTATGTCTCTATTGCGGATTACCAGGACATGTACTCTCCTCATGTCCTACACGTCCTCCACGCCCCATGGTGAGTGCCATTATCTCTACTCTCCAGAAGCAAAAGCCACTCACCACGACGATAACTCTTACTGCTGCCGATGTTTCACTTCCAGTATCCGCCCTCATCGATTCTGGGTCAGCGGGAAATTTCATCTCCGGCGCCCTCTGTCATCAGCTCAACATCAAGACCAAGAACACGCCGACTACTTACCAGATCCACTCAATAACAGGCAGACCTGTGAGTAATAGACGAGTCAGCCGCATCACCAAACCTGTGCATCTACAAGTCGGAGTGCTGCATCACGAGTACATTCAACTGCTGGTTCTGGAGGGGTCCACCGCTGACGTGATACTAGGGCGTCCGTGGTTGCAGCAACATAACCCCATCCTCTCTTGGAACACTGGAGAAGTCCTAAAGTGGGGCGAAACCGGTTTTCCCGAGTGTTTCTCCAACCTGCCGGTTCCCAAGTCTCCTCGCTCCAACGTCCTTCCAGTCTGTGCCACAATCGTTGAGAGTCCCCTCGAGAAACGATCTGTGGACATCCCGTCCTGTTACGCCCCCTTCAGCGACGTATTCTGCCCCAAGAGAGCCTCCAAGCTACCTCCACACCGGTCATGGGACTGCGCCATCGACCTGCTTCCGGGTGAGTCAGTGCCAAGGGGTAAGATTTACCCCTTATCCATCCCGGAGGAGAAGGCCATGGTGGATTACATCGAGGAGGCATTGGCTCAGGGATACATCCGACCATCAACTTCCCTTGCTACATCCAGCTTCTTCTTTGTGGCAAAAAAGGACGGAGGCTTGCGGCCATGCATCGATAACCGAGCACTCAACTCCATCACAGTAAAATTCCGGTACCCCCTTCCTCTCGTCCCAGCGGCCCTGGAACACCTCCGCGGAGCCACTGTGTTCACCAAGTTGGACCTCCGCAGCGCCTACAACCTGATCCGGATACGTGAGGGGGACGAGTGGAAGACCGCCTTCGTCACGCCCACCGGCCATTATGAATATTTGGTCATGCCGTATGGCCTGGCCAACGCCCCCTCCGTATTCCAGGACTTCATCCACGAGGTGCTCCGGGAGTTCCTCCATAAGTTCGTGCTGGTGTACATTGACGACATCCTGATCTACTCCCGGAGTATGGCCGACCACCAACTCCACGTTGCGGAGGTCCTGCAACGCCTGAGGGACTTCCAGCTCTACCTTAAAGCTGAGAAATGCTCATTTCACCAGCCCTCAGTGCAGTTCCTTGGGTACAACATCGACCACAGTGGCATCCGGATGGACGAGGGGAAGGTGGCAGCTATCAAGAACCGGCCAACACCCACTACAGTCAAAGAGCTCCAACGTTTCCTCGGATTTGCCAACTTTTACAGAAGATTCATCCATAGCTACAGTTCCATTACCAGTCCACTCACAAGCCTCCTTCGCAATAAGCCCAAGTCTCTGTCCTGGACCCCATCTGCCACAGAAGCTTTCAACAACCTGAAACAAGCCTTCACGACCGCTCCACTCCTGGAACACCCTGACAAGCCCTTCGTCATGGAAGTCGACGCCTCCACCACCGGAGTTGGAGCGGTTTTGTCGCAGCAGCAGGGGAACCCGAGCCGACTCCATCCATGTGCCTTCTTCTCCCGCAAGCTCAACCCGGCGGAGGTAAACTATGACATCGGCAACCGGGAACTTCTAGCCGTCAAGCTGGCTCTTGAGGAGTGGAGGCATTGGTTAGAGGGAGCACGGCACCCGTTCCTAGTCCTAACAGATCACAAAAACCTGGAGTACCTTCAAGCCGCCAAGAGACTCAACCCTCGAGAAGCCCAGTGGGCTCTCTTTTTCACACGTTTTAACTTCACCATTTCCTCCGATCCTGGCTCTAGAAATATCAAAGCTGACGCCCTGTCACGTGTCCATGCTCCAGATGAGAACACCGAAGAACCCGAATCTATCCTACCTGAACACATGATCGTCAGTCCCATCACCTGGTCTCCAGAAACTCTCCCTCCTTCCAATGTCTCCACCAACACAGCATGACGCACTACACTGATCCACTCTGCACACTCTTCACTAGGCACTGGCCACCCGGGGGTCAATGAAACCCTCTCGCTGCTGAAAGAGCGCTTCTGGTGGCCCAACATGGCCAACGACGTCAGGAGGTACGTGCAGGGATGCAAGGAATGCGCCATGTCCAAGAGCCCACGCCATTTACCATCCGGCAAACTTCTTCCTCTGCCCGTTCCCAACCGACCCTGGTCACACCTAGGAGTGGACTTCGTGACGGATCTCCCAGCCTCCAACGGGTTCACCTGCATCTTCGTGGTCGTAGACAGGTTTTCCAAATCCTGTCGACTCATTCCTCTAAGAGGCCTACCCACAGCCATGGAAACGGCTGAAATTATGTTCAACTCTATCTTTCGATACTACGGAATCCCCAAAGACATTGTATCCGACAGAGGTCCTCAATTCATCTCACGAGTCTGGAAAGCCTTCTTCTCCCTCCTAGGTGTGACCGTGAGCCTCTCCTCAGGATACCATCCGCAGTCGAACGGGCAGACGGAACGCAAGATACAAGAAGTTGGGCGCTTCCTCCGTACCTTCTGCCACGGCCACCAGGACTCTTGGAACCAGTATCTGGGTTGGGCCGAGTACGCCCAAAACTCCCTCCGCCAATCTACCACCGGCCTTACACCCTTCCAGTGCGTACTCGGCTACCAACCCCCACTGTTCCCCTGGTCTGGGGAACCATCCGACGTACCATCTGTGGACTACTGGTTCCGAGAGAGCGAGAGGGTCTGGGACTCATCCCATCATCAGCTACAACGAGCCCTACGTAGACGCAGGATGGTCGCGGATCTTCGACGCTCTGAAGCTCCTGCTTACCAGCCCGGACAGATGGTATGGCTATCTACCAGAGACAGAGTCCCAGGTTCATTGGCCCATTCACCATCACGGAGCAGGTCAACCCAGTCACCTACAAACTACAACTACCTCCTGAGTATCGTATTCACCCAACCTTCCATGTGTCACTCCTAAAACCTCACCACCCTTCTGTTCCTCTTCCCACAGAGCCTGGCGTGACCGAAGCCGAACCCCCCCTTCCTCTCATCCTGGAGGACGGAGCAGCATACGAGGTGCGAGACATCTTGGACTCTCGGCGTCGTGGTGGACAATTTGAGTACCTCATGGACTGGGAAGGCTATGGTCCTGAGGAACGTTCCTGGGTACCACGCAATGACATCTTAGATCCCAACCTACTGGACACCTTCCACTCGACACACCCTAACAGACCTGCTCCCGCCACGACGTCGGGGTCCGTGGGGGGGTGGGGGGGGGTGTCCTGTCACAGACATGCCAGGCTCCAGCACCCTCCAATCACAGTGCACACCATCCCCGGAATACTAATCACCGTCACCTGCACCTCATTAGGACGCTCATCACCAGCACTACTTAAGACACACTCACACACAGTCACATTGTCCGGTCTCGTTTGCATCAAAGGACTTACCTGAATGCTTACCTCAAAGACTCCTCTTGCTACTTACCTGTACTCTGTGTACCCAAGCTCCTCTCCTCGTATTCTATCTGGTGTGAAGTGTTGTCTGAAGTCATCTACTCCATTCAGCAAGTATCATTCTCCATTGTCACTCTGCAACCACAAAAGGACTGTGTCATTCTTCATATCATTCCTCAGTCACGAACTTGCATCTGTTTACTCACCTGTTGTCATCCATATACTCTGCTTGTGTTCAATAAACTACCTGTTAACCTATCTTCTGTCTCCCGGCTGGTCCTATTGTAACAATTAAGGTGATTAACTTGTATAAACCTTGTAATACTGATGCTTTAGAAAAGATTATGGGAATGGGTATTGACAGAGTGGTATAATGCAGGGAATGCCATGGGTGGTTGTTCTTTTCTAGATTTAACACTGGTTTCAGAATCCATGACATTGGGAGATATCATTAGGAAGCATGGCGTTGGTTTTCACTGTTACGCTGATGATACTCATCTCTATATTTCTTCACACCCCGACGAAACTTATCAATTCACAATATTAAATGACAAAAAATTAGATGATCTAGTAATTTCCTATTACTAAATTCTAATTCTAATTATTGGACCAAAAACCTCTGTACGTAATAACCTAGAATACTGTCTAACACTTGATGGCTGCTCTGTTAAGCCTTAATAGTCAGTTAGGAACCTGCGTGTGCTCTTTGATACCAATCTTTCATTTGAAAGCCACATTTCTAGCATTTGTAAAACCGAATTTTTCCATCTTAAAAATATATATAAACTACGACATATGCTCTCAATGACAAATGCGGAACAGTTAGTTCATGCGTTCATGACCTCAAGGCTAGATTGCTGTAACGCTCTACTGGGTAGTTGTTCCGCTCGCCTGTTAAACTCCAGCTGGTCCAAAATGCAGCAGCTAGAGTTCTTACTAGAACCAGGAAGTATTACCATATTAGCCTGATTCTGTCAACACTGCATTGGCTCCCTATTAAACATCGCATAGATTTTAAAATCTTGCTAATTACTTACAAATCACAAAATGGTTTAGCTCCCCAGTACCTGAGTGAGCTCTTAATGCATTATAGTCCTTCACGTCTATTGCGATCTCAAAATTCTGGCCAGTTGATAATACCAAGAATATCAAAATCAACCGCAGGTGGTAGATCCTTTTCCTATTTAGCACCCAAACTCTGGAACAGTTTTAGCATTGTTTGGGAAGCAGACACACTCTGTCAGTTTAAATCTAGTTATTACTGCTAGGCTGCATAAATTAGGTCAGCCGTAATCGGGAACACTTCTCATAACGCCTGATGTACTTGCTACATCATAAGAAGAATGGCATCTACGCTAATATTAGTCTCTCTGTTTATCCCGAGGTTTACCGTATTCAGTCAGATCCGGGCCGTATCCAGATCAGATGGAGGACCTGCATCTTGACACGAGCACAACGCATCCCTGAAGTGCCAGCAGAGATCGTATCAACTAGATCATCCACTGTGAAGGACTCATCGACACGACAGCAGGTGGCACTGGATGAAATATTCTGAATGATCGATCAACAATCTGACTTGTGATCAAGCGGCAACCTTCCAGTCTCTCTCTTAAATCCAAAACGAAAGTGACTTAAACTGCAATTCATTGACTGGCCACTCCAAAAGGGAGTCAATCCCTGTCCATGTTAAAATGCCCAACTTTACAGCAGAAAAAATATGTTTACAGCCTGGAACAAAAAGTGGTTTTGGTCTATATAGCTAAATTTGCCCTTCATGACAACTGTGAGGGGGTGAATTTTTTTTATAACTCATCCGTTTAAATAAAATTAAGCCTTAAAGTTTGGCATAATTAAGGGCATGGCCACTTGAGTGACAGGTGGATTGCTGCTGCTGTCACTACTAGCCGTTTGTCTGCTGTCTGTTAGCCTTCACGCCACCTCAGCTAATTCCAGCCGCTGAACTTGGAATCTGTGCCGTGTTTGTGTTTTTATTTATTATTTCATACAATTATCAAATAATATGGCTTGCTGTGCAGTTAATTGTACCAATTGTAACTCCATTTTTTCCGGTGAGTGAAATTCTAATAAAATTGTATTTATAATTTTATTTAAAACTTTAATGCACTCCAGAATCTTTTGGAAAATCACAAAAAATAAGCTCTGTGTTTAACAAAGGGTTATGACACTTACACGTTTTGTCTATCAAGATAATCTAAGTTAAAACAACATTTAATACATTTTGAAGCCTAAATAAAGTCTTCAGATATAAAAAGCTAACAGTAGGCTATAAACGGACTACAGCAAACCATGGTCGCGGATCAACGTCGTCACCACCAAGCTTCCTCAAACTTTATTTAAAACACAACTTTATTTAAAAACATTCTCGCTGATTATGATCTGCGCTGTGTATGAATACTTATCCACTTTTTCATGAGAAATGCTGTCCAAATGTCCTGATGATGTCTAAAGTCTCCACCAAAGGAAGTAGTCCCTTGTTAGCAACCATCATTTTTAAGATACAATAAAGGTTTAAAAAATCACAAGCGGGTTATAACTGGTGTGTTTTATGTCATGGATCAAAACCTGAAAATATTTAGAAGCTTTGTTAACCACAGACCTTATTTCAGGCGATTTAGCAAAAACCCATTCAAAAAACCCATTGACTTTAGGGTAATGGAACCGGAAGTCCTAAAATGCTAACTCGCTTCTGGGTTTTGCATACAAAAACACGTCATCTCCGAGGTACTCTATTCTAAGATGGCATTCTATGCGTCTGTCATGTGTATTAAAGTCTGTCGATCACCATTAGAGCGCCATCCTCAGGCTGAATAACGCAAGAACATTAGAATTCTACCAAAAGTGTGTCTGATGTGTTCAGCGATTAGAATATAAAGCTTACAAAATGTTCATCATAAACTATCAATAAGACCCAGAATCTTCCCTACCTAAATTTACAGTCAGAAGCCGCAACTGGTATCAAGTATGATACAGTAGGCTTTATAGGGTTCAAAGGGGTTTAGGGAAATTGTCCTTTTAGAAGGCCAATTAAATTTTACTGACACAAATTTCTGATAGTAATTTCAGCGTCGAGCTGCAAAATGATGTCTCTGTAATCTTCAGTAAAGATTTCATAATGCAACAACATATTCCAATACTTTTGACTATGGCTGTAACAATTGCCAGGTCTTCATATATTTATAAGTTTGTCCATTCACCACAATACAGTTACCAAAATATGTAAAATTAACATTATCTGACTTATCATCATCTTCTCTTCGTTACAGCTGTTGCCATGGTAACCGAATTCAGAAATAGCAGTCCAGTGCTGAGGCCGATCGGCTGTACAGTCTCTGGATGGTAGATGATGCTATTTAAAGCCACTGCTGGTGAGCTGAATGTGTGACACACAGAGATGTGTTAACTGTCCAATTAGTCACATCAGCAGAATAAAACAGCACCAAGAAGGCAAATTTTACACTTACTGGAGTGTAGAATTACAGATTACTACAGTGGAGACTTCAACAGATTCATGCCACAAAAATAAAGTAGGCTACTGGCAAAATACACTGGCGGCATCTTGCCTTGCTTGGACTGATTAAATCTGGACCACTGATTACAGATTTTAGCTTCATGCTCTTCTGTATCTTACTTATGGTTTAGTCTTTTCCTCTCATTTCTCTCAACAGACATAAGTGTATAAGCACAGAAATGGAGTGTGTTATATAAAAGTGAGCGTTATTATGGGTGGGTGGATAGTTCATTATCCACATTTACATTCACGTTATTGCCTGACACATATTGTGTACCTATGCATCAGTGAGGTTTATACTACAGTTATGTCCGCTCCTGAAGTTTGATTTGCCAAGCATTCTAAGAGTTTGATAGTGACCCAGCAGTGCACAACACAATAATATTTAAAAGCAAACATTAACAACACAGAGGAATCAAGCCAAAATGCAACAGAATTGGCAGAACACAACAGAAATGATTTGATGTTGATTCTTTGGCTTTTTTGATACTATCTTCATTAGCAAATAAGAAATATATAAACTTAGCAAAATGTGTCTGAAATGTAATGGCTCATTTCCACCGAGCAGTACAGTATAGTACAATTAAGAAATAGAAATAAAGCTGACAACATCTTTTTTTTTTAAATTCTAATTAATCTTGTATTACAATAACCCTTCCCTCAGCGCAACTTTTCATGCCAAACAAAAACTCAGGAGCACAGCAATACAGAAACAAAAACTACTACAGCAAAAGTGCAGTTTACTACAAAAAAAAAAGGCATAGCAAAACAAGTCTTTTAATATATTTGTGTTGCCAATGTATCACAGGGTTGGTAGCGCAATGTTAGAAGTATTCAATGACCTAACACACTTTTGATCAGTCATAAACTGTGAATTAGGCTACATGATGACGATGATGTCACTGACATGTGCACACTTTGGACTCACTATGTTTCCATCCACCTATTTGTACACTCTAAAAAATGCTGGGTTAAAAACAACCCAAATTGGGTTGAAAATGGACAAACCCAGCGATTGGGTTGTTTTGACCCAGCAGTTGGGTTAAATGTTTGCCCAACCTGCTGGGTAGTTTATTTAACCCAACAATTGTTTACAAATTACTATATGTCTGGCTTAAAATGAACCCAAAATAGGTTGGAAATTAAAAATCAGACTCATAATTACTAGAGGCAACAATAATAATCAAAAAGATGAGCATTTATTAATAAGCAATTTAATAAATGTTTATTGTTTAAATATTATTCAAAAAAAGTATTAATAAATGTTTGTTTATTAAACATATTAATAAATGTTAATTTCCAACATATTTTGGGTTCATTTTAAGCAAGAAATACAGTAATTTTTAAACAATATTTGGGTTAAATAAAACTACCCAGCAGGTTGGGCAAACATTTAACCCAGCCACTGGGTTAAAACAACCCGATCGCTGGGTTTGTCCATTTTCAACCCAACTTGGATTTTTTAGAGTGTATGTGCATTTTGGAATATCGCATAAAAAACGCTGGATGGAAACTCCAAGATGCACATAAATTCTTAAAATGTACATAAAAGAACTTATGTGCTCAACTGAGTTGTATACACATAAACTACGATGGAATAACTGGCATAACTGGACAAACCAAAGGACCGTGCTGCGCAGCATCTGAAATGCTGTTTTGGTCATTCTGAAATGCCTTAACCTAATTACCACCCAGAACGGTCTTACATTACTGCGTTCCTAAACAGCAGGCATCCACCTCTGAAAGCAAGATTACATGACCAAGTTTATTGTGTTTCTTCTACGCACTCTGAGGTGCAAGTAATTTATTATTTATGAAAATTATTATATACAGTAGCTTCTCCTACTTTTCTTAGTAATATTTAATATTTATTTTTGCATTGTTTCTTGGATTGGATGTTCCTGAATGTTTTGTTACCTGCTTATGAAATATATCCATTTTGTTTTTGTTCTGTTTGTTGGATACTGAACTGAAATACACATGTGCATTTGTTTTTTGGATTTTTGAAGACCCGTTGCCTTGTTTAGGTATTTTGCCAAAGAACAGTTTACAAGACTGTTTAAGTTTACCTCAGGCTACTCACCTGTTTTCTTCTTACGTTATAATAAACTCCCAAGACTGGGTTCTACTCCATCTCCTGTGTGGTGGTCATTACAGATCATCCCCAGAATTTTTCAAAGGTGCCCTATAAACACACAGTTATAACAGCCAGAGAAAAGCAAACATAAAAGTGAAGGTCCAACTAAAGCAACACTGATCACAATAATGGTGACTTCTAACAAAACGGTCTATCATTGTCCCAACACGTCTATGTATTAACAACTTACAACTTTGAGTAATACATGCTTGAGAAATTCAAGGCAATCAGTTTCCACACACTGTAAAAAATATTGCCTTGGTTTAACTCAGGTCTAAAGAAACGTTGAAATGTCAGGTTTTAAATACTTTGTCAAATCGAAAACAAATATTCTCTGTTAACGTAATCTGTTTGAAAAGAGAGAGATGTATGGCAAGCCGTTTNGGAAATGTAATTCCTGATATCAACAACTGAATTGTTGATATCAAGAATTAAATTGTTGATATCAAGAAGTAACATTGTTACTAGAGGAAATGTAATTCCTGATATCAAGAACTGAGTTGTTGATATCAAGAATTCATATCCTGAGATGTGAATAAAAGTCAAAACGGCTTGCCATAGAGATGTCAGTCTTTCGTGAGTCACCTCATTATCCGCTAATGCAGCCACGCCCATGCAACAGGACAAATAAATACCATAGAACAAAAAGACACACATGAAATAGTGCATTAAGTGCTTGTTTGTTTGTTTTTTCTCAGGAAGGTCTAGCCTAGTATTCAAGTAAGAAATACTCACATACAGTACATTGTGCACAACCCTGCATACAGTGGAAGTAGGCATTGCAAATGTGCCTGTGGTCACACGGTAAGATGCCCCACATGCCAGCCAGCGCAGCAGAACAAGCACCTCCATCTCATGGCTCAGGCATGATCTTGGTTTATTCTGGCCAACAGTCCAACTGTTGCCCCGCCGACTCTGAATGAAGGCATTGTGTCGTCGTCAGAAAAAATAAACTCTCAAGATTGAGACTTCATAGTTCTACTCGGCATAATCTTGCATGTGGCGTTTTTCCTGTAAATAGAAATATCATGTTTAATATATTACCACATATATTTTGTAATGGTTAAATTTAGTTATGTTTTCACATTTTTTATACAATAATTTGATGGTTTTCAATAATCATTTGTTGAGTCTTTTTATTGTCAATTTTCATCACTTCAGTAATAGTTTCCCAAACTGGGGTTCATGAGTTTATGAAAAAAACTAAATATTTTTTAAATAAAAACGACCAAACCCTTACTAAAATATGAAATATTTGACTTTTTACTTGCATGTTCTGTAAAAAGTAGAAGAGAAACGAGAACATGCAAATGTGTTGTTAAATTATTGAAATAACTTAAAATCACATGGGAAATTCATGGGAATATTTTACATCAGAGGGGTTCAGCAGACAAAAAAGTTTTACAACAATGTTCCATTACTGCCATCTACTGAGCATGTTTTTTTTCATACTTCTGTACTAATTGCTATTCCATCTATAGTTCTCTATCTAATCAGTTGACAGAGAGTTTACTGAAGACAAAGTACTCCACACTTCCATAGGCCATAGAAAAATGAGTAAGGGGATCCAGCCTCAAACTAACTTAAGATACAGAAACACTAATACTGATAGTCAAATGGATAATCAGTTGATGTCATTTCTACAGTTTAGCTTTAGCAATATCCGAACATGGTATTCTGCTCTTTTCGAATATGAGGTTAATCCAAGACATCTTTGACATTATTTTTTCACTGGAACAGAACATGAAAACTACATCCACACAGAGCATGGACATAAACTTCTACTCATGATTCACTGTCATAGTTTAACATAGTGACAAATTGAGCTATAAATACTAAAAAGAATTACACATACTAAGTATGCATATGTGTTAGATACATGTTGTGTGTTGTTGACCTTCATGACCTCAGACATGTCTCGTACCGCTATTATGAGAAGAGCAGAATAAAATTAATAAGAATAAAGGTCAAACAGATAATTCTCTTTCTACAAAATATAACTCAAATAATTTGGCTGAATGAGAAATTAAGCACAAAACAAGTACATGTTTGTTCTCTGGAAGCCGGGCTAAATGACTGTTCCTGCATTCACGGGTCAGACCCTCAGTCACCTCAGATACCAAATACAGACATTGCCTATAACAGAAATACCAGAATAGATAGACTGTTATAAGAAAACAATGATTTCCAATTCATGGAAATCACTCCGTCTCCTCCTCTGCCACTACATTAAGTTTTAACACAGTTTTTTTTCTTCTTTTTTTTCTTTGTAGCTTAATATCTCTATATCTTGTCTTGTGGTTATCTTGTGCTCCCTCTAGATTTCTCTGCAGAAAGCACACAAAAGTGACCCGGCTCTTGAAGTAAACATTTGTTTGGCAAATTGTTGTCAATGTAACTCAATGGAAACGGAGCAGCAGGATATTGAACAGCAGTCGTAATTGAGCGATAGATGTTGAATGCTGCCACCAGTCTGCCTTCATTCATAGAAAACAATGCATTTGAATTCTAAAGACATGTTGGTTCTCATCCAGTGTGCGACCCTCTTTACGCTTTGTTTTGAAACCTTGGTTCATTCATGAATCATAACCAGTCAAACTGGCTAGTGAATTGTGTTACATTTAGTTGGTTGGCGGGTGTTCTTTTTAAACACTAATAGCAACTAGAAACAGCCAAGAAATGCCCTGGCAACAATCCAGCGGCCAGTTGCATAAACAAAGCTGCTCTGTTAGGATTGTGTCTTTAGAACTAGTCGGACCAGCTAGCAATTAGTTAGGGCTAATCAGACTTACTTTTGGATTCAAATTAGACCGATCTACCTTTTTATGTAACTGACTTAAAAAAGAGAAAAAAAAATAGTCTAACTTGTAACTTGACTAACTTGTAAGACTTGTCTAAGCAGTTTATGCAACTTAGCAACCACCTATCAACACCCTGGCAACCGCTCAGAACATCTTAGAAACAGCCTTACAACCACGTGCTTCAAACTTTTATCATATCTCATAGGAAACCTGCGAAAACATCTCTTTTATATGTAACTGAGTGCCTCAAATGAAACTTTTGAATATCTTTTAACCCTTCTAACCCACCTCACGTGATAAATTAAAGTGTTAGTTCACCCAAAAATGAAAATAATGTCATTTATTACTCACCCTCATGCCGTTCCACATCCGTAAGACCTTCGTTCATCTTCGGAACGCAACTTAAGATATTTTTGTTAAAATCCGATGGCTCAGTGAGGCCTGCATAGCCAGCAATGACATTTCCTCTCTCAAGATCCATTAATGTACTAAAAACATATTTAAATCAGTTCATGTGAGTACAGTGGTTCAATATTAATATTATAAAGCGACTTATATAGCAATGGCCGATTTCAAAACAGTGCTTCATTAAGCTTCGGAGCGTTAACTGACTTTAGCGCTCCGAACCTCTGATTCGACACAAAAGATTAATAAAGCTCCGAAGCGTCCTGAAGCAGTGTTTTGAAATCGGCCATCACTAAATAAGTCGTTATTTTGTTTTTTGGCACACCAAAAATATTCTCGTCACTTTATAATATTAATATTGAACCACTAAACTCACATGAACTGATTAAAATATATATTTTTAGTACATTAATGGATCTTGAGAGAGGAAGTGGCATTGCTGGCTATGCAGGCCTCACTGAGCCATCGTATTTCAACTAAAATATCTTAATTTGCGTTCCGAAGATTAACGAAGGTCTTACAGGTGTGGAACGACATGAGGGTGAGTAATAAATTACACTATTTTCATTTTTGGGTGAACTAACCCTTTAAAGGCTGGATTTCCAAAAGTTTTTTCCCCCCCAAAACTTAAACTTTTAGATTTTTTTTATCATATTGATTTTAAATGCTTTCAGCATTTAGTTGCTCATGTGAAATGCTCACTGTCACAGTCTCTGTTTCCTGGCAGATGATTAAAGATGCCACACATCCAGCTCCAGGAAACCCTGAAGATGTCAGCCAATCAGATTTAGGCTTCTGACTTCGCAAAAGTGCTATCAGTTTAGTGTGTCGTATGCAGCGGACGTTCAGTGAAGGAAGTGTGAATGTGCCGTCTGAGGCTGACACTCTGATCTACAGGGGATATAAAAGGTCTTCACAACCCTGTTAAATCAGATGATTTTTGTAATGTGAAAATGAAACAAAGATAAATCAGAACTTTTGCACATTCACAGCCTCATACCCAATTATAAAACAAATGCCCTGGCGACAATTATACACATTTCTCTCAATTTGTTTTTGAACAGCAATACATAGCCTAGGTTGTGATTTTTACATTAAAGGTGCAAAAGTTCTGATATGATTTATCTTTGTTAACTTTTTTACATCACAAAACATTTTAACAGCTGTTTTAACGGGTGTGTAGACTTTTTATATCCACTTCGTCCTGTCTTATGTTTTTTATTTGTTTGTCAGGCCTGTTAAATCTTCTAAATTCAAGAATATTTGTTTAATATCATTTTAAAATTTCAAACAAGGCTTCAAGCCAACATCAAAGTTTGCCTTGACAAGCTTTATCAAGCTAAAGGATATCCAGCCAATAGTTTTTTTCTTGTTAATATTTTTGTTGATTCCTTAATATGACCTGTGATTTTATGGTTTATGTATTTTACAGACCTCTGGTCTTTGGTATTAGTAAATACCATGTGCTCTCTTTTATTATACCCAAATACTGGTGATAAGATTACTGCATGGTTAACAAACAAACAAGCCACAAAAGGTGACACTTGAGTATGACACACCTGTAATAATGATAACAGCAACATATGAACATATTATAATGATAACAGCAGCAGCAGCACGCAAAGGAGGTTAGTGTGTACTCTGTGCAAGGCATTATATAGGGACTCTATAGGGCAGTATTTGTGTCGAGCAGCGCGCGAGGGAGTGAGTGAGTGATTGTGATGATGAGTGCAGTCAGTCAGTGAGCTGCTGCGGCCCGCGGACATCTGCACATCCAATGGAGCTGTGCGGATTCTCGACAAATTCCAGGTGTTTGATCACATTTATCATCACTCATATGATCTTTAGGGATGGACGACGATCTAGTGTGTGAATATGACTCCACCTGGGACACGGAGAGCGACGGGGACGAGCTGGAAAACACCGGCCGCAGCAAGAAAACACGGCCCGCATTCGTATGTTATTCTCTCTCATTAATCTGTGAACTGATACACTGTGGTACTTTTTATTTTATATCGCCTCTTGGACCCGTCGGTTTTATTTGCGGCGTGTTTCATCTGGTTTATATTGTGTGTTAGACGGACAGTCACCTCCACGCGCATCTTTTCTTCAGAAACGCACGATGAGCTCTAGCGGGAAGTGTGTAGGTAAACCCTTTTGACAGGTTATTTATTTGCAGTCGGTTTACTTTTATCGTTTGAGTGTGTTTTGTAGAATAGCATTTTAGCTAGTTATTTATCATAAGCTCCGCTGACCGGAACTACGTCACTCGCCGCCGATCTTCACGTCATCTGCTGAACGTCACATCGGGCCGCAGATGATTATAAGTCGCGTGAATCACCTTCGGTCTGCATCAGATGTACTGTAATCCTGACAAAATATACTGAATTTTTACAGTCTCAGATTTTAATCGGAATATACATCGGCCTATAATCAGTTGGCTCATTGCCATGGTATTTTAATCTTGTGCTCCTGCTTTTTAAAATGTCACCCATGATATATTTTACCAGTTGCAGTCTTGATTCAGCGCGTTCACGTCAATCTACAACTGAGCTTTAAAAATAAATGGTGTTGTGTAACAAAAAAGCGGACTAATTATTTTTTATTTCAATAAAACGAATAAATGAATTGGAAGAAGTGAAATAAATTCGAGCTGGTGTTGTGAAGTAATGTTTAAATAGTTTATTAGAGGTAAAGTGAGTATATTGTTCATAATTAGCATGTTTTGCCATGTAGTAGAAATTTCACTTTTCACTGGTATGAGTATGTATGTAAGACAGGAAGCATTTTATACTATTCTCTGTATCTTTGCACTTCAGATTTATCTCTGACTGCATATAGCCATGAAATAGTCCTGAATATGAATAATTACAGAAGAGTTTGAGTATATAAAGCTGCAGAAGCCGCTTCATTTACTAAAAAGTGTGCGATTCACTGATGACAAATGCATACTTTTAAGTGGAGAAACACCAATGTTGTTGTTTAAGACTTAAAGGATTAGTTCACTTTCAAATGAAAGTTAGCCCAAGCTTTACTCGCCCTCAAGCCATCCTAGATGTAAATGACTTTCTTCTTTCTGATGAACACAATCTGAGTTATATTAATAAATATCCTGATGCAACCAAGCTTTATAATGGCAGTGAACAGGAGTCCAGAGTAAGAAATTGCATCCATCCATCATAAACGTGTACTCCACATGGCTCTGGAGAGTTAATAAAGGCCTTCTGAAGCGAAGCGATTTGTTTGTGTAAGAAAAATATCCATATTTAACAAGTTACGAAGTAAAATATCTAGCTTCCGCCAGACCGCCTTCCGTATTCTACGTACGAAGAAACTTGCAGTTTAAAAAGTTAAAGGTCCCGTTTTTCGTGGTTTTTTTGAAGCTTTGATTGTGTTTATAGTGTGCAATATAACATGTTCATGTTTCGCGTGTAAAAAAACACAGTATTTTTCACATAATTTACTTATCTGTATACCGCTGTTTCCACTGTCATAAAAACGGGCTGATGACTTCCTTGTTCTATGAAGTCCCTCCTTCAGAAATACGTAACGAGTTCTGATTGTGCCAGCGGTTCCTGTGTTGTGATTCGACAGCAGCTTACACACTCTACAAACGCAACTCTTGCTCTTCTCCGTGGGAGCGCAACAAGACCACGCCCCCTTTTTTATGTGTATTCCTGTGGGCGGAGGTTAGTCAAAAAACTGTTTTAGTGACGTCATTAAAGAAGGAAGTAGAGGGATGTAGTCCAAACTGGCCGTTCGATGTAGGCGACTTCTGTTAAATAAAATATCTCGCTTGGCATTGAACTTTGAGCTTTAAAATTTTACAGATTTTATTTATACTCTAACAACAACATTACACACTAACTAAAGTTTGAAACATGGGATCATGAAGAACGGGACCTTTAACACTACGTCCTATGCCTTCCTTATTCAACTTACGGAAAAAGTGTAACTGACACGACGCCAGTTTACACTTTCTTCATAACTTCAATACGGAAGGCGGTCTGGCAGAAGCTAGATATTTTACTTAATAATTTGTTAAATATGGAAATTTTTTTACACAAACGCATCGCTTCGCTTCAGAAGGCCTTTATTCGTTCAGTGCCATTATAAAGCTTGGATGCTTCAGGATATTTATTAAAGGGTACAACACACACAGTGTACACCATCGCATTATCCCTGGATAACTTTTGAATCACTATAATAAATACAGCGTGTTGTGAATGATGAATAATAAATTTATGAATTCACTACGTTCATGTTGGTTACATTAGATGCACTTAGGCGCTGGGTGTGCCTCATACGTCCTGAAAGGTGAAGCTGCAGGCTCTTTGATCGCCCCCTGGTGGCTGGATGCAGTACAGGTCATAAACCCCGCCCTCTCCATGTAAAATGAATGGCACTTGAGTCAAAATAAAAAAATAAATTACACTTCCAATAAAATTTTCCGAAAGATAGTTTTGGTCATTTAAGGTAGTTGTTATCACGCTGATATATGTTCAATTGTTTGTTTTTGTGATAAGTTTGATTTTAGCTAGCAATTTGATGCTTAGAAACGGGGCGTGTCGTTATGATTGACAGTTGTGATTGACAGCTTCTATGAAGACTGTCAGAGCTTCGAGGGGAGATTGAAGATATATAACTAACTATTAATTTTCGATTTCACACCGACAAAATTAGTTGTTCAGCAGTAAACTGTACTAACCGACCTAGAGGATCTGACGGATCACTGAGCTTTTTTCAGTAACGTTAAATGTGGGCTTTAAAAGCTGATTAATAAATGTTATTAGGTAAGATAACATGCTTAACGTTAGCCATGACAGGAAAAAGCAGGTGATCGTTATCTGGCAGTTACTAATTATTTTTATGGTATAAAATAATAATTGGCAGGACAAAACTAATGATAGCCTACTCTAATTAATTATAGAGCACTGTCTACTACAGCAATCGATCTCCTGTAACATTAGTTGAACTTGATTTAAAATGGCAGGACCGTTTCTGACATTTTAGAGTTGTTTCTAGTGGCATATTATTGAGTTACTGAATTTGCTGTTTCAAAAATATTATTGCTCTAGAAACAGAATATTATTTTACAGGTAGAATTTTAAATTGTGTATAATTTATATATTTAAAATACATCAATTACGATATGTTGTTTTGACCTAGTTATCACTAGTAATTTATTTAAAAACGAACAATCTACATTAATAAACATTCAAGTAAATGTAAATTCCACTTTGCCAGATGCAATTAAACCATTGTTTAAGCCAAATGAAAAAAGGAAGGAGGAAAAGAAAAATATAATAAACAATAGATAATAAAACAAATAGGTGATCTGATCTTGATGATGCAGACGTCTGGGCGGAAGTTTGATACTGTGACTCCGCCTCCGGGCTCCACTGACGATTCCTTAAAAACAAAGTGACAAATCTTTCTCGAGCAAGTCCTGTGCAGGGCTGCCGACGACTTCCATAAAGCCGAACGAAGCGCGTTGATGGGCGTTCTCTCTCGCTCTGGTTGATGTCTGTGCGCGCTCTTCCGGGAGAAGTGTCCATACAAGGAATTCCACCTTTATTACGTAATACAGGGCCATACTCTGAAAAAACTGCCCGAAATCTGAAGAGTATTTTTGGCACAGAAAAATAAGTCAGAATGCATGAAATAGCATTTTTTTTTTCATTATGTCATGTACCTGGTTCGATAGAAAATGTTTTTCAATAGAAAAAAATCATTATTTCACTTTTTGGTTTATACATCTTAAAACTGCTGCTGTCAGCCTATCACTCGTCGTCTTTTTCTAGAACTGAAAAATACAATAGAAACCAACATAACCTTCTCAAAAAAAAATCTCTTAGTAGTGCTCTTGGTAGTGCTTTTGGTTATGGACAATATTAGTCCAAAAAACATGCATGAATTCACACTGTCCAAATTCACTGGACATACTTCCCTTCAGCACATTATTTTCAGAGAACTATGAAACCTCAAACTGTGGTATTTGGTTTGCCCTCAGCACGACTCTTCCTAGCATCACCCATTTTGACGTATATCTGCTAAACACAAAGACCAAACGTAATGGCAGTTCATATGCATCTTCTATAGGCAAAGGAACATTTATTTGTACGAACCAACAAAATGGCTTCCAGCAACCAAATTAAATTCCAGCTGCTAATTGCTTCATTTAATCATTTTGCAGATATTTGTGGGCGGCCCATCATTTTTAATTGGCCTACATCTTGTGAGCTCAAGGTCCAAGCTTCACAAGTCCTGTTCACACACACACACACACACACACACACACATTCTGAGTAAACATGACACATTTCATGAATTTCTGATGCTCCACTCGAGGGACAACTTCATAAGAAATCCTTTCAAGTCCTTTTTTTGGCATCAGCGGCTGAACATTTCCTGATTTCCTTTTGAAGTCAGTTGTCTCTTTTGGAACAGTCTTTTTTTTTTATAAGCTGTTTTATCAAATCAGTACCAGTGAGACTGTTGACTTTTGTATGCATTTTATTTGGAAAGATAATTGTACACCAGTGCTGCTTGCGACTATGTTATTCCATTTATTACTTTGTGTTTATTTTATATATTTAGTGTGTCGTAATGCTTCTAATAAGACTTAAATTTCCATTGGAATTGCAGGATGTAAATGGATGAGGTTGTGTTTAAAGTTGCGCACTCACCACGCACACCAAACACGTGTTCTTCTGCAGAAATGAGAATGGCCAAAAACACACTCTGTTAAGTCTGTGAGCTTGATTCACTGTAGGCGAGTTTAAAGAGTGGTGTGTTAATGACTCAGAAACACTGGATTCAGCACTCGGCTTTGAGCGTCATATCAGTAAAGTGCTTGAAAGCAGACGGGCGAAGTTTTCACATAGACTAAATCAGTGGTTCCCAAACCTTTTAGAGAGTCGTATCCCCTGAGGCATTCTGTGTACCCCCTCTCTAACACTTAGACTGCAGTCACACCTTTTCCATTAAGGAACAATATTTGCCCCTTAAAATATTATTATTTTTTTTACCTTTTATTTATTTTATAATGTTTTAAATAAAAAAAAAATGTTCAATAGAGAATTATGCCATGATGGTAAAAACGAAGTGATACTTTTAAATATTCAACTAAAACTACCAGTAGGTGGCGGTAAGTCACTGTCTTAATGAGTGAGTCATTGGGCCCTATCATACACCCAGAGCAATGTGACGCCAGGCGTGACACAAGTGTTATTTGCTAGTTTCAGCCCGACGCAGTTATCATTTTCACGTCCAGCGCCACGTTGTTTAAATAGCAAATGCACTCGCGCCTATCTGTTCACCCATGGGCGTGCTGGCTGAAAAAAAGGTGTGTTCAGGCGCATTGTCGGCATGTTGCTATTTTGAGGCAACTGAAATAGACTGTGCCATTGACCAACTGAAACCTGGTCTAAAGTCAATGGCGCAGTATTTTTATAAAGAGCACGTTAGTAATATGTGCCTATATGCAGGTGTACAATGCACGCACACTCAGCTTATCACACAAACAGGGATGCGCAGCAGCACACAAACATGCCAAATATTAAAAATAAAAGGATTACAATGTAAGATATTATTATTGTGTGCATAAAAGTTAAAAGTGCTTTGGTGGAATCTGGCTTTTCCCGTAGATGGTCTGCTCGCGCTCTTTAACCTCGCGCACGAGCAGATCCGTTTCCTCTCTGGAAAAGCATTCAGTCTTTCCGCTGGCAAATTCCGCCATGTAAATAGTGAATCCACCATGGCATGAGCGCACTTGGCTTTTAAAGGGATTGGGAGATGAGACTCTGATTGATTTATTGCACGTTATGCCCAAAACACAACCATTACTCATTAAGAGAATAGGTGCAACCCTTTTAGACCATGAGCCTGACGCGCCGACAATTTTTCCCGTCGTTAAACTAGCAAAAGTGGATTCGGACACGCCCTAAGTGCACCTGCGCCATGTGCTTCAGACCATGCGCTTAGATCGTTAAAATAGGACCCATCGAGTCATTCATTCATTCAGTAAGGGAGTGGCTGTATTTATGAATGGGTCATTGAATCATTGACTCGATTGTTCAGCTGTAGCTGTGGCTTTCACTGGAACTATTTATTTTTTTTTTATTGCAAAATAGAGCAAACAATACTGTTTAAATTGTACGTCACTTGATACTACCTTTTTGTTTGTTGAACTGTTGTATAAAATCAGTGTCACCTTTGCAATCGTGTGAATATTTGGATTTGCATTCTTGCTCATATATTATATTAACAAATTAAAAACAAGACCTCACACAGGGTATGATTTTGTATCATTTGAGTCTTAATCGATCTCTATGCACACATTCTGTGTCTATATTTGTTTTTCATGCTAGTAAGTGCTTAATCCCCTCTTTTACACAGGTACATTGTCGAGAACAGCAGTAATGCAGCGTGATTTGCTAAGGCAGCAGACTGCATGCAATGTAGCCTATCATATGAACGCTGTTTTTGTGGATGCAGACAGTTTTGACCAAAAAAGATGAAATAATTTTATTTGAATGTCGTGTATATATGGCATTTTGCCAGTTACAAATACGTGCTCAGTTTTAAAGTTATTTTAAGGTAAAATTTTAAATTAAATAAACGGCAAAACTCAGCATTTTGTTCGCTTCCACCTCACGGACCCCAGTTTGAGAATCACTGGACTACATTGATCCCAGGTGTATAAATACAGTATATAATATATTTATTTATTGGATGTTAATGTATTTAAATTGGATTGTAGTAGGGCTGCACGATTAATCGTAATCGAATCGAAATCGCGATTTTTAATGATATAAATATGTATACAGCGTGTTAGTGAAGAGCTGCTCTGTGATCAGTAGTAAATGACGCTCTGTCTGAGAGCACTGCATTAGAAATGCAACACACGTCAAATATGCAAACTTTCCAAACATGAGAAGCCTTTATGAACTTATTTCCTAACAAAAGACAACATTTAATGTGTTTTAAAACTCACTTCATAACATCAGTTGAGTGTTTGAAATAGCATTTTGATTAGCATTGGATTATAAATATACTTTATTATTACGGAAATACCCGAGAAGGCTTGAAGAAAACATATAAACCATGTATAGTTGTAGTCGTCTGTTTATTTTATTCATGTTTAATCAATCAAAGCGTTTCTACCTTCTTTTTATTCAGTCACAGCGATAGCATGATGCCAATTGGGGATTTCCTGGAACAGCGTTTGTTTGCATATATTTGGAGTATCTGCTCAAGGGCGCCCTCCGGCAACCAGTATGAAACAAACATGTTTAGCGCCAAGTAAAGCTCATTCAATCCTATTCAGGGTAAAAATAGGAAAAATAATTCCTCTCTCTAAAGAACTTTGGAGAAAAACATATTGATTATATGTTTCCCTCAGTGTACATAAGTGTACAGGGTTTTTTTCCACAGTGGATGCATAAGAGGCACGTAGTTCATATTAAATCATGGACTCCATTTTTTATTTTGCATACCTCCTGACAAAAATAAAGAAATTGAGACAGATTTTTATCATAATATAAAATTTGATAATAAATCCTTAGACCTTTCTAATGATTTATATACATACTGCTTGCATGTTAACAGGTAACCCCACATTTTGTCATACAAGTTTTAAATATTATTTTCTAATTATCATAGTTATATTTATAATTAAATACTAATGCTAAATACTTTAATAATGAAAGTTATTACAACAGTAATATTTGTTATTTGGTTTAATATTTTTATTTAGAAATAATTATACTAATAATAATAATAAAAATAATTAGTCAAAATAATATATTTGCACAATTTTGGGCCAAATTGTGCAGCCCTACAAACAAGCAAAACAAGCCTGGTATTGTTTGTAATTTTTTTATTTTATTTAATTTTTTTATAAAATCACAAATCGCAATTTTAACCAGAAAAATCACAATTAGATTTTTTCTCCAAATCGTGCAGCCCTAGATTGTAGTATTTGAAATGGTTTGCAAAATAATGTGTGTTCTCCACAGACTGGCAAAGGACTGATGGAGTTATTGAACTACAGGGATATTCGTAGTAGCCGCAATTTGATTAATATCATATTTTGATTATGTACTTGGGTGATTTGATTTGATCAAAGGTAGTACTGAAACAGTCAGAAAAGTCTGAGAACCACTATTCTCAAACAGTCTACCATGGATAGTTTGGGAATTGGGATGCAGCCAGTTAACGGGAGTTGAAACTAATGTTTAACCCTTTGATCTTTCCAGTGGTCCAACTCTTCCTCCAGAAACCTCAGAGCGGCCAAGGACATGCAGAATTATAGACATGGATATCCAGTAAGAGCTTGGGATTTTCTCCTTTTTTATCAAACTTAAAAAGAACACTTTGAATTCATAAAAAAGGAAAACTGACATGTTGATGTGATGATCTCATTATAGAATATCAATGAAGAGGAATGTCCAGAAGAAAGAATGACTAATTTAAAATTCTATCTAAATGAAATCAAGTCATCACCTGATGGTACGTCCTTGTTTCCTCTTGATCTGCAATAACAAGTCCCAGAGTCAAGGTGCATTGCACTTCATTTGAGCTCTTGTTTTGTGCTTCAGATGTGTCGATTGAGACGTTTCACACAGAGTGGAAGACGGATTACAAAAGACTGGAAAGAGTTCATTCCTACATTCAGTGGTAAGAAACACCTCTTTAACTTTATCTTGTTTAGCAGTGTTTGATGGGATTTGGGTCTCAGGAAAAGTGTGCTTTTTACTAGGTTTCCCTAAGTAGATGAAGTGCTTTGTAAAATTGAAGCTGTGTGTCTCCTAGGTTGTTTCCTTTGCGAGAGCCAGGGGTGAACTACATGGCTGCAGAGCTCACCAAGAAAGAAATCCAAGTGAGTGGCTAAACTGGTAAAAAACACAGTACCAGACTCCAAAACTACTTCTTGTATGTGTGTTCTGGATAGGAATGTCGCAAAGTGTCTCTCTTGTCCTGTTGTCCACAGGCGTTCAGGGAGAGTGATGAAGCTAAGAGTCGTCTTCTGGATTCCTACGAACTCATGCTGGGCTTCTATGGGATACAGCTGCTCAACAGAGAAACAGGGGAGGTGAAGCGCGCTGAGAATTGGAGGGAGCGATTCGCCAATCTGGAGAGGTGAGGTTCCTGCCTTTTTCAAACTTTTTTTTTTTTTTTCTTCAATGATATAACCAATATCCAAGACAAAGCTGATCAATGGCCAATTTAATTCATGCTGACATGTATATCAAATTAACCCAACATATTTATTTGAAAATATAAAAATTGCATTATTCATTGACAATATTGATTTTGAAATCACCACATATAAACTGACATTTGCTTTCCATGCATGGCCGTAGTCCTTATTCACTTCAGCGCCATTTTTGATTTTTGATGGGAATGAAAGAGAGGCTGTGAGGGATAGACATACATCTCTTCTTCAGTGGGTTGTACTGTTTTTTTACTGTGCTTTTGGATTGTTCTGCTGACAAAACACTGCAAAAATATCTTTCCAAGAACTTTCAGTAGACAAAAAACTCCATACAACCTCAGCTGTGGGAAATTATAAATGATCTAGGAGCTTTATACAGCTCTTTACAGTGGATGGCATTGAAAACACGGCAAGTCTACCCCTCACAGCCTCGCTTTCATACCTGTCATGGCGCTGCTCTGAATAAGGTCAATAGGTGGTGCTACAGCTAACAATCTGTCATAACTTTATAACTTTACAACTACGTGAGCCTGTGTATTCAATTTGATTAAAATTGGCAACAAGATGGTGCTATAGTAAGCAAATTCACTTTTTTGCCAATAAAATTGTTTTCTCTGAATCATTCAGTGCCCCCAAAATCACACATGCTTATCCATTTCCACACAAAAATTTCTTCGAAAACCCTACTTTTTATAACTCGTCCAAGGACGTTTGTTCAGTTCACACAAAATTGGTATGTACCATCTTGAGACACCCTAATTGTTTAAATGGGTCATATGATGCTATTTTAAAAGTTCATTATCTTTTTTTATTTGGGTGTAATAGAGTAGGTAACATCCTTTAATGTTCCAAAAACACATAATTTTTTACACACTGTACATTATTGCACTGTGATTGGCCAAATGCCTCAAGCGTGTGTCTAAATTGTAACTATCCTTACCGTAATCACGAGCTTCAGCTTTTAAGGCTTCTTAAAGCGATTGTAAACACACAGTTGAACATTTCACAATAGCAAGGTTTTTTTTTTTAACTCTTACCTTTCAGATATGATGTTATAATGGATTAATTAAATACAGTTAAAAACATAAAATACAGTTTAAAAAACATACTGAGGTGTGTATTTCTAATTTATTTAGGTGTGTATAGGCGCCGTCGTACTATCCCAGGTTTAGGAAGCTGTCTTCTGTAAAATGCACTGTGCAGGTTATGAGGTTACAGCCATTTTTAAATAAGCTATTTATATCCATGTGAATGACAGAGGAAGGCTATAATACTAATGTTGTAGATAAGAAGAGGATAAGACATTCTTTTAGGTCTCATTGTTTAGCATTAGTGTGTATCAGGGGTGCAAAACTTCCTGTTCCTGAATGGCCACAGTCCTGCAGAGTCACAACACAAATACCTGGGCTGTGTTTAATTCCACGTTTAGACATACACTCGCAAACTTCCCTAAGCACTTCCCCTCCCTGTTGCAATTTCAAAGTGTGTTCAACTTTGTCAAGTGTGCGAGGGAAGTTTATTTGGACAGACCCTCGACCCCTTGATTTTGACGGAGGGAGCGAGTCTACTCAATGGTCGAAATCACCCCCTACTCTTTGAAATAGGGCACTATTTGAGGGGAAGCCCATTTGTAGTGGACATTATAGAGTGCACTCATTCACACTGTTATTCACACATTCGTTTTTTTATTCACACCTTCAAGTGGAGTATATTAGTGGAGTAATGTAGTGAGTAGTGAATATGGGTATAGGGGGTGATTTCGAACACAGCCAATATGTACACTTCAGGCAGATCCATAGACCAGAATGCAACACGATTGTGATGTCACAGCAGATTGTGCTTAATTTACCCCCACACAACTCTAGGGTATAATATTGGAGTTATTTTGACATTTAACCACATTCAATTCTTGTAGCTTCCTTAAGCTGACTTTTTTTTCCACAGATATAGTTTATTGTATTATCATTTTCGTTTCGTTTTTTTAATATACATTTTCTCCAACAGCCTAAGCATACATAAAGGCCTATAGAATGGTGCATAAACAAATTCATATGGAAAAAAAACTGTAAATAATAAATCAGCTCCAATTGGATTAATTTAAACACATTTCAAGTATACTGCCAGCAGTGGGCACTCGTTTAACGTAAGCAACGACGTACATCCGAGTGAACGAGACAGAGAAGAAGTTAGCAAGGGAAGGGCATAAAAATGGACTTAAACGCAGCCCTGTAGTGATCAAACAATCCTGAACTTGATTAGATTGATCAGGTGTGCTTAATTAGGGTTGAACCGGACCTCTGCAGGACTATGGCCCTCCACAAACTGAGTTTGGCACTACTGGTGTAAATGGTTCAACAGGTTTTATCCCAAACGTCGTATGAACGGACAGGAAAACTGGTCTCGTCACATCTGTATGTCGGAAAAGTGTCCGCAGCATGAACTGACCATGATATCTATTGACTCTTAAGGTAATCAGTCAGCTAACCTCGCTAGTTCTCTTTATTGTTGGCATTTTATTCACTTTAAACATCCAATTGTTATTGAGATGAAGGAAAAAAAAAAAATAGACACTGGTTATACTACTCTTTGCTCACTCCTTTGAAGATATCTTTAGTAAAACGGCTACATACAAAAGACCTGTGCCGGAAGTGATGCAACCTGTTTTACAGAATACAAAAGTTTATTGCGCATAACATGTATAGCAAAGAAAGAAATTCATTTCTACAACCACGTTAGACTTAAAATACTCCAACATGCTTATCGATCATTAAAGGAACACTCCACTTTTTTTGAAAATAGGCTCATTTTCCAACTCCCCTAGAGTTAAACAGTTGAGTTTTACTGGGAATGTGCCTTGCAACAATGGAGACATTTGTGAGAGGCGCTGCATAATATCATTGCGCCTGCTGCACCCATGGTATGGCAGCACAATTCCTTGATTATTACGCAGGAATGAGAGTATAGAGAGAGTCTTAGTACACGATGTAACTACAGAAGAGTCAAGTTTTAAATAGGAAAAATATGGAAACTCTTTGGTTATTTTTGAGCGAGATGCTACCGGTATAATCAGATTCAATGAACTATGCTAAGCTATGCTAAAAGTGGTACCGCCAGACCCGGAGATCAGCTGAATGGATTCGAAAACGGTAAAACTCAACTGTTTAACTCTAGGGGAGTTGAAAAATTAGCCTATTTTCAAAAAATTGGAGTGTTCCTTTTAACATAAACATGAATTTGATAAAATAAAAAAACGAAATCGTAGACATTTGTGTTACTGATTTTTTTTTTTTTTNTTTTTTTTTTTTTTTCCTCCCACTGTTATTAACTCTGGTTTACAATTCCAGCACATTCAATACAACTTTATACTTCAGCTCAGCATTTCAATAATGATACACAGGTCTCATATCTTCAAATGTACTTCACAATTTCAATAAATCAACCCTATTAAGCCCTGCACCCAAATGTAGTTTTCCATGTTTTCTTACAGATATAAAACAGCCTTGTAATTGACTTCTAAGTGGGTATTAAAATGAAGGTCAATAGAGCTGTTCCAAATAAACCCACTTGACAAAAGAGTAATGTTTTTTTGTTTTTTTTAGACAGAACATTAAATTGTATTTTGTCTGATTTTTTTTTTAGTTTTTTTTTTAATATGGCTATCAACAGCTTTTATTAATATTTGTTGTACTGCTCATCTTTGTAAGCATCACTAAGGCATCGTCTCATGAAATCCATCTTTTCAATCACTCTTTAAAGTACAAAGACACAAAGTCATATAAGGCTGCAACAGATTTATTACTCTTATTTTTTTAATTTTTTTAATTAATACTCAGTCACTTTGCGGTCTTCAAAGACAAAAACTGGTTGTCAGACAGAAACAATTAAGTTTTTTCAAATAAGAAGTGAAATGAAATTACAGTAACATACGTGCATTTGCTACAAAATAAATAATAGCTGTATTTCAAAATTACAAGTAGGCTTAAAGGGTGTATTAGGATGTATCAGAACCATCCAAATAACTGACTGTGATTTTTTCTCCTTTTTTGTGTTTATTTCACACATCACTGAAAAATAATGTCATATTTGCTTTCAGAAACATGCACAATAATCTCCGAATTACCAGGATCCTCAAGAGCCTGGGAGAGCTGGGTTTTGAGCATTTCCAAGCTCCTCTTGTGCGCTTTTTCCTTGAGGAGACCCTTGTCAGGAAGACCCTCAGCAGTGTAAAACGCAGTGTGCTCGACTACTTCCTGTTTGCCGTGCGTGACAAGCGTGAGCGCAGAAAGCTGGTCCGCTTCGCCTTTCAGCACTTTGAGCCCAAAGACAAGTTTGTATGGTGCCCCAGAAAAATCCAAAAACGCTTCAAGAAGAAGTCAGAGAAGCGACAGAACTCTTTAGCTGGCAGCGGAGACAGCGCAGCAAACGACGAAGGTCACTCACGATACAAACACAAGGATGGAGAAGCCGCAAGTGAACCAAAACACAGCAAGCCAGTTGGCGATCTTATAGATGCAAAGAAGGAAGGCGACAGTGACTCCATAATGAAAGTTGACTCCGAAAAACCTTCTGAGGGCTCATCAGAAGACCATGAGCCAAATCTAGATGCCTCTTCTGTAGAGTTACCTCTCAATAATGGCACCACTGTTAACAACGGAGAGATTGTTAGTCTTGAGCCAAGCAGTGTTGAAGGAGGAAAGCTGCCTGAAGTCACTCAAAAAGCTGAGAAAGTCCCGGAGGTCTCAAACACTGTCTGGGAATGTGTCGCTGGTTCTACCGCAGGATCAAGCGACTGTGACGACTCTCGGGATGAGATGGACAGTCCTCTCTGTCCAGCTGACTCCCAGAAGGAACTTGAAGAAACTGCCTCAGGTACAAGCAAGGAAAGGACAGTGACTGACAGCCCTGAACACAACTCCCCAACACCGTCTGAGAAGTTCCCCAGGCCTGACTGCGATCATAAAGAGAAGAGCATCCGATCAGAAAACCACCAGAAGAATGGAATAAACTGCAACCAATCAAATGGATCAGAGAAGGAAGAGCCAATGGAAATTGTGGAAATGAGTTCATAGCTCGCCCCACTAATGATTCCTGAAGATGATAAAGCACTGAAAATGTACACTTTATAAACTTATTACAAGATGAGATGAATTGACCTGTTGTTTTCTAAAGAAGGCATTCATTCAAAAGGCTTTTCCTTATGCTTTCAGTGTATCAGTTCAGTTAACGGGAATGTTATTGTCACCTGCAGTGGCAGGGCCAAATGTACACCCGTCTTCTTATAGCCGGTTTATTCTAGGTTGAACCTTTATTTGTCCATGCTTTCAGATTCAGATTTACAGTGTTTTCCAATATTTGTTTTTTAACTGAAACTGTGAAAGAAGAATGTCGTTTTTACATTCAACTAATAAGAAACAATTATTGATTAAAAATATTTCCATAGTGAACACGTATAGTTGGGATACTGTTTTTGAGCAGATATGCTGTATTTCCCAAAACATGCTTTGTTGATTACCCTGAACTGTAATGAAGGGGCTTGTCTTTTACTGAGGTAATGGAATTATCCAAGTTCAAAAATGTTCATTTTACATCTGCAGTGAAGTAAGATAGAAGCATTAATAAGAAAATAATCTCTATGATCAGTTGTATAAATCAGTCTCTTAGTGATTCTCTGAATGTTCAGCACATGCATTAACTCCCAATTTATAAAGCTTTTTACCTTTTTCCACATGACCTTAAATTAACCCTTCATGAAATATTCTGGAATAAATAAAACCTTTTTTCACCTATGAATTACTGTTCATAGATGGTTCTTTTGTTGCTTTAAAACTGATTTCTCCTGTTCTCTGCACATGTTTATATGCTTTTTAAAGTAATAATTAAAGTGTACTTTCATTTGGCTTTGAGTTCTTTCATTTCTGCATTTCATTAATAAGGATCGAAGAACACAAGGGAAAGGTGTATGTTTTGTTCTTAAACAGAATGTGCACTAATCCTTTCAATTTCATAATGTTTTAAATCTGTCAAATGTCTTGAGGTCAAGCGATTAAAGAGGGAAAGGAAACAGCTATAGTTGAAGTGTTTTGTAGTTCATGCAGAAAATGTGAAGGATCACTGGACCGCTTGGCTATTTTCCCAGTGCTCACAGTCTCTCATTGAAATAATGAGTTTGTTTCTGGGCCTGCTATAAAAGTTTTTTTGTAAGTATAAGGTAGACCACATACATAGTATGAGGCATGCATGACGAAACTGTCAATACTGGATTTTGACAAATGAATGAAAGTTTGTAAATATCGTCACTCTCATTTTATAAAAATCATCATTTATGGAACATGCATATACAAGTCTTTGAAGTACTTTCAAACTATTAACATGGTAACAAATAGTGTGGTATATGAATATATTTAGTGTCATGGTATACAGTGCATCCGGAAAGTATTCACAGCGCTTCACATTTTATGTTACAGCCTCATTTCAAAAGGGATTAAAGTCATTATTTTCCTCAATTCTACAAACAATACCCCATAATGACAACATGAAAGAAGTTTGTTTGAAATCTTTGCAAATTTATAAAAAAAAAAAATAAAAAATGCACATAAGTATTCACAGCCTGTGCGCAATACTTTGTTGAAGCAGGTTTGGCACCAATTACAGCCTCAAGTCTTTTTGACACCTATTTTTGGGCAGTTTATCCCATTCTTCTTTGCAGGACCTCTCAAGCTCCATCAGGTTGGATGGGGAGTGTTCGTGCACAGTCATTTTCAGATCTCTCCAGAGATGTTCAATTGGGTTCAAGGCTGGGCCACTCAAGGACATTCACAGAGTTAGCCAAGATAACAAAAAAGGGTGGCTACGGGACGTGTGCTTAGGTTCATCTTCCAACAGGACAACGACCCTTCGCCCCAGTCTGAGAACCTGCTGCTCCAGAGCGCTCTGGACTTCATGAAGGAGGTCTCTGTACATTGGGAGACTAGTCAGGATCGAGGGAAAGATGAATGCAGCAGTTTCTGCGCGCTGAAAAACATCCCCACAGCATGATGCTGCCACCACCATGCTTCACTGTAGGGATGGTATTGGCAAGGTGATGAGCAGTGCCTGGTTTCCTCCAGACATGACTCTTGCTATTCAGGCCAAAGAGTTCAATCTTTGTTTCATCAGACCAGAGAATTTTGTTTCTCATGGTCTGAAAGTCCTCCAGGTGGCTGTCATGCCTTTTACTGAGGAGTGGCTTCCGTCTGGCCACTCTACCATACAGGCCTGATTGGTGGAGTGCTGCAGAGATGGTTGTTCTTCTGGAAGGTTCTCCTCTCTCCACAGAGAAACGCTGGAGCTCTGTCAGAGTGACCATCGGGTTCTTGGTCACCTCCCTGACTCACGCCCTTCTCCCCCGATCGCTCAGTTTGGCCAGGCAGCCAGCTCTATGGTGGTTCCAAACTTCTTCCACTTATGGATGCTGGAGGCCACTGTGCTCATTGGGACCTTCAATGATGCAGACATTTTTCTGTGCCTTGATACAATCCTGTCTCAGCGGTCAGACAATTCCTTGGACTTCATGGCTTGGTTTGTGCTCTGACATGCACTGTTAACTGTGGGACCTTATATAGACAGGTGTGTGCCTTTCCAAATCAATGTCCAATCAACTGAATTTACCACAGGTGGACTCCAAGTTGTAGAAACATCTCAAGGTTGATCAGTGGAAACAGGATCCAGCTGAGCTCAATTTTGAGTGTCATGGCAAAGGCTGTGAATACTTATGTTCATGTGATTTTTTCTTTTTCTATTTTTAATAAATTTGCAAAGATATCAAACAAACTTCTTTCACGTTGTCATTATTGGGTATTGTTTGTAGAATTTTGAGGAAAATAATGAATTTAATCCCTTTTGGAATAAGGCTGTAACATAACAAAATGTGGAAAAAGTGAAGCGCTGTGAATACTTTCCGGATGCACTGTACATGTTATAATACAGGGCTGGACTGCTTGGGCGCTACCATCAAATGAAATCAGCATCAACAAAATTCAGCTTTGCACTGCAGATGTGGCACAGAAGCTGCATCTAAAGTGGGATTAACATTTATTTTCACAGGTGACATGAATGCACTGCAATTATAATTGTATTAATGATATGAGTAATGTATAAATAAAAAAAATAATAATATGGAAACATAATGGTTAAAATAAATGAGTAGGTAATTATTTTGAATAAGTACTTTGCAAGCACTAAGAAAATGCTCTACAGTCGTGAAAAAGAAAGTACTCAATCTTTGAATTCTGTGATTTTACATATCAGTAAAAATCATCTGGTCCTTAGCCGGTCTTAAAATAAGGTAAATACAAGTTCAGATGAACAACAACACATGAAGTATTACACCATGACATTATTTATTTAACAAAAGTAAAGCCAACATGGAGAAGCCATGTGTGAAATAATAAGTACACCCATGATTCAATAGCTTGTAGAACCACTTTTAGCAGCAATAACTTGAAGTAATAATTTTCTGTATGACTTTATCAGTCTCTCACATCGTTCTGGACCACTCTTCTTTACAACGATGCTTCAGTTCATTGAGGTTTGTGGGCATTTGTTTATGGACAGCTCTCTTTTTCAACCTGGTCAAGGTCTGGACTCTAGGCTATTGCAACACCTTGATTCTTTTCTTTATCAGCCATTCTGTTGTAGATTTGCTGGTGTGTTTGGGATCATCGTCCTGTTGCGATGCCAAATTTCAGCCAAGCTTTAGAGGTCAGACAGATGGCCTCACATTTGACTCTAGAATGGTCGATTCAGTGACTGCAAGGTGCCCAGGTCCTGTGGCTGCAAAACAAGCCCAAATCATCACACCTCCACCACTGTGCTTGACAGTTGGTATGAGGTGTTTGTGCTGTTTTTGGTTTTCACCAAACGTGGCACTCTGCATTATGGCCAAACATCTCCATTTTGGTCTCATCTGTCCAAATGAGAGAGGCTTTCTCCTAGCAACCCTTCTAAACAAGCCCTACTTGAGTCTTTTTTTATTGAACTGTCATAAACTTTATCATTTAACACGTTAACCGAGGCCTGTAGAGTCTGAGATGTAGCTCTTGGATTTTTTGCAGTTTCTCTGGGCAGTGCACGGTCTGACCTAGGGTGAATTTTCTGGGACGTCCACTCCTGAGATGATTGGCAACTGTCTTGAATGTTTTCCACTTGTGAATAATCTTCCTCGCTTGTGAATAGTCTAGAATTATAGACTTCAAATTGTTTGGAAATAGCCTTGTAACCCTTTCCAGATCAGCAACAATTGCTTCTCTAAGATTAGTGCTGATGTCTTTGCTCCTTGTCATTGTTAACACACACCTGAATTTTCCAGACCAGCAAACTGCCAAAACCTCTTCTTTTATAGAGGTGCACTTGCTAATGTTCATTTAATCAAGGGCATTTGATTAGCAGCACCTGACTGCCAATTACCCTCTTAATTCCTATGGAAACTATAAGGGTGTACTTTGTTTTTCACACATGGCTTCTTGATTTTGGCCTGGTCTTTGTTAAATAAATAATGACACAGTGTAATGTGTCATGTGTTGTTGTTCATCTGAGGATGTATTTCCCTAAGTCCCGCTAAGGACCAGATGACTTTTTTTATGTCATGATAGGTAGAAGCATAGAATTCAAAGAGGGTGTACTTTCTTTTTCACAGGACTGCATATAGTATGAATGTAATCTGGACGTACTACATGTTGTCATTATCATGTGGCCTACCAGCATCAGTTGGAATGACCTACCTGTCTGACCTACTACTTCCGGTGAGATTCTTAAGTGTGCATTCAATGGAAACTTTACTATTACGAGGCCACGGGAGAGGATTTGTGAATGGCAGTGACGTGACGCAACTGACACCGTACGTCACAAAACGGTTACAACATGGCAGATGTAGTACATCTGAATTCATACAACACACATTCATACAGTGTCCTTTTTTAATGGCCTCAAAGTAAGTTCTTCATCAAATGTAGCATCTACTCAGTATGCAATTTCAGATGCAGCTGCACAATTACTGAAAGGAGTCGTTAACAATTCCAGTTTTATGGTGTGTTCCATTTGTCTTTGGAATTGGGAAGGTCCTATGCCGAATTTGGAACTCCATGCTAGCATACTACTCTTACTATTCCTGCCATAGAAAGATAAGGTAAAAGTAGTAAGAGTAGTATGCTAGTAAGTGATTCCAAATTCAGCACTAGCGTTCAGTAGGAACTTTTAACTGGAACACCCCCTCAAGTCGGAGTTGCGACTGGGAAACTTGGGGAAAGCACAACAACCCCAACATCAGAATCCAAAATGGCTGCTCAGTGCATTAACCATAGTGAAACAGTAGTAATATATCATTTATTAGCACTGTTTGTGTCTCAATAAACTCAGTGGTGCACACAGTAATATCCAACCTCTATTTGTGGACATGATACTTCAACATTATCTGTGCAAAATACCGCTTTTTTATGTTTGTATTGTGAAAAAGAAAGCACAACGAAGGTTTGCCTGGACGCGTCCAACTTAGTTTTCTGACCTGTGTACTGGAATGCAGTTAACTCAAGAGCAACGTTATTCCCAGCTCCGACATCACTCTTCACAGGAAAATAGAACACAGCAATACTTCCTACATGAACCTATTTAGGTTTGTAACAAATTTGCATAATGCCAGCCTATGGTCTTCATTGGCTGCCCATGAACAACGTCTACTTTGTCCCTGTAAAACACTGTAGCTGAGACTGGAAGAGTTTGGTTTGTGTTGTTCATGTTGTGAAGACGCTGTTTTCTGCTGCCAGTGTAAGTCCACTTTGATGCACTTCCAATGGATGAGATTGATACAGAAAAAAGGATGCCATTGTTACTTTTTGTATCACCATGTATGCCTCTATTACTAGAAAACATCTCGGTTATGAATGGTAACTCTTGTTCCCTGATACGAATGAAGTTGGCATGCAAAATTTGCATGCAAGGCCACGCCTGTGCATACAGGTATTTAAGGCCAGCCGCGTGCAGATGTACTTCAGTTTTGTTCTGAGGAGCCGAGGTAAGATCTCGGTCACATCAGCGATCAGTACAGAGTTGTGGCCTGAGGGACACACATCTTCGTTCCCTCCATTAGGGAACGAGGGTTACCATTCGTAACTGAGACTTCCAATTTCTGTCGTTCACTACGACGCGTGTCATAACGAAAGTATGAGGGTCCCTATACTAAACGCCACCACTTTTGTACCGTGTCACAAGGCAATGCAGTGCAAATGTGGGCAAGCGACTGCATGCGAACAACAAATGCAGCAACGCTGACTAGTAACCTTCCAATGCCCATGGTAAATGACCACAGGCCTCCTGATAAGGAGTGTTACTCGCCTAAAAGAGGTCACTGTGGCTGTGGGCCTCCTCTGATTCTTTAAAACAGAAGCATATAGCTTAAAATAGCTTATTGAAAATAAACGGTCGCGTTACAACCTGGTTGTCCATGTTGGGAAGCATACTCTTTCCCCAAAGGGATAGGAATGCTATGGAGACCTCATCCTACCCGAAGGGAGGTGTCATGTGGTAAATACACCTAAGGACTCACCAGTGGGAAGTACTACCATGGGAAGATCTCTGTGGTGGGATCCACCACAGGGAGAGACTACCTAACCCACAGTGACAGGTGGCAGAGCTACCGTTGTCAAGGAGAAGACACTGGGTTCGCTGAGAGGGGAACTGAACAGTGAAATGGTGCTAAGATGATGAAAAAGGGTAGTCTAGGGTTCACTATTCCTGGGGAACTGAACTAGACACAATAGCGCACATTTGCCGCCTTTGAAAAGGGGACAGGCGCAAATGCAAGCACTACACCCAACCAGTTTGTCGAGACTTACTCAATGTTAAACTGGTTCCATTTGGAGATTGTAGAGTCTCGCGAAGGTGTTGGGCATTGCCCAGCCCGCAGCTATACATATGTCACGAGTAGAATGGGGTCTGACTCCTAATGGACACAGCACTTCCTTAGGACAGCCTTCCCCTTCTGCTGACCTGCAGTGCGAACACGGCAAAATCCGGGTACTTCAGCCAATAGTTCTAGGAACTATGAAAAGGTTCCTCCGGTGTGAAAGCCCCTTATGAAATTTGCCCCCGGTTTCACAGACAAGGCTTAAGCTAGTCCTAGACTAAAATGCTTGTTTGAGCTGTTTTAACTGAAAGCATCTTGCTCTGACATATCTCTAAATATATCAGTGACATTGTTTTATGTCAAGGTGCACACCAGTATTTAGGGNGAACTATGAAAAGGTTCCTCCGGTGTGAAAGCCCCTTATGAAATTTGCCCCCGGTTTCACAGACAAGGCTTAAGCTAGTCCTAGACTAAAATGCTTGTTTGAGCTGTTTTAACTGAAAGCATCTTGCTCTGACATATCTCTAAATATATCAGTGACATTGTTTTATGTCAAGGTGCACACCAGTATTTTAATTTATTTATTTATTTTGTATATCTAGATTTTATCCAGGTGGGTTTTTGAAAGTCTGGACAGCAAAAAAACAAAAAAACAAACATAAAAAACAACAAAAACAAACAAAACAAAAAAAACATAAAATTAGATTTTTCAAACCTGATTCAAACCACATTTGTAAGTGGTTTGAAATGCGATACTCAACAGATTTTTACAGCTGCGTCTCAGTCTGTACGCTCTGGCTGCTCAAATCGGATTTCAAATAGTCTTTTGCGTCACTCTTAACTCGACACAATGTCAAAACTGGATACGGAAATGCTGGAAGTATTCAAATTGTATGTCCAATGATTTCTGCCGTGACTACAGCACGGAACATCACAATATTATACCAGTCTCCTTCATTACTGAGTTTTTCTTGTGCGACGGAGGAGTTTTGCACCGTGACTCAACAGGGAGCTTATTTGGAGAGATGATGCACCTCCATTTTTCCTGTATCTCTTTTGAAAACCTTGTCACATAGGTGGGTATGCCGACGTCATTACCAAAGCAACCCATGCAGATACTGTAGGTTGGTTATGTCTGGACACGAAAATCTTATTTGATCACTTGCAATTAATAGTGCAGACAGTCTGCCTGAAAAGATCTAATTAGAGCCCGGGCACCAATGGTGTGAGGACCCTCTTGGAATTGCTCCGGAATTGCTCTTTTTTCTTTTTGAGAAAAAAAAAAATCTGATTTGCCTGGAGTCTGAATATATAGCCTTTGTGAACTGACCCCACTGAAGTAATTGCAACAATATAACAATACTTAGTATATTTACATTAAAAAAAAAAATTCATTTTCTTTCTGTGGGTAAAGGTCATGCAGGTGATTGTTGATCCGGCATTAACATGATCTGGTGTTTTCAGTGTCTACCGCTGTCCACACTAATCCGGATGCAGATGGAAACACTTTCGTTTTCAAATGTATCTGGATTAATGTTAAAGGGATAGTTCACCCAAAAATGAAAATTTGATTTATCTGCTTTTAGTTTATCTGCTTACCCCCAGGGCATCCAAGATGTGGGGGACTTTGTTTCTTCAGTGGAACACAACCGTTGCGGTCTGTCCGTCGTATAATGCATGGCAATGGTAACAAAATCTATGAGAGTAAAAAAAACATGCACAGACAAATCCAAATTAAACCCTGCGGCTCGTGACGACACATTGATGTCCTAAGACATGAAACGATCGGTTTGTGCGAGAATCCAAACAGTATTTATATCACTTTTTACCTCTAATACACCACTATGTCCAACTGCCTTGAGCGCGCGCACGGCATCCGGTGCGTGAGGTGTGTTCGCGCTCTGGCGTAGTTTAAACATGGTGCCTGTAGTACAACAGTTGTTATACAAATGGAAGTAAACCACTAAAAAACATGGTTTTATTACATCAAAACTTCATTTTATTTTGCTACTTTTCGTGAGGGCAGCTTTACAAATAAAAAGGACACATACAAATATCTTGTTCACATACCTCAGTTGGATGTGGAAAAACCATAGGCACAGCTGATGGTTTAAGTCGTACGTGATCCTCTCCTGGGTATGTAAAATCATCAGGGGAAAAATGATCGCTGCAGACCCTCAACAACTTTAGTACGTTAATGGGTGTGTTGATATCCAGCCGAAGAGCAATCAACCATAACTTCAGGCGAGCAGGCTCAGAGGTTGGGAATACGTGGAAAGTCACCACTCCTAAATGAGTTTACACGAGAGAACGTAATCTTTTAGTTTTAAGTCGGTTTGAACAATCCAGATAAGCTCAAGTAAGTACCATTTTGATTAGCCGTCGTACCTACAATGTTTGTGCACTTGTAAATAATGAGTGAACTATACGCGCAAGAGATCCCTTCCGGCGCTTGCGAAAACTACGCCAGAGCGTGTACACACCTCACGCACCGGATGCCGTTTGCGCTCTCAAGGCAGTTGGACATAGTGGTGTATTAGAGGTAAAAAAATTATATAAATACTGTTCGGTTTCTCGCACAAACTGATCGTATCGTGTCTCAGGACATCAATGTGTCGTCACGAGCCGCAGGGTTTAATTTGGATTTGTCTGTGCATGTTTTTTTTACTCTCATAGATTTTGTTACCATTGCCATGCATTATACGACGGACAGACCGCAACGGTTGTGTTCCACTGAAGAAACAAAGTCACCTACATCTTTGATGCGCTGGGGGTAAGCAGATAAACATCAAATTTTCATTTTTGGGTGAACTATCCCTTTAAACGCCTCATTATTGCGGTTCAGTTCGCAGTGAATGCTGCTCATCAAGAACTGCTTCTCCCCTTCGCACAACCATCTTTGTAAAGAAATTTTGTTCAGAAACTTCTTGTCAACAAAAGTGAAGCGTTAAAATGTCCCTGCGGTTGTCAGAATTGCGGTTGAATGCAAAGAAAATAAGACAGCCATGGATATTAGTGTTGAAATTAGTATTTACTGTTCTGATTTTTTTATATATATATTATTATTGGTATTTTTATTATTATTATTGATGTTGATGTGGATGAAGATGATGGGGTGTCCCCTCTTCATCTCGGATGGGTTGCAGCTGATGATGATGAGTGAGCTCTATAGTAAACAGTGGAATTCTGAGCATGTCCCGCAGCGAGATTCGTCTCTGTTGAGCTCATGTCCACCCCCTTCGCCGGACTGAGCGCTGCCCCTTTATCTGCAATCATACTGAGAGTCATCCAGCACAGGGCACAGGACTGAGGGGAGGACAGGAGCCATGGCCGTGTTCTCAGCGCTTCATTTACTTTTTCTGTTCCAGCTGTTAACATCGTCACTCGCCCAGGTAAGAGATGCGATTGAGCGACCGGAGTTCAACTATTCACCTGCTGCTTCTGCTCGTTGCTTGGTCTCTTCATCTCTATATTTAAGGGTTGCTGCCTATAGAGCATTGTGGAAACCATATCAATTAACATTCGTGGGTAGCTAACGAGTTTGTAAAATTCATGGAAGTATAATTGTATTACTTTTTCGTTTATAAACGCTTTTTAATGCATTGTGGAGTGACTGTAATGTATGTAAAAGTAAAACTGTAGATTTCTACCTGAGCCTTCAATATGATGTGTTGCTGTAACTTAAAGTGAAAGTCAGATATCTTACTTGAATATGTCTTATAATTTAGATGTTACAATGTGAGGAAAAAATAGGTTACCATACAAAACCTTTTTTTCACAGTGTAACATGATCGTCGCACAATGGCATCTTTGTGAGAACTTAGTGGTGTTTACCCTCTTCACTCATTTCACTTCATCATATTGGTCTTTTTTTGCATGGATATGTAAAACTGCCATATAAATCATTTTACTTCCCACTGATAAACATTTAATTTTAGCTGTGTTTAGACAGGAGGGCAAATAAGCTGAGAACTGACACCTGAGAGATTTCTTTCTTTTCTTTTTACATTACCAGTATGATTTCTTTATTTGATTATTCTCATTCTTGATTCTGTGTTTATGTCTCTAGGAGAGGCCGGGTCCTCGCGGCACACCTGGAGCGCCAGGGCCACCAGGACCCCCAGGGAAAGATGGCATCGATGTGAGTATAGACACAGAAAAATTATATATATTACATTCCATTTATCAGTTTTTATTTGCTTCACATTTTAGGTGAAAAACAAAAGAAAAGAAAAACTTCTAAACATTTATGTTTCTGACAGGTTTTACAGATTTTCATTATGCGAAGGGAAAAATAATGATTTAATTTTCGAAACAACATTATATTGCAAGTATGCGCAGTAACGGCTGGACTGTTTAGACAAGCTGTGCGTCTTTACAGTCTATCGTTTGTTAAAGGAAAAACGCTCAGGAATTTACGCATGTAAACGATGAAAGCTGTGAATGTTTCCTTAGTAAACGAAAATCTGCTTAGCGCAGGCTGTGGCAGTGCAGTGACAGAGAGCCTATTCATTCAGCCTCGAATCAAACACACTCGTCTAGAGTTTCCCCAACCCCCTCCAGCATCGCTCTCCTTCTCTCCACACGCTCCTCTCAGGGTTATTCTGCTCAGAGCACTGTCCAACACAACCTGTGTTCATACAGATGTACATTACACAGCAAAATCCCCAGATTTAAATCAACTCTGCTCAGATTACATATGGTCCCGCTCTACATAGAGATAAAATAACACTGGAGCAGAGTTAAAGTTAATGATATAATATGCTGTTTGTGGAGTTGTTTAATCAGAACTTGAGAGATTTAATGTCTTTTATCTTCAGTTGATTTCATCTAAGACTGTGGCTGGAAGTCATTTGTAGTTTTTGTGTTTCTCTTCTGTGATTCTTGTTAACAGCAGGTGTTCATCACTAATGCTCAATCATAACTTAATCACTTCATTATCTCAACTTTAACTCTGCTTCAGTGATACTTTAACACTATAGAGAGAGAGAGACCATATGTACTCTGAGCAGAGTTGATTTAACTCTGGGGATTTTGCTGTGTATGACTGTAGATGTGTGTTTAATGTAGTTCTGATTGAGAAACTGTTATCTCTGCAGGGTAAACCTGGCCCTGCTGGACTTCCTGGAAAGCCTGTGAGTATCTCTGGATGTGTTGTGTGTCGGATCTTCTCATGAAGCACTGATTTACTTTGCTCATGCATTTAACATTCACAATGCTAAAGATCCCGAAATGGCTACTTCCTCGTATCTCTGATGATTTGTCTGGTAATGCTTCTCTGTAGATTTTGTATCAGTAATGATTCGAGTGTCATGTTTTGAGCCCGTCCAGTGAGGACAGCAGACAAAAAATACATTACATTATTCCCTCTCGAAGACTAAACGTGAAGCTTTTTTGTGAAGATGCAATAAATCGATACACAGATCATATTGTCCAAGAGGCTGTTTTAAATCAGTTTCTCTTTTGATGGCAGGGGCCGAAAGGAAAAGCGGGAGCCCCTGGAGCCGCAGGGATCCCGGGACTGCCTGGCCTCCCTGGTGTGGATGTAAGCAGCATTCTCAAACTCTGGGGGATTTTTTTAAACCTCATTTATATAAATTAAATCATTTAAGCACTAAATAATTGGCTGCTGATTATGAAAATGTCATATCCTGCAGGGTTTGACCGGTCCGGACGGTCCAGCTGGCAAAGATGGACCCCCAGGAGCAGCAGTAAGTGACTCTCAGTTTTTTAAGAGTTGAGTAAAATGAGTCTCTCCACACCTAAACATAATTTGTTCACCCACTTTTTTTTAAAGCTCTACTGTAGTATTTGTCTCTGAATCTCTGTCTATTAAAGACTCCTTTTGTAGTTTTGATTTTTAAACATTTTGTGGCCATAAATGGTTTCTTAATATCGTGGGCTCAGCACAGTGTGCCGCCACTTGCAGATCCTTATGGCAGTTTTAATAAGAATCAGGTGACTTCAGATGAATTTCCCCCTAATCCAGCTTGGAATGTGAAGTCTTCCCACCACAGGTTTTCTTTTAATTAGTTTCTTAGAATCAGCAGAAATCACCATCATTCTGTGTGACTGATAGCAGTGAGCTGTGTATTGGGAAGTTCATGTTATATTTTATAACAGTGTAAAATGTGTAAAAGTAAAAGCTGCAGTGAAGATGGAGCCAGTGATCATGAGAGAGTGGTAGTGTCTCTTTCTATGGCGCTCCTCTCAACATTGTCCATGATCAGGCCTACAACAAGTGGTGTTGCACAAATCCGCGGGGCCTCCCCGTGAACCGCAAATAGTGGCCCCCCTCGATAGAAATCATGTTCCAGGGGGCCCCCAACACTCTGGGCCAACTGCAGTGAGCGCCCTGCATGCTCGTCTGCTACACCACTGCCTACAACTACAGTGTTGTCTCTGTTTGCAAATGTGAGTTTGGGGTGATTCCATCATTGGGAGACAAAAAGTTTCTGTCTTCTGTTGCCAACTGAGACTTACTATTACTATTTTGTAGGTCTGTCGATTTAATGTGTTAATTCATTCGGTATGGGGAAAATAACACGTTAAAAATGATTTAACGCACCCGCCCCGCCCCAGACCTACGTAGTTCATCTGACATTTCATAGTTGATTGGTGATTAACTTAAAGTAGGGCAACAACTCACTGTGTGATGAAGCCTATAGAACAACATGTTCTCCAACCAATATGACCATATAGGTCGTTTGTCACTTCCCTGAAATACGACCCATAGGAGCATTTACTAAAGTGGCGCCCCTATCGACAACAGGACACTTTCATTTTAATTCATGAAATACGACCCATAGGAGCGTTTGCTATAGTTGCGCCCCTATCTACAACAGGACACTTTCATTTTAATGCATTGTTCCCTTTTATCTGCCTCATATTTCGGGTTTCGCAACTGGTAGAGCATTGCAATAACAATATGCAATCATGTGATCATGCAATCGTGGGTTCGATCCCAGGGAACACATGTGTTCATAAAGTGTAAATGCACTATAAATCTCTAAGGGTAGGTTTAGGGGTGGGGTGGGTGTAGTCATTAATAAAAATTAGTTTTGGTAAATGGAAATAGGAGAAATGGTGTAAAAAGTCCATACACTGCATTTAAATGAACAAGTCAGAATAACCCAAAAATTCAAGATATCAGGGCAAAAATGCCCTTGTATGAGTTTTTGTCTCATATTTACATCATCTGATATAGTTAAGCAATATCACACAAGTAACAAGCGCAATATCACGCAAGTGCTGTTTTTGTCCCGAATAACAGGAGTGCTAATGTGATATTGATTTCCAACAGTTCAATAAATAAGAAGTTAATATATTGTGTTACATTTTAGACCATTTTTGCTCAGTTTTGCCATTGAAAATATTACCTATAAAGCCAGAGCAGAACTGTTGTGCGTCTCCGAGCAACACATAGCAGTGTTTTGTTTCTGAACAAATCTGCATTTTGAGCTAATCAATTGGGTGAACCAATAATTCAATGACTAATTCATAAAGAAAGCCATTTACTTCGTTCCTGAATGAATCAGCTGTTTGAACAAATCGAATGAATGAATGACTCCAAATGACACCAAAAACATTATTTGTTCATCCTTCTGAGATTGTCTCCATTTGTAAAACCGAACATTTCAGGACGTAGGAATACATCATTTGATATAAAACACTTTTATATAAAAATAAAAAAGACATTAATTACCACTATAACCAGCAGATGGCGAGAGAGGAGCATTTATTGGCTCATATTAGCTATTTCCTGTAATCGTTTTTCACTCAGATTCGCTAATAAATATTAAACATTATAAAATCTCTAGATTTAAAAATACATTTTGTCAAGATGAAGTATGAAGTACTCACAAAATATCAGGATTTTGGCACACTTGTGAAAAGTCACATTTTATTCAATTAATCTAACTAAAGTGCTTTAATTTACAGCGTGTTGACACTTTTTTTCTTTAAGTGTGAAAACTGATGGTCGAATTTAATTTTGCCGAGGAGGAACACTGAGACGCATCTTTTTTTATGTCGCCTTACATTTGAATAACTCAATTAACGCTAGCCTGACTATTTAAGTGACTATATTCTGATTATAAACAAAGTATTACACTATTGATGCTGTTAAAGCTACCTCAGGACATTAAAGATACCGACACCCAAGTGACATTTCACCGAAAGTTTTCCAGCTGGCTTGTATTATTGCAGAAGTTCTAAAGAACATTCCGTGCATATGGTCAATTGAAGCCTAAAAGTCTCTGTTTAATAAATTCTATGTTGAATCAAATAAAAAAAAATTCTAAAGCTACTTTTTGTAATGTCTATTTGATGCTTTTGTCATTTAACACAATAATGACTTTATTTGATCTTTTGAGGGTAATTTCTCAGGCAAATTTGATGTGCGATTAATTTGTGTTTAATTAGATTAATGAATCACCACATTGTGTAATTAATTGGATTAAAAAATTTTAATCGCTTGACACCCATACTATTTTGTTGTTCTTTTAGGGAGACCCAGGACCTCCCGGACCAGGTGGACCCCCTGTATGTGACAAGCATGAGTAAATCCACAGTAAACACAGTCATATGACATTTCAATCACAGGACCAAAACAAGTTCTCCAGTCACACCTGAAAAGTGTAGCTTCTTTATCATATGAAAGTCTCAGAAACAATTGGAAGCATCATTTTCTCATTCATACAAACCACCATCATTACTTAAACTCTCAAAACATTGGTAAAACTTGCTTACTCTCTTAATCTTACTTGCACTCTCAAAACATCAGCAAAAATGCAGTATGGTGTCATGATGACAAACATGCCAAGGACTTGTCATGAGATCTCTTCTCTTGTCATCCTCAGGGCAGAGGCAGACCAGGAGCTCCGGTGAGTACAGTCTGTCAGAAACAAGAATAAGAGGAAGAATGATTGAATGAGGGCCCTGCTGTCTCAGTTCATGTGCAGCCACCATGAACCGGGGCCTAATATTCACGCTTTCTGCACTGGCTCTTAGTTGGGTTATGGTCATTTATTATCCAGCATGGATACTCAACAAGCATTTGGTCTTGTGTGTGTGTGTGTGTTTTCTGATCTCAGGGTCTTGCTGGAGAGAATGGGCTTCCAGGTGGAGCAGGACCTCAGGGGCCGCTGGTGAGTGTCTGCTCAGTGGTTTGCGCAAAAATATGTTGTCGATCATTTGTTATTGATCTACTAGAACACATGAAAACCACACATTTGGGTACCTTGATCAGTGACGCAAGTCTGTGATTGGTTGTAGGGGCCTGAGGGTCTTCCGGGACTTCCTGGTCTTCCAGGCTTAGATGGACCTCCTGTAAGTACTTGTATCTCAAAATAAACGTGCAGAAACACATTTATTTTATTTGAATAATCCAATTTTATGTATCCTCCTTCTTCTTTTAGGGACTTCCAGGAACTCTTCCTGAAGGCAATGGAGATCTGTTGGTAAGATTTGCCTGAAAACCACAGCATACACACATCCATCTTTACATGTGCGGTCTGTTGAGAGTTCTGTTGTAAGTGTAATCCCATTTTCAGCACACATCTTTATTTTAGCTTCCTTCAAAATCCCGATGACTATTGCGTCTGAAGGAAGTTAATGTTGTCTTATTAGGGAGGATAAATCTTCAGCGGTCTTGTTTTTCTTTGCATGCAGATTGATTGCATCATTGTCTTGTTTGTAGTGTCCGGCCATCTGTCCTCCGGGTCCTCCTGGACCGCCTGGAATGCCTGGATTCAAGGTACTTGATCTCAACAACACAATATGATAACATCTGTCTCTCATAACAAAAGATATCACAGATTGCTGAGCTGCTTCTGTGTTTTCATTTAGGGTCATACAGGTCATAAAGGAAGCAAGGGAGAGTTGGGGAAAGATGGTGAGAAGGTGAGATTTTACCACATTTGTAATACGTTTAAACACTATTCTAAAGCTGTCCAGAAATTGCGTTGAAACTTTTCAGATTGAAACTGAAGCAAAAAACAGCTTGTTGTAATGTGTTTCTATCGTTGTATCTTCCCATCAGGGTGATCAGGGCCCGCCTGGTCCGCCAGGAATCCCAGGGACCGTGGGTTTACAGGTGGGTCTAATTCACACCCGTCTTATCTCAGCTAGACACGCTACACTTACCAAGACTTTAAGGCCGTAACTGTGTCTTCAACATTTGAGGGAGAGGGAGATTTAAAAGAAATAAAGAAAAAGATAGCAGCAAAAGAACTACAATTTATTGTAATCGATTTGAAGTATTTACAAATAAATGTGCACACATTCATTCTTAAAGGGATAGTTCACCCAAAAATGAAAATTTGATGTTTATCTGCTTACCCCCAGGGCATCCAAGATGTAGGTGATTTTGTTTCTTCAGTAGAACACAAATTATGATTTTTAACTCCAACCGTTGCGGTCTGTCAGTCGTATAATGCATATCAATGGGAACTCCATCTATAAGAGTAAAAAAAAACATGCACAGACAAATCCAAATTAAACCCTGCGGCTTGTGACAACACATTGATGTCCTAAGACACGAAACGATCGGTTTGTGCGAGAAACCGAACAGTATTTATATAATTTTTTACCTCTAATACACCACTATGACCAACTGCCTTGAGCATCCGCCGTGTGAGGTCTGAAAATGCGCTCTGATGCCGGAAGTGATCTCTCGCCGATTACGTCAATGAGTGCAAGAGGTCACTTCCGGCGTCAGAGTGCATTCAGACCTCACACACCGGATGCTCAAGGCAGTTGGACATAGCGGTGTATTATAGATGGAGTTCCCATTGACATGCATTATACGACTGACAGACCGCAACGGTTGGAGTTAAAAATCATCATTTGTGTTCTACTGAAGAAACAAAGTCACCTACATCTTGGATGCCCTGGGGGTAAGCAGATAAACATCAAATTTTCATTTTTGGGTGAACTATCCCTTTAAGGGCCGTGGCACACCGATGGTCAACCGACCCCAATGCCGAGCCATCGGTGAGCGTCTGTCAGGCTAGATTTTGCAGTGTGTTCCACACTTCGGCTGTAGTCTGGCTCTCATTTGCAGTTCAGCAGTTCGCCCAATTGATACCTGCTGATATAGACAGTTATTTCCTTACACGCAGGCGCGGGACGCATGTGCTAGTTGGCAGTCACCTGTAGTCTTTGCATTGTGTTCAAGCACAGCTTTTTGGCAGAGACACAGCTGACACGAGGTGACAACACAGTCAGCTTTCATCGCCACTAGTTTTTTGACATCAGCTTGGTGTGTCACACGGCCTTTAATCTTAGACCTAATATTCCGAAAATGGTTCTGTTAATGTTTTTTGTCTCTCACATTCAGTTACGAATTACATTACATGAATTATGTAAATGATAGGCTATTAAAGCCAACAGTTTTCATCATTAGTTGTTTAACAATTCTCTTATAAATTAGTTTTCAAATATTGAATGCTTAGGTACTTGCATCTTACCTCCCACTCTTTCACCGTTAAAACTGAAGTGTTGCTCTGGAATTCACACTCATCCTCTGTGAACAGTAAGCCCCGCCTTCTCTTATTTGATTGGTCATCTCGATCGTTGCTGAGGCCGAGCAGCCTAAAAATGTAACTTTTAAACCTTTTTTAAAATCATCTTAACAACAGTAGCTATGATTCCATCCACGTATTTTTATGTGCATTTTGGGATATCGAAATGCGATATGAAAATGCCAAGATACGCATAAATTCTAAAAATGCGCATAAAAAAACGGATGCGCTCATTTGAGTTAGGTAAATTTTTTTATCCAATAAGACAACATGCGCATAAACTACGATGGAAACAGGCTTACGCTGCATTTACACGAGGCGTAGGCGTTAACGCTTATCGTTTACTTTGAATGGGTGACGTCATGCCTTGCCGAACTGAATTGTGGGTTCCGTCGCATCGCTTCACTCGCATTGCAAGCGGCAGAAGTTGAAGGTTTCTCAACTTTTCAAGTGCCAACGCAGGCGTCAGCCAATCAGATCGCCTTATGCAAACACTCTAGAGCAGTCGCTAGCCAATTGCGTTCATGCAACACCGGAAAGTAATGTGATTGGCTGTTATCACTATAACGGTTGCGTCAACACAAGCTTCAGACACGCCCTCCATCAAACGTTAACGCTGACGTCCTTGTGAATGCAGCGTAACCGAATTTTTTTCTCTCACTAGATGGAAACGCTGCTTTATTCGCAAATGTTTTATGCAATATTCCAACTTTGCGCACAAGTTAATTTCGCAACTTTGGATGGAAACATAGCTATAGCAAATATTGGGGTGGACAATTTGACCTTATCGTTTGATGGCTGTTGACAGTTGCCACTCAGTGGAATCTTGTACGATGGCAACTTCCTAAGTGTCTTATTTCAGCTACTAGGGATGCATAGATACTGATACCAGTGTCGGTATCGGGCCCGATACTGCACTTGTGTACTCGCACTCATTAAAATGCTCCAATACCAAAAACCAATGCAGCTTGTGTAGTGTTTGTGTCCAGACAGTGCAAACATAGAGCACAATAGAGATATCAGAGAAGGATGTCTATGAAGTAAATATCTAATTAACAGAATATTAAACAAATTAAATATTCACGCAATAGCTGCTGTGTGCACACAAGTGTCATTTGGATTAAAACTAAATCGTATGTGCAATTAAAAACATGAACTGTTACGTTATTAATGTAGACTATAACGAGTGGTTCCCTACATTATTACAGGAAGGCAGTACAGTAATCACAATGTTTTCAAGAAGTTTTCTGTGTGCAAACATCCGAAGCCTGCGCCCAGAAAGCTGCCTCTCAGACAGCACTCGAATAGCCTGTTAAAACAAATTCACACAAAATTTGTCAAAATGAAACAGTCTGTTATGTCTTAAGTGAACATAAACAGATCAGAAAGAAAACACATGTTTAATAGTATGTTAGATACGTGCAGCTCTTAAAGTGACAGCAGCCTAATAAACCTACATCTGTCTTTGATTTAATGTTAATCAAACAACAAAAGACAAAGAGAAAATCATTCACTGCTCTTGACTGGTTGAGCCCTGCTGGAGCAGCTCTAAATATTCACTGTGCTGTTAAATTAAATATAAAATATGATAGAGCAATAATATGAACGGTGAAATTAACAGTAGCTCCTACAATACATTTTAACAGGCATAATTAGGCGTGAAAATAACTGAAGGATATCTATATCCTTATTTAATATCTATTTGCTAAGCCAACTAATTTGATTCATATTCTTATGATTTCTATGCGCAATATATTTTAAAAATTAAAAATGCAATGAAAATACAGGTATCAGTACTCGGTATCAGCAAGTACCAGAAATTAAAGTATCAGTATCGGCTCGTTCTGGAAAAAGTGATATCGGTGCATCCCCATCGGCTACTGTATTTTACAACTGCTTCAAAAGTGTCTGTGACGCAGACAGTATTGTGTGTTGTGGAAAATGCCATAATTTTAGGAGCTTGTTTTTTCCTTCCATTCATTCTTTTGTTTCCACTGGGTCATTGAAGGGCTCTCGAGGGCTGAGGGGGCTGCAGGGTCCAGTCGGAGCAGTAGGAGACAGAGTAAGACATCACTAACATCACACTACACATGACTTCAGCTCACATTTTATTACATTGATTCAGATTGTTTTGCCAAACAGCTGTGCCCTTCATCACTTGCATCTACTTCTCTATTTAGGGATTGCCTGGTTTCAGAGGAAAACCTGGAATTGCTGGCATCATTGGAAAAACCGTGAGTGCCAAATTGTTTCCGTTATACCATGGAGTACTTGTCTTGACAGTAGCGAATCTCATTAATAAAAGTTTGATGTGTGTATCTTCTCAATAGGGTGATGTTGGTGAAAAAGGACCTCAAGGTTTCAAAGGACCCAAAGGAGAGATAGTAAGAAAATGTTGTCATCGTTTTACTTGTTAGATGTAGTCACTTGTAGATCCTTCATTCTTTTTTAGTGTAGTTTATATTCTAGGCTTTTTTTTCTGTAATATTGTCAATGTCATCCTCTCAATAGGGAAAAATAGGCCCCAAGGGATTACCTGGAGGTTCAGGACCTAAAGGCGAACCTGTAAGGAAATGTATTATTTGCAGGCCGTTATGATGACCGTTAGATTTTCCTATATAAAATTGCTTTCTGTGGATCTTAGGGCATCCCTGGCAGGGATGGGAAGGATGGGACTCAAGGACTAGATGGTGAAAAGGTAATTGTTTTCTGCTAAGACACGTCTCGGCTTTCTTCCTCTGTGTCAAACAACAGTGATGCTGATGGTGTATGTTTGTGTTCATAGGGGGATGCTGGTAGACCTGGAGTACCTGGTGAGAAAGGACCTAATGGTCTGCCTGTACGTATTACCATTACACTGTTGAAAAGCTAAGCGCACAGATTAAATATTAATATGACAAAGAAAATATTAATAAAAAATAGGGTAATTTATGTGATGTTTTGTCATTCATCTTTGTTTGTTTTTGAATCTGCAAAGGTTTAATTCACCTTGGACATCATTTTGGTTGTTCTGTTTGATAATAACATTTGAGTAGGCAACCTCAGTATCACTGTGCACTGTTTTTTGTATCATTGTACAACTCACAACATGTGTCTGTGTATAATTCAGGGTTTGCCAGGAAAAGCTGGTGCAAAAGGTGCCAAAGGAGGAGTGGTAAGTATATCAATCTATTTGCAATTTACATGATAGTAAGGCAATTAATAGCTGTTTTAACAGTAAAATATTATCAGTTTATGATTATTTACAGTCAGCAGAAGGCATTGTTCTTGATAGGCTTATATGATGGAGCATCTGAACAGCTGCAAATGTTTACAAACATGATTCAGATCCTCAGCTTGTTATCAGAGACCTGTGTGAACTGAACCTGGTCTCTTATAAGAGAGCTGTATAAAGTGTGGTTGTGCTGTTGAAGAGTTGAAGAGGGGAAAGAAATCAGCTCAGTTTTTCTATGTGAACTTGCACTAGATGGATGTGTTTGCCCTTTGCACTTGCATCTCATTCCCCTTCTCAGGGAACCTGGTTGCATATGCAACCTGAGACGTTCCCTTTCTAAGTGGAACTTCGATGCTGCATCTTGGTGTTGACACTATGGGGAACCAATACCCACTACGCCATGCAAAAGGAGTGCCTGCCTCACTAAGCTGTGAATATGCACAAACATAGTGGGAATAGCACTAAATGACTCTACAGAACAAAGCTGGAGTCAAGAACGTGTGAACCCCAAGGGCACATCCTGTGTGACTTGCAAAAAAATATATTAAGCCAATATTCCCTGGCGCTAGGTAAAAACCACCAAGCGTCTTAGCTCCATAGCAAGGGAAGGCCTGGCTGGTACAACCTTCCTCCCCACCTTGCGGGACAGGCCTCAGTGCTATTTCCCCTTATAGCTCTGCTCTTGGGGCTTTGGACTATGTTCTGGTATGCCTTGCCAGGGCCTCAGCAATATTGCCTGAGAAGACTCTTAGGGAGCAGCCTACCAAATGGAGCATGCAGGGTGTTAAAAAAAAAAAGCATAGACAAGGAGTGGACAAGTACTTGTTTTTCTAATATGTAGCCCATAATGACCAAGCTACAGCCTTCAGTATTGCCATCCAAACAAGCCAATCATACGTCCCTACCATTATTCAGGAAGGGAGGCAAACAAGAGAAGGACAAACTGCAGTTTGCCCAATAACTCTCATCCACCAGACTCTATACCTCAAGGAAGCCACAGAGGAGCTTAGGTCCTACTTAAAGGCCTGAGTTGAGTGAAGGAACTTCCCAATCAAAGCATCCATCCAAAGGGGAGCATATATCCCTACTTCAGAACCCAACAATAGTTGGGGAGGGAAGCAAACGAAATAGAGGGATGCTTGCGGACTGCACATCCTAATTCCCTAAGGTATTATCTGCCAAGCAACCCATTCACAGGGGAGCGAACAATTCTACTTTAGACCCTAACATAGGGGAGAATATAGCTCTACCCTGGAAAAAGATACCAAGTCAAGAGAGATACCAAAGTCAGTCTACCTCCACCCACAGCCACTGACCAATGCCACTCTCATCTTGGGGGGCAGGATGTCCTCAGACATATGCCCAACCTACAACCTAATCTGAAAGTATGTTTGCCGAAAGCAGCAGTTTCAGATCCCCATTTTTCTTTTAACCAAAACCTGCTCCATTCCTGTGCCAATTCTACCTCAGGATGGGGCCATGAATGATAATATAGGGTTTGTATAGCAATTCTATCAATCCGACCCTGGACCTAAGCTCCAGAGGAGCATGCTGAACCACGGCATCACTCTAGACCAACTGCAACTCGCGCTCTTAATGTTAGTCCATACTCTGTGCCAAAGCTCTTGCAAAGCAGGATATAAGGATTAAACATGGTTCTCCTAGAGAAGCGAAAAAACATAATCTGTGTCCGCTCTACTCTCCAAGCCTATTAAGCTGGAGAGGGCGATAGAGCTGAATTTTGCAACTAATAAATAAGCTCCAAAAGGTCCGACCTAGGGTGCTTCTCAATTCCCTTATTTGTACATCCTCATTTCTTTTCCTTGCGTTTTAGCTTCACAACAGAAATGAGGGTGGAAGAATAGATGGAACAAGTATTTGGAATTGGAAATTGGAATATCCCTGATCACTCAAGCATCACTTGGCATGAAAAAGTTATGCTCTTATTTTGTTGAAGTTTGGTTAATCATAAAATGTATAATTAATATGATAAAACAGGGAATAGGGATGTGAGAGAATAAGGATATGAAAAGTGTGGTTTATTTAACCGCAAAGGTGAAACATGAAGTAGAACAATTGTGACGGATGTGAAGGGAATACGACTTTATGCTTCAATATTTCCTAGCTCAAGCGTCCTCAGTAAGCTTCCTCCAGTCTTAAGCCTTGCATTCTCACGCTGCTTTCAGACAGCTGACATATTGCTTGTGGTACTTTGTTCCTGGTATCACGTCTTTTTTTGGTCTGGTGTTTCTGACTCTAAATGAATCAGACTGGAAGATCATCTGAGGTAGATTTGAATTTAAAATGGTTTATAATTCAACAATCCTTTCCCATTCAGGGCAATCCAGGAGAGATGGGAGAAGCAGGACCATCTGGAGAGCCAGGTATACCTGTATGTATCTGATTTATGACCTGATATGAACAGTTTTTGAGAGCCGTAGAATGGTAATGCATGCTGATTTTCAGCTGATCTTACTGTACTTTCGAATACTGTATATATAATTAGACAGGTCATTTAGTAAGATCGTCTAAGGCTGTTGATACACTGTAATGCACAATTGACGGTTACTGAAAGTGACTCCTCCCACAGGGCGATATTGGCATCCCTGGAGAGAGAGGAGAGACTGGACCTAGAGGAGTGGCTGTAAGTAACAACAGGAGATAGCCATTGCTGTGACAACATTAGACACCGATCAAACACAGACTGACCAAGTTTAACAAAGTTGTCATGTAGAGCTTTATAGAGGTAAACTGTGTGTTTCAGCTTAACCCATCACACATACAAGTGGAACCTTTTGTAAAAAATTAAGTCCTGTCCATTTTGCTGATTAACTGATTTTGACAGAGTTTTTCATCCCCATTTTCCCTTGTATGAATGAATTGTCTTGAATTGCAGGATCTAAAATTGGCTCATAACATACAATAGCACGGTATTACACTGGTACTGTGATGGTGTCATGACAGACTGCTCATTTAGAGGTGTATGTTTGTTGCTACAGAAAGTTAAACAGCTCGATCCTGAAAGATGCTGATGTCATGTGCTGCAATTAGGAGAAGATTTGTGGTTGTTCATTGTCAAGCTCAAGGCATGTGATGATGCTTTATCTGCCTGTTTATTAGGGTGGCATTGGACTAACTGGAAACACTGGACCCCAAGGTGTTAAAGGATTCCAGGTAAGTTGCACATGATAATATTTAATGGGATAATGTCAGGTGCAACAACAGGAATACTCGAATAATTGGTGTCTATGGTGTATCTGCCCACAGTCAAATCTCATTGTTCGCACATATTACTGTATTTTCTGGAAAATAAGTCACTCCTGAATATGTCACACAGAGTCAAAATTGCATTGCAGAGAAAAACAACACAAATAAGTCGTATTTTGTTATTACATTCAGAAATAATGTAAAGTATGGTATACAAAATGAAACATTTGCAAACCTTCTAAACACTTTAACCGTATTTTATTTCCCTCAATCCACAACAAATCCTTCAAATTTAATGGTATATGGAACGTGAGTGAAAAGTATAAGTATAAAATAAACATAAATTATAGTGTCATTCATTATTATTACCAAGCCTGAACAAATGAAAGGGAAACAAATATCGGTGTGTAGATAATGCGTTATATAAATAAACTTACAGTGCCTTACCTTGACTAACAAGCACAAACTCTGTTAAATTTGAATATGAGGTGAGATAAAAACTGAAACCCGCAAGGTAAAACATTTCTGTACGTGCCTAATTTGCCAACAATCAACTTGTTGAATTGACAAATTCACCATCATTTACAGAATTAGTTATTTTGACAAGTTTAAATATATGATCTTGAGCATTTTTCTGTTTTACCATATTAAATGATGCGTCTATGATTAAAAGTGAACAAAAGAGAAACAAGAGAATCCATGTGAAGTCTAGTGGATTAACACATGAAATATCACCTGAAAATCAGCTGAGCAGTTCGCAACAGAACACAAAATATATGAGCTCATTTACCTCTCATTGGGCACAAATCCAAATATTTCCATACTCACAATGTATGGTTTGGTTGCTAAACTAAAATTGGTTACACTTTATTCTAAGGTGTCATTGTTACAGAGTAATTATATATTTAAGTACAGAGTAATATTAATTAACAACATGTACTTACTATAGGGTTAGGGTAGGATAAGGGTTTGTTTGAGGGTTAGTAGCATGTAATTATGCATTATTTACTGTTATTACTATGGTAAGTACATGTAACATATGTAACAATAAAATAAAATAGTGTTACCCTATAATTTATTATGTAAACAAGACTTCACTACAAAATTCTATTAAAAAAAATGAAAACCTACATTCTATTAAATAAATAATATACATAAATTAAATAAATAAGATTATGATTAATCAATAAATGCTATTTAATGCATAGTAGTGTTCATTTTGTCAGCTATTTTTTAATTTAATCTTAGTCCTGTGTCAAATGTACTTTCTAGTTTTTATCATATTTAGTCAGGCTTGTCCTGTTTTTGTTTAGCCAAGTTTTAGTCGACTAAATATCTGAGCATCCTGCTGCATAATAGTTCAATTGATAATAATGATTATTTTGCTCAAAATTATAATCACAACGATTGTCATTTGAGAAACTGATTTTTACATTTCATCAGAATTACTGCACTTTTCACCTATAAGAGCGCTCATTGACCTCATCTGGTGTAATGTTTTATTATAGGCTGTGTATCATAATTTAACACTCTGTCTACATTATGAAAACTGGTAAAACAAGAAACTTTTTTCTTTTTTTTTTAAAGTTATATTTATGGGATTTTGTTCCTTTATTCAGAGAGGACAGTAGAGAGGAAACAGGAAAGCATTGGGCGGAGAGAGAGGGGCGGGATCGGCAATGGGCCTTGAGACGGGAATCGAACTCGGGTCGCCGTGAACGCATTTGCGCCATATGTCGGCACACTAACCACTAGGCTATCGGAAACAAGAAACTTGTCTCAAAAATGAAAACTCTGAAATTCCTAATAGTAATTCAAATAATTTAAATAATGCTAAAAAACAAACAAACAAAAAACCTTTGTATCGTCACACAGAGGTTGCACAAGTGCATTTATTCAGAAACCGCTTCGCAAACAATTCAGTCGAGATCCATGTTTGGATTTCTTACAGTTCATCACTGAAGGTTTGATGGCAGGTTTAGTCACAGCAAACAGCAAGTGAAGGAACACAGACTGACTGATTTTATTCTCGCTAGATAAACTCCAACATACGTGTTTGTCGTTGTTTTCAGATCATCGGCGCTTCTTCCGCAGTGTAGAGACAGTGCGTGCGCATGGTTGCCAGATTGCCAAAAAAGCGGCAATGGCAAATTACATCATCTCAGGTGGACACCAACCCAGAATGCCCAGTAAAACGCCGGCAGAAAATGTATTGTTTTAACAGAAAAGCTCTGATTGGGGGATTTACAGTGAACTCTTGAAATCTGACAACAGCAAACATGAACGCTTGTAGAAGAGGCTTGCACAGCGGTCTGTGATATTTAATTTTTTTAAACTACAGTTTAGTCTCATCTTTTTCGTCAATCATATTGCATGTTTATATATTCACAGTTATCGTTTAATAATCTTGGTGTCACCTCATCATCGTCTCGCCTAGTCATGGAAAAAAGCTTGTTGACGAAAAGTTATAGTTTTCATTAACAAAATTAACTCTAGTGCATAGGATGGGACAGGGACAAAAAAAACTTCTTATCTGCACAATGGAATTATTAAAAATGTAATGTAAGCTAGGATTGGGTACGTGTTCCCACAGAGCATGACCACTCCACTAAACCCAGGACATCTACAGACAGTGAACCCCAAATATAGAGCAAAACCATCTGTAGAGGACACCGGTGATGGGAGGCTTCTCGCAGCTGAACAAATGACAACTAAGGCTGCATTTACATTACATGGTTCAAGACCCAATTACGATTTTTTTACTCCCATGGATATGTGCATTTGCGTTGGCCAGATCGGATATTCCCTTCTCAATGCCACTCGTACCGTACGTCAGTGAATAAGCGACAATGGCGAATGACTTCAACTCAACTGCGATCACGTGACTCTTTTCAATGCCCAGGCAGCAAAAAGCGCTCTCTTCTTTTTTCTCTGCCTTAAGAGACCAATGTTTTGACCTTTAAAGATGGTGTGGAAAGCAAAAGCTTGTATTATTATTTAATCTGCGTCTATAGTAAATCGCACCATTTTTACTTCCTTTATGGCCTAAGCTTTTCCAGGTCAGTACATCTACCTTGGGTTGTTTCGCCAAGTGCATAGTGTAAATGCAGATATCGGATATGGGTCACTTTTAAAAGAAGATGTAAGCTGGTAGTAAAAAAAAATTGGACATGTCAACAAATCAGAATTGGCCTTAAAGCAACAAATACAGCCACAATTACAGGACCAAGCAAACCAATGTCAAACATCTGACTGAATCCAGCACTCCGGTGATTTTACATCGGGTGCTTCAGTAACTCATAAGTAAAATTAAAATGCAGTGTAATAAAAATATTGCTTTCATTTTGACCAATAGCACCAAACTATTTTTTACAGCAGAATTATTTTTGGTGCCTAAGAAAAATGATGTAGGAGGTGTTTGAACAAGGATATTTTCAATGAAATTAAAAATGTATGGTATCATTGTACTGGCACTGCAACCCAAGAAGTCAAACTACAGCAAAAGTTATAAGAATTCGGAAAATTCCCAAACTTTTTAGGGCATGGCAGTTACTTCAAATTAAAAATGGCCAAAATGCATGATTTTACATTTGACTGGTATGACCCAAGGAATAAAAAGGAACCAGTTCTATGATTTTAGGCCAAACCAATAAACAGATAGTTCATCCTACATGAAAATTCAGTCATTAATTGGAAAACGTGATGTTGTCAAAAGATATTTGAACCAAATAACACAAAAGGAGAATTGTTTTTTAAAATTCCTGCTTGTGCTTGATCAAGTATGGCAATAAAGGTGCGACACGTGTCTTATATTCTAAGTGTTCTGAAGGCATATGATTGGGTTTAGTGATAGTAAATGGAAATTATTATTTATCAAAAATCCTGACCATTGCTCTCCTCACACAGCTGATCGTCGTGCAAAGCTCTGTCATCTAATCCACTTTATGAATTTTAATAATGACTGTTTTTTCCCCCCATACAGGGTGTTAAAGGAGCTCTAGGGGATCCAGGTCTGCCTGGCCCAACAGGAATCAGAGGCGGGTTTGGTGAGAGGGTGAGTGATGCAGAAACATCTGTTTGTCTGTTGATGTTAGACGTGTTTTGATGAGGCCTGTGTAACCTGAAAACTTCAACGCTTTTAAAAAGATGTTGGATTGACAAAAGACATTTTAAAATCAAAGTTCTTCATGAAATATCCTTTCTAGTTGTTCCCTAAAAGCCTCTAAAGACAGAGACATACACTGATGCATACACATTCATATATATATATATATTTAGTTTTGGTTCAATAACAGACATTGAAAAAACTCTTGGTCCTGGTGATCTGACTGCAAAGTGTCTTGCTGTCCAGAGCTCTGGACAGAACAAAGCCTGTCTGTATTCTCAGGCCTGCTTCACTCAACACACACCTGCTTGCTTAACTACCCAGTGCACACACTTTCACTTGCTTTTTATTCAAACACATCTGAGTCTCTCTCTCTCTCTCTCTCTCTCTCTCTCTCTCAGGGTCCAGTTGGAGCTGGAGGGCCTAAAGGAGATATGGTGAGAACACATACTGTGTGATATAAAGAACTATATGATGAAAATCAATGAACCGTCTGCATGTTTTTCTATGCTGATTTGTGCTCATGTGTTTTAGGGAGTTGCTGGAAGTGATGGTTTACCAGGGGAGAACGGAGAGCCCGTATGTAAATCATTCATTTATAATCGCATTCATTTGACACATTCAGCTGAAAGTCTCAATAGTCTTCTGTTCGTTTTCACTGAACGTAAACATTTCTGAGACAGACTCTGTTTTGTCTTATTTCAGGGTCCATATGGTCCTGTCGGCCAGAAAGGAGAGGTGAGATCTTTTCAATAGGAAAATCTTTCTTTTCCTCTTTTTGTAAATTTGCGTGTTTTTAAGTTATTATAATTATTTGCCTGTTTATTTTTATTTTAAAACCAAAATATGATTCCCAATCTTTTTTTTTTTTTTCATTTTCAATTATATATTTTGATGTATTTTCATTGACAATACATTTATTTCCATGTTACCGCATTCATTAGCCATGGTAAATGTATGTTGCTGTGAATAAAATAAAACAGAGTGACAGAGTTGAGCACAATGTATTGTGGCAGATTTCCAGGTATTCTATGGATACAGAACACACGCATAATGTTAGTATGCCATTCCAAATGAAGCCAATGACATACAAAGAGCACAGTAACAGAATCATGTGTAATAATCAAAGATGGTTACCTATGTCGGCTGGAATAGAGAAGTAAAGAACCTATCCTATTTAGTATCTAATCCAACCTACTGTATGTAGTATGCAAGATGATGCAAGATTACATATCAAGAACCATCAGCCTACTCCATACAGAGTTTCTTCAAGTCATAAATATAAATATAGCTGCGAGAAGCAATTATCGGGTCCTTTAGGCACATGCATAAAAAGGTATTATGTTTTAACAAAGTCCCTTTAAGACAAGTCATTTCACTCGGCGGCATGCCTCTCGGGCATGCAAGTGCAGCTCCTATCTCTTTGAATGGGGAAACATCAAATTCTCCAAAGCTGTTTGCCAAGCTTCCAATTAAATTTCATATTTGTAATCACCAATCAAATCTAACAACAACTGTCTCATAAATTTTTTTTCCAAACGCTCGAATCATGACAAAAAAAAAACAGACCTAAATGCGCGTCTCTTGTGCCTCATTTCGGAGGGGCGCGTCTGACTGTTTCTATAGAAACCGGTGCTTCTAACGGCCGCTGCAGTTACACGATGACTGTACCAGTCTGCGATTGGCTCTTATTTAGAAGGCGGGACTTATTCCGCTATATTGCGCGTTGCACTTTCTCCCATTCAAAACAATACGAGTGATGCGTCTTGTGTTATTCTATAGTCTGGTTTTAATTAGCCTGTAACCATCTCGATTCAATTCAATTCACATTTATTTGTACAGCGCTTTTCACGATACATATCCTTTCAAAGCAGCTTTACAGAGAATGCATGTGAACATTACAATTTAAAGAATGCAGTTAGCAAATAATGTAATAATTTAGGCAATTAATTTACAATCACTGTTAGCAGTTTAACTGAAGGTAGAAGCAATGAGCTCCTGGAAAAAGGAATTACATATTAACAATAATTAGGATATATAGAAATTTGGGAATGTGCATGTTCATAGATGGAAAAGACCATTTACAGCCAATACAGGTAATTTACCATAGAAAATATGTAGTTTTTAAAGCTTTTTAACACTTATCGAGGTTGAGCCAAAAACCTAGGACTACTTTGCCAAAGTTGGTTTTTTAAATAATCTCCAATCCAAAGGTGCGATTCGATGGACAGAGGCCGGTCCTAGACGCAAAATTGCTCAGAATGAGGAGTTCTACCATGTGGTATTTTGTCATGACCGTGTGCGAAAAATCGTACAATACACGATCCTTTACGCACGTGAAAAACGCGGAGGCACCCCCCGGTGGCCGATTTCTTTTGAATTTCTCACAGGCCTCTAGGGCCGTGAGTCAAACAGGCCCAGCAAGTTTCGTTCCGATCGGCCTCCGTTAACCTTGTCTGATAACTGCTCAAATTTCATTGGCCAGTGGCAGACATTTTTTTTGAGATACGTCAATGTCCTCGTAGACAATCATGGCACCTAGGACAAAGACACTGCATGCCAATTTTCAAGTCAGTCGGATTAACAGTTAAGTAGTTATAGCCTAACGGTTTAAGAGTTATAAGCGATTTTGTACTTTTCACCACTGTAGCGCCCCCGTCAGGCCAATCGGGGCGAGCCTTGGTGACATTGTGGACAGCTTGAGTACTACCAGCCTTCAAAGTTTAAAGTCTCTACGACTTAAGGTTTGGTCTGCCCGATCACTTTTAGGGGAGAATGCTGATCCTTTGAAAATGTAACAATTACAATTGGGTTGCAGCACTACGCGTTTGAACCCCTAATGAAACAAATTCTCATTCCAACATGATGTATTTCATTTTTTATCTGTTAAGGGCATCCATTCAGTCTCATCTTTCAGCTAGCTAGTCCCTGACATTCAAGTTAAGATTAATGGACACTTTTCACATTTCCGGGGTTCTCAGAAGCGGAAGTCGTCATAGTTGGGTAAACTTCTATAGCTCTGAACGGGAGACGGCAGCAAATATAAATATTTTCCACGACTTTCCAAAAGCCGGGAAAAAAATATAGAGAGAAAGATGTCAAATTTGCCATCACTCCCTCAGCCGTTGTATTAGAAAAACCCTCACAGCAGTGTTAATGCTTTTTTTCATTGTGTCATTTACTGCCAAAGTAAAATAACACAAAGTATAGTGTTATAAATGTGTATTACATTTTAAAAAAATGAAAATATTAAAAACTAGATTTGCGATGTTGATAACAGTCACAGTCCGTGAAAAGGGTCCATAGTTGACATCTATAGGTGCTGCACAGTGATATATAGTTGAGTTCAAGTTGCAAGGGGTATGCAAACTTATGGCCTCGATTGTAGGTGTTGAACATGTCATAGCCTTTATATTGTGTATCAATGAAATGAAATGCTGTATCAATCTAGACGGCATCTAGGACCAAATGCAAAATGTATTATGCTTCTACATGAGGACAATAAATTCCTCCATGTTTCCCCTCCCATGTTATAGTCTGGTAAACGTGGTGAACTGGGAGCCAAAGGAGTTGTTGGACCACAGGGAGAGATTGGAGGCAGAGGGGCACCTGGAAAACCAGGAACAATGGGCTTCCAGGGAGAACAAGGTTTTCCAGGGGTTGCTGGAAAGACTGGTGTTCCTGTACGTAACTGCCTGACAATATATGATGGCACGCTATAGACCCAAAATATGATTAATGGGTGTATAATGTTTTAATGATTACTGTTGTGGTTATGTTGTAGGGTAAACTGACTAGTGAGCAGCACATCAGGGAACTGTGTGGCTCAATGATTGATGGTACAGCATTTGTTTACCCTTAAATTTACTAGACTGCTTTTATGAAAAGCTTCATGATGCAACCTGTCTTACGATCTTCTCATTTTCACCACAGATCAGATAGCTCAGCTAGCTGCTAACCTGAGAAGACCCCTGGCTCCTGGTGCCGTGGGACGTCCAGGACCAGCTGGACCTCCAGGAAAGCAAGGAGAAGTTGGATCCATTGGTCACCCTGGAGCCCTTGGCCCGCCAGGCTATAGAGGACTTCCAGGAGATCTGGGTGATCCTGGTCCTCGAGGTGAGAGACTGATTGTGTTGTACTTTTTTAGCACAAGGTTTGATATATTGGATGTTCAGATATTCATACATCAAAATATTCAAGGGGGCCATGAAAGTTTCTAAAAAAAATATGCTGATGGTTGGCTGGCATATTTATTTATTTATTTATTTATTTTTAAACACTGACAAGGAAAGAGTTAACATTAAGAATTTTAAATGCTTTAGAATTATTTTTCATTATTAGGTCATGTTAACTAATGTTAATAATTGGAATCTTACTGTAAAGTGTTAGCAACATTTCCTCAGCACAGGCTTTATCTGCACCTACAGATTATACCGCGAGTGTGATTTCAAGCAAAGTATACATTCTTTAAAAAAACTATTTGTTATTATTGTATGTGTATGAACCCAGGAATAATGTGATATCCTAACATGAATTAATATAACATAACTGTATTTATGCATGCCAAAATGAATTTCTATGTATCTCATTTCTGCAGGGGATGTTGGTGAGCCAGGTGATAAGGGCCCCATAGGTAAAGCGATCGAAGGGCCCATTGGAGACCAGGGTGACCACGGTATGTACAGTCTTTTCATAAGTACATTATGTGTGACCCCAGTCGACCATTTTCTCTTTTCAAAGTGGACCAGGGGTTGAAAAAAGCACACGTAGAGTCAAATAAATAGTTTGTTGTAGCTTGTCTATATAAATGTAGCTTAATAAGTAAAATGAAAACTTGCTTAACACATAGCCCTGCTGTATAACCAAAGTTAAATATTAAAAAATGTCAAAAACACACAACTACTTTTCTCGGCAAAGAACACTCCGGGATTGATTCCCATGAACATGCCAGTAGATGTACAGTGCTCAGCGTAAATGAGTACACCCCCTTTGAAAAGTAACATTTTAAACAATATCTCAATGAACACAAAAACAATTTCCAAAATGTTGACAAGACTAAGTTTTATATAATATCTGTTTAACTTATAACATGAAAGTAAGGTTAATAATATAACTTAGAGAACAACATTTTCAGTTTTACTCAAATTAGGGTGATGCAAAAATGAGTACACCCCACTGAAAGTACTCTAGACATTTGTAGTCTAAAATTTAGCTTTGTTCCAATTTAACAAGAATTCAACCACAGATGAGTCGAATTTTTCATTACACAGGTGTCCAGCAGACAGTTGACTATAAAAGAGTGTTAAAACCCCTTCCCATTTCATGCTGTCAGCAATGGCACCACATGGACGAGAAGAAAAGACCTGAGAAAGAAAATAGTTTCTTTACACCAGAAAGGTGAAGGCTACAAGAAGATCAGCAAAGCTTTACTTATCAGTCAGAATACTGTAGCAAAAGTGGTACAAAAATGTAAAAAAGATGGAACTGCAAGCATCTCACAGAGACGTCCAGGTCGTCCACGGAAGTTAACACCTCGACAGGAGCGTCTTCTGATGAGAAGGGTTGAACAAAATCGGCATGCAAGTTCACTGCAGTTATCTACAGAAGTAGAAAGCCAAACTGGGGTGACTATTTCCCGTGACACAATACGGCCTACACTTTATTTCGATAGACCACTTTAGACCATTCTACTAACTATAAAGCTGCGTTTCCACCGCAGGAACTTTCCCCAGGAGCTAGGGACTTTGGGGTAGTACTCGGTGTTTCGACTGCAGGAACTAGGGTCTAAATGAAGTTTCTGGTAAAAAATTCCTCCCTCAGAAAGTCCCTGATCACAAGGAAGTACTTTTTCAAAGTTCAGGAACTTTTGAGGATGGAACTTGGACGCTGAACATGCTGATTGGTTGAGTTCACGCAGCATGTTAATTGGTTGAATCCACGCAGTATTTTATTTCAACCACCATTTTTAAAAGTCTGTTGCGGTGTGTGCAGTAAGAGTTGTTTGCTATTCAAATCAACAATGGAGTTTAAAATAAATACGACCGATGGACCAACGACGAGGTTCAGGCATTATTAAGCTTATATGCAAAGGACGAAATCCAGCGGGAACTGGAAAGTCGCATGCAATCCTATGTCACCGTGATGGAAACGCAGACAGCAACAGGTCTGGGGGAAGAAAAGTTCCTGGGACACGGTTTGTGTTTGTAACTCTGTAACTATGTCAACTTATTCTACTATGTCTTTGGGGAGCATCAAAAAAAGTCTACTAACACTCTAATAACTGCTAGTTGACATGTAGTTGCAGGGTTTCTAATAGTTAGTAGAATGTCTAAAGTGGACTTTCGAAATAAAGTGTTACCAAAAACAGTTTAGCTTTCAGAGCAATAATTCAACACACGTGTGATTCTTTCTTTTCCAGTTCCCTGTGAATCATTGTCTTATATTATTCTAATCATNATGTCTTTGGGGAGCATCAAAAAAAGTCTACTAACACTCTAATAACTGCTAGTTGACATGTAGTTGCAGGGTTTCTAATAGTTAGTAGAATGTCTAAAGTGGACTTTCGAAATAAAGTGTTACCAAAAACACAACACACGTGTGATTCTTTCTTTTCCAGTTCCCTGTGAATCATTGTCTTATATTATTCTAATCATTTCTTCTCTGTGGCCATCAGGTCTGCCAGGCGTGAATGGCATCGTCAAAGATGGCCGTGATGGAGCACCTGGAGATCCAGGAGAACCAGGAGAAGCCGGAAGAGCCGGCAGACCAGGACACCAGGGATCACCTGGAATCTGTGACACTTCAGCGTGCCAAGGAGCTATGCCTCATGGGAAGTCCTCCAACCCCAAGAACCATTAACACCAGAAAGAACAGATTCCCTTTCAGGAATGCTTTGGGAGGAGAAACGTAACTGAAGAAGTGTCAGTGGACATCAAAGCAGCGTTTTCAGAGCTGAACAAACGTCGAGAGTGGAATGTTCAAGATTCCATCAGTGTAACTCAAGAACATCCACAGGCTTGAAGTACATATGTGTAGATACAACAGAAGAACAAATACATCACACCGTGAAACCAGTTGATGTAAAAAAAAAAAAATATTTCAATCCTTGCAACGACTCTGTTAGAAGTGTCTTTGTCCAGCACCCATTAAAAGTGTAATGCTCTAATGAGGGGTTTTACAGTACCGCAAAATCTGAACTGAGGCAAGAGCAGTAAAAAACTGGAGGCTTGTTTGAGGCACCAAGAAATGAACACGGATATATTGGATGTATTACTGCAAACTGATTTTCTTTGCCATTTTATTCTTACATTTAGTTCTTAAACGTTTAAAATTCCATCACCATTTGATGAATGAGACGCTTCCGACACACTTACTGTAAAATATGTCATTGGCCATCTGTGGGCTTTATCAACCGTATCCACTAGATACCGGTGCCGTAACTATTAAATATGATTTTAAATACTATTTATTATTTCTGAGTTACTGTTGTGTGTACAGTGAGTTTCTACAGCATGGTATTGTAAGAAAAACTGAATAAAGCCACTTTTCAGTAAATCATTTCTTAGAGCTCATATCTTTGAACTTCCAATAATACACCAATAATAAATGCATTAAATATATAAAATTTTATTTAAAGGACTCTTTATATAAAATACACTAATACAACATTGGCCATGCCCTTCAAAGAAACAAGGCATAAAATACAAACCATTAATAAAAATACAAATCACAGTTATTCTCTCGTCCAACTGTTGAACTGCATTACAGTAGTTTTTTTTTTACATTCCTTCAAAGGCGCTGAGTGTCCTCTGCAGTCGTGTCATTTTGTTTTGGTCTCCAAACAATGTGTTAAGCCTCGTTCTCCACTCGACCTGGCCTATCAGAACAAACGGTCATGGTCCTGACTGCGCACACATTTAAACTGGGCTGGACATGGACAACTGGAAACAGGCGTCATACAATAAACCCATATGAAAAATGTTAATCGAATGACAAACTATGGTTTCACATTCAGAACTCTGAGCATCTGTATGCAGCAGAAAACAGGAAGTCAGTTGTGTGAAGATAAGTTCTCAGGTTCCGTCATGTTTTGACAGGGTTCGAGAGGATGTGCTACTGAAACACAACTGGGCTTCAGCCGGAGTCCAGTCTTGCCACAGAAGGTTCTCTGGAAATCCTGAAACAGAGAGTGGATTTCTGCATGCTTATGGATGTAATGCAAGACATTTTAATACAACAAAACAAATAAAACAGATGATAGGTTTAAACACCACAGTTTTATGAATGGTGATTGGTGTAAAAAACAATACTGGTACTTTTAATCATAATTATAGCAATTATTGCAAAAACAGAATAGAAACATCTACCACAGGAAATAACAGCCCCCTCCCTGTCTATAGTCTCACACTTCCATAGTCAAGATCTGCTTCAGTAGTGCGGTTAGCGTATAAATAATTCCAATTGTTAGTGCAAGTCTCCATTTCAGGGAAAATGAAGGAAGGGTTGCAGAAGGAAGGCGTGGGGCAATTCTCTAGCCAGATCAGCTCATAGTGTGGTGTTAAATGTACACTCTTATACTCTTAGATTTATATTTGAGAATGTTTTTTTATTATCTCCAAATTGATTAATTATGCAATTGCAGAATACATGCTTTACCTGACTGATAAAATGTGGATCTTGAATTATCCTCGTATTTTCACTATGAATGGTAAATTGAGGTGTCAGACCACCAGTAGGTGCTTCTAACACCCTTAACACGGCAAACCACCTTATTAGAAGTATCTCCAAATAATGGGTTGTCACAATAACATAAACATATCTTACGATACTATACCAGCTGAAGTATCACTGTACCAAGTGGTATCACGATACCGTTCAGTATTGTGTTAATTCATAATTCAAATCTGCAAAATAAACCAAATTTTCAGAAATACATGGAGGAAATTCTGGTCTGTTTTCAATTACATCTGATTACTTTGATTTGATTTGATTATTAATGAGAATCAATAACTGGCTCTTGTTACCAGTGTAAAATAAATCCATCTGAGCACTGCAGAGGAGGCACAAAAGCTGCATCTGAAGTGACATTTAGACGTTTTTACAGTTTAATGCTGTTAATGCAATTACAATTGCATAAATAATGTTATGAGATTAATGTTTTAAATATAAAATTCTGAATATAGAAATATGAAAATAATAGGTCTACTATTAAAACCGCCAATAGGTGGCATCATTGAGTCACTGAATCCTTCATTCAACTGATTCGTTCAAAATGGCTAATTCATTCAGGAACGAGGCAAGTGTCACCCTCGGGGTTGAGGAGTAACAAAATACATGTAACTTAGTTACGTATTTAAAATACAAAATTTGAATAACTGTATTTCATTACAGTTACATTTTAAATGGGCGGTAATAAAATTAGTTCTATTCAAAAAGTATTTTAGATTACCAAAGTGATTACTTTGAATTTTAATGTCATTTAAACATTAATGTAAATTGTGGCGGGCGCAACATTTTAATAATTTTAACAAAATAAGAGGGATCATAAAAATTGCATGTTACTTTTATTTAGTACTGTCCTGAATAAGCTATATCACATAACAGATGTTTACATACCCTCCACAAGACTGAATTTATAAAAATTGCCCCATTCAAAAATGTACATACCCTTGAATCTTAACTGTCTAGTCATTACTGGATGATCCACGACTGTTTTCCTGTTTTGCGACAGTTGTTTGTGAGTCCCTTTTAATTGTAAAAAAGGTAATTGTGACTTTTATCTCACAATTCTGAACCTCAAAAACCCAAGTTGGGTTGAAAATGGACAAAAAATACTACCAATTAAAAAATACAGTATAGCATCACCAGTATTTTGCTTTAGCTTCAGTATCGTGATACTACCGTAGTACTGGTATACCGTGCAGCCCTACTCCAAATAAGACTTTTATACTATTAAAACATCATTTTATCCTCTTTAAGAAACAATGCGTCATACATGCATTTGACATGACCCACTGTCACACTCACATAAACACAAAACAGTGGCATGTTTGAGGGAACCTGTTTAAGGCAGTCTCCATGTATTTCTTGAATGTATTTGAGGAAGGCTGTGGTCCACTGCAGTGTAGTGGCTTTATCAGTGTCAGCATAACAGAATGGCACCAGCAGGTTCAACTCATCACAGCACAGACGAATTCTTCTCCTGAGGACACAATTTGAGCAAAACAAAAACATGCTACATGTATCATTCACTGTTAGGTACAGAGATTACAAGCTATAATGCAATAAGCATCTGAAACGCATTTTATGCTGCAAACCACCTGCGATCACGTTCCTTCCTATTGTGAACTTCTTTGCGCTGAGTTTGATCCATGAGAGGTCTCCTGTCACGTTTAGAACAGGACATACTGGCACATGTCTTCCAGTTGTCTGAGCCCTGTATAATGTTAGATGACCTGAGAGCCCTTGCCCGGACACGCTTGATGGGACGCACAGCTTTACCCACAACCTCATCTTCAGTGGAGAGAAACAAAGCCAGAACAAACCAAAATAATTACATCTCTATGCTTTTCACAACAGTCCAGAACACTGCTTAAAGTCATCATTTACTCACTGTTCTGAATTTCTTACTTTCATGGAACATAACATTTTTAGCTTTAGTTGATTATCTAGGTTTGTACATAAAAAAAACATTTCTTAAATTATGACATTAAAGTCCATGTGAAGTGGCCTAATGAGCTCAGTTTTTCTCGATGTGTTGAAATATTTCGAACTGAAACAACAAAATTAAGTCGGCGTGCCAGGCACATGGTCCAAAAGGGTTGTACCTATTCTCTTAATGAGTCATGGGTGTGTTTTGGGCATAATGTGTAATAAACCAATCAGAGTCTCATCTCCCATTCCCTTTAAAAGCCAGGTGCACTTGCACCATGGCGGATTGCAATTTACATGGCGGAATTTGTTAACGGAAAGACTGAATGCTTCTTCAGAGAGAAAACGGATCTGCTCGTGCGCGAGTTTAAAGCGTAATCCTTTTATTTTTAATATTTGGTATGTTTGTGTGCTGCTGAGCTTCCCTGTGTGTGTAACATGCAGAATGTACATGCATTGTGCACCCGCCTAAAGGTGCAGATTACTAACGCGGCCTTTAAATAACAAAAATAATAATTACTTTATTAATTACCATTGACTTTGCACCATTGACCAACAAAAACGTGGTCTAGTCGTTTTCAGTTGCCTCAAAATAGCAACACGCCAACAATGCACCTGAACACACAGATCAGCACGCCTATGGGTGAACAGATGGGGGTGAGTGCATTTGGTATTTAAACAACGTGGGCGCTGGACATGAAAATGATAACTGTCAGGCTGAAACTAACAAAAAACACTTGTGTTGTGCCCAGCGTCGCATTGTGCCCGGTGTATGACAGGGCCCTTAGACACCCCTCCAACACTGTCAGAAGTCGACAAAGCCATCAACCAGCTGTCGTATGGCAAAGCTCCTGGAGCTGATGTGATAACATCCAAGATCTACAAAGATTCTGGACCATGTCTGCGCAACAAGCTGACAGAACTACTCCCAACAATGTGGGCACAAGGTACTCTCCCTCAAGACTTCAAGCATGCCACCATAGTGCACCTCTACAAATGCAAAGGAAACAGACAGGCCCTAGAAATAGCATGCCCACCTTTGGCCCAACAGTGGAAACGCGGCTATTGAGACAGCAAAAAAAAAAAGGAAAAAGGGCTGAGCGCAAAGCCTGAGAAAGAAACAGTCAAATGGTAGAGAGCACCCTAGTTCACTTGATCTGCCCACATTGCCATAGACACCTCCAGGCTCAGATCGGTCTTACAACATCGGATGAAGTTGGTCATCTTCTTAACGGAAGGACGAACAATATTTGTGAGTGTGTGTGTACGCTGCTTGTGTCCTGTGTAGATCCTTATTTTACACTTTTTTTTGTGGAGTTGATCATTTTTTAGTATATGCAAAGGTCATATGGAATACTTTTATGGTGCTTTTTTGTTTTCATTAATTTGGAGCTTGTCAGCCCCTAATTACTGTATGGAAAAGAGTCTTTGTTCCAATGATGAAGCAAAGTCATATAGCTTTAGAACAACATAAAGGTAATTATAATAACTATAATGTGCTGATTAATTACTTATTTTAAAATGAATAATAAATCTTTATTAAGATAATTTTTAACGTTTCAGTGAACAACTTTAAAAAGTCTTACTCTTCAGTGTGATGGCAGTTTGCTGGTCAGCAGTGTCAGTGTAATTGACAAAAGGAGCTCTCATTCCTGACTCTGAACCTTTATCTGCTCTGAAACTCAGGGTCAACTCTGTAGGGATGATCAGCTCAGACTGCTGACCACCCTCCAATAAAAGAAAAAGGTAAAGACCATAAGACATCACTCATTACCAACGACAAACAGCAGAACTCAGGAACAAACAAATACTGGAGTGCATTTAAATGACATGAGGATAAGCACCTACAGTTTTGAACAGATGTCCTTCGTATGGATAAGTGCCTTGTATTTTCAACATCTTGTCTGGCTTACTCCATTTCTCAATTTGTGCGTGTGTGGATATTCCTGGAGTGTTCGTAGAGTGACAAAGCACTGATAAAAATCTGGAAGACAAATTATGAAATCATGTCAAAATGAAGACAACGATGACTGAATAAAAACTTTTTTTATCTGTCGAACCCCTTTGACCTAAAACAGGGTTTCTTAAATGGGGGGTAGGGGTTGTGAGTTGATAAAAATGTAAAATAAGATTTAAAAAAATAAATATAGCTTAGTGTGATTATACTGTAGAAAAGCCTATCTCAATCTCAATTTATCTTGATTTAATTGACCCGTCGCCAGGAGTTTGATTGACAAGCGATCTAACCAATCAGAACGCCGGATCCGCCATTTTGTCCGACAAAGCAGCCAGTAGTTAGAAGATTAACCTCGGTGGAGTTAAACTTGAAAAATTGTGCATATTGACGTCTTTCCGCGTTTGAAACAACATTCATTCTGATGTTCATTCATGTTTATTTGATGCTATAAATGGACTAGTAGGAAGAGATGATCGGTTTACGAGCCTCTTGAGCTGAGGCGCTACAGCAATCTGTCACGACCATGGTCACGACACATTAAAGAGCCACAAAACGGTTTTTATTGTTTGAATTACTTTAATAACTACACAGTTTGAAAGCTGGGACTTTGTTTAATATCACAAGTAACCTGCTTTGTCTTGTCTGTCGATGTGTTGTCAGTGTCCTCTTTGCTCCGCAATGTATTTTTCACTGCGTGTGGTGTAACAGCGCCACGGCTTGTCGGACAAAGCAACAGTAACTAAGGGGGGCGGGTCTTTGCGAAGGGTCAATTGTGCAGCCCTGTGATTTAGTCTAATGAGTTGCTGCATGTTTCAGAGAAAATCACGCCACTGGATCATGAGCTGCTCATGTGTAAATGAACACAATCTCGAAGCAGCTTGGAGTAAATTCTAGCTGTGTTGACATCATTTATTAATCAATCTTCATTTGATGAATATTGATGATCAATACCTATACCTATTCTAAATTCCAAGATTAAACTTTTAGTCTATGCTGTTTTCAGAAAACAAAAATAAACAGAAAACAAATAATAAACATTGCTTACAATCAACTGCTATGACAGTCATTTGGCATAAATGTGCGCTAGTGGTCAGTCTACTTTTGCTTATTTTGACTTATTTTCAGTTTTTGTTTGTTTTTTTGGACCTTTAATAAATATTTTTAAAATGCAAAAATATAGAAGTTTTCTATCGCCAAATTAGAAATTAAAATGGACAATGCAGTGCACCTGTCCCAACTTGGTGACACGTGAGGTTGCTCCTTTAATAAGCCAATCTGGTCCGATAAAGTAAAAATAAATAAATATAGGCAAATATCGACATTATATATATAGGGTAGGATGAGGGAAAATGCCTCCCTTAAAAACAATGTGGATTTACTTTTACACTGTAACATATTTAGACAAGTTTAGTATGTGCTGGATGATGATGCATCAGCCAACGTGTTATTATAGGAAATAAATAGAAATATGCTAATTTAGCTGTTATAGCACAAAATGTAAAATATAAAAAAGAGGGGTAAGATCCCTGCTAGAAATTTTACGTTCCCATAACATTCTCAGAACGTCCCCACTGGTGTTAAGGACGTTGTCTAGTAACGTTCCCAGAACATTCAGAGACGGTCACGATGTGGAGTTCTTTTAAGGTTTGGGGGATGTTATTTGGCGGACCTTCACAGAACATTCAGGACGTTCCCTGTAGGTTTAGGGAACCATATTTTATTTGAAAATGTTCTCAGAACGTCCCTGCTCCCCTTGTCAAAATTTTTTATTGAAAATTAGAGCTAAATTGACTAACAAAAGTGGCTGTTCAAACAAAAACTAATTTTTCTTAAATGTCTTACAAAAAAAAAAAAAAAAAAAAA
>RJVU01007045.1:681708-705834 GCA_003731715.1 Anabarilius grahami | reverse complement strand
AAAAAAAAAAAAAAAAAAAAGGTCTTTACATGTATATCCTGGATTATTATTATTATAAAACCTTTTCTTTAAAATGCAAAACTCTTGCAGTAAGTCATTAACTGACAACAGCACATGCATGAGCTAATGTAACTGCTGTGTCACTGCATCAACGAATACACAGTTACTGTCTTTAAATAAAGCAACATGCAGCAGAACATCAGTGTTTCTGGATCATCACTGACTGAAGCACAGGCTCTACTCTTCAGCACAATGGTGACCTCACAAAACTCAGACAATAGAAACAGAACATTAAACACTATACAGATCTCTCTAGATCTCAGCATCTTCACTTATTACAAACCACTCTGACTTTATTTTTTTCATACAAATCTTCTTAATGAGGTGTTGTTTAATTGAAAATAATAAAGTTTGAAGTCACCGTTACGGAGCTAAGCACTTGCTTTAGTTGGGCTCCTGACCCTTGACGATTTAACTTAATTTTTTCTCCAGTTGTTGTAGTAACTGTGTGTTTCTAAAGCACATTTGTTACAAAAAAAATTGTGAGAAAAAAATATGATCAAATGGGTTTGGTTGCTCATTGCTGATGATTTTATCATCATACAGTGGCCTCATTCACTGATCTCTGAATGTTGTTTTGCTTTCATGTTGTTGTAGTCCCATGATAATGCATAAAATCCTGTCCTGCTTTGATATTTTGAAAGTTTTTATCATTGTGCAGAAATTATTCAGACAGGATCCTGTAGACTCACGCAGACATCAAGATTCAGCGTATGAACCTCAACAATGGTGACAAAATTCTCAGATAAACAGTTTAACTCTGAGCATCACAAAACAAGCTACTCAAGTCACACAAAAAGATTTTTGTTTATTGTCACCATTGTTGAGGTTCATGCACTGATTCATGATGTCTGTGTGAGTATAAAAGAAACACTGTCTGTATAATGAGTTTATAAAAAAAAATTAAAACCTGTACAAAAAAAAGAAGAAAAAAACTAACCGTTAACACTCTGGAGAGGATCAGTAAATCACAATCATTAAATAGCCGAATTCATCTGATCAGACTTTCTCTTGCATTTTTTTGCTATAACATGCACATTTTGGAAACACAGTTAAAGCAGCCAGAGAAAATCTAATGTTAAAATATCAAGAATCAAGAGCCCATCTAAAGCAAATGCTCACCTCCATAACGGTGACTTCAAACTTTATTATTTTCTAGAAAACACCCACATAGAAGGCGACGTTCACGTGTCCTTGCGCAACATTCCCTAAAAGTTCTCTAAAAGTGACGAAAATTATGAACCTTTACAGAACATTAGGGACATTCCTAAAACATCCTCTTTTGGTAATGAAAGTGCTGCAGTTCAGGGGGACATTCCATTTTGGTTATTTTATGGTCACATAAGAACGTTACAAAGAGGATATTTGGGACATTAACTAAATATTTCCACACAGTCCTCTGTTGGTCATTTAATATGAACGCACCAAAATCGGAGCACCAGAGTCACGTGATTTCAGCAGTTTAGCCGTTTGATAGGAGATCCGAGTCACTGATTCGATTCGTAAAGCTCCGAAGCAGTTTTTTGAAATCGGCGCATCACTATATTGTTGAAAAGTCTTTATTTTGTTTTTTGGCAAACAAAAAGTATTCTCGTCGCTTTATAATATTAATATTAAGAACTATTGAACTCACATGAACTGTTTTAAATATGTTTTTAGTACCTTTATGGATCTTGAGAGATGAAATCTCATTGCTTTGAATTCAGGCCTCACTTAGCCATTGGATTTAATCAAAAATATCTTAATTTGTGTTCCGAAGATGAATGAAGGTCTTACGGGTGCAGAACGACATGAGGGTGAGTAATAAATGACATTATTTTCCTTTTTCGGTGAACTAACCCTTTAAGAGAGAGAGAATAAGAATATGTGAATTAGCCTACCTGAGTCAGTGCACATATTGAAATAACTGAAATCATTTGGTGAAGTGATATGGAACAGTAATGCGGTCAAGAGCTGCCTAGAACTACTTTAGATGTGCGTTTCACTGAATATAACTGCACACCTTAGAACGTTCGTCAACCAATCAGATTCGATCATTCAACAGGCCCCTAGTATAAAACCGTTTAATGCACATGTAGTTCCTGTCAGTTTAATCACTGCTCTATATAAAAGCAATAAGCCCCGTGAAGCTGTGGTTAACAGTGAATTTATAACAGCTAAGGGGCGTTGTTAAAAACTTCTTTAAGCTGTTATAAATTCACTTTAAACCACGGTCATTACTGTAATGTTATGTGCTTTGAGACATGAGGTCATTTAACGCTGTCTCTCATCTCGTGACTCTTTACACACTCTTCTGTGTGCGTTCATGTGTTTTGAAGGAGGCTACCATTTCCATCTCCACAGCAACACGATTATGCCAAAAACTAACATTATAAGTGAATATAAAAAAAAAACGCATATCATAACTCTTTTAAAAATCACAAATGTAGTAGAATAATACAGCTGTGTGACACAGGTTGCATTGTAACCTTTTCTCCAGGCAGACGCGTGCAGGTGGGCTCGATCGCCCCTCCAGCGGCCGTGTCCCTCGCCGATGGTGCACATCTGTCCTCTCATCCACAGCATACTGAACTCTGTCCAGCACAGATCCTGGCACCTCTACACCGCTGGCAGGTGTCGTCTCACATCCCAGCGCCCCGTTCGGCTCGTTTACCAGCAGCATCTTGATCTCCTGAATGGATATGGTGCGCGGCTCATCTGGTGTGACGTCTGACTTGCCCACTGACGGCGAGCAGCTCATCTGCCTCTCTGGGTCATCAGACAGGCTTCCCTCAAGGTGTGAGAAGCCTGAGCTGTCTGTCTCTGTCACCTGAGCATCTATATGGCTCTGGATAATGTGCTGTAAGTACTCTACCTCATTCATTTCCATCAGGCTAAACTGTGAGCTTTGACTGACTGTGACAGCGACAGGTTCAGACACATGACCGTCGTCTGCAGATGCTGCATGTTCACGAGTCTTACAGGCCACAGAGGAGCTCATCCTGAAAGACATTTCAAATGCTTTTGAATTTACCAATAAAATAGATCTGACTTGACTTCAAAAGGGCTCTCAGCCCAAAACTGAGTCATGTTGTTATTATGGGTTTAAAATAATAATAATAAAACGTTGTAACTCTTTTCACATTCAAGTCTAGTTGACATTTGGTGTTGAACAGACAATTTTCACAATTTTCAACGGATTAAATGCATTAAATGTTAACATTATTTAGTTTAAATGAGTAAAAATGGATGCCATTTTATGTCAGCTCTACCTGCTTTTACAGTAGTAACAATGACGGTATCCCTGCCCACTATTGTTACTATAATGGTTTATTAAATAGTTCTAGGAGTTATTTAATGAGACAACAGACCCATTCTCTAACAATTTAAACAGTGAATAAGGAAATTATAATAGGCAAGACTGTGTTTTGTTTAAATATACTAAGGCCTCAACTTCCCGAGTTTTCCCGCCCTCACAGCTGACTGACTCTATCACGACCATTAATAACAGTATTAATGGAGCACATAATGTCTCCGAATCGTAAGAACACCTCACTGAATTCAGATTATAAGTGATTAAATATTTACCTGACAGTGAACGGCTGAAACAGAAAACGATAAGCGTTTGTCCCTGCGTGGCGTCGTTAGTGACGTCACTCACACCCCGCCGTCGTGTTGTTGTTGTAAATATCACGTATTTATACCATTGTTACAGGCCCAATCACGCCACTTGTTTCAGTACTGCAACTTTTATACAGGAATCTGTTCATCATTTATGCATGCATGTACATTACATATGCAAATCACACCCGCCACTACTGACTACGTCACTAGAACCGTCGACAGACATTATTATCGTTATCATTAATAATAAAAATAGGCAAAAGTAAACTTTGCTCACCTGATTCATTTCTTCTTTCAACGCTTCATTTTTTTTTCTTTTTTACCTTTAATATGGCCAGAATCCATCAATGATCGTCAAAAATCTGTCCTACCAAAAACAACTTATTCAATAAAGATATACATTCATGCATTACAAAACTGAGATGGCATTTAAATATGGTTATAGCCACATATATTTAAAGGGACACTGCCATCATTTATTCATCTATCGTTCTTTTGTCTGTGTGACATAAAAAGACATTTTGAGAAATGTCTGTTTTTTATTTTTGTCCATACAGAGGAAGTTAATGGGCTCCAATGTTGGTTGGTTCACAATGTTCTTCAAAATATCTTTTTTTGTGTTAAGAAAAATATATAGGGGGAGAGTGGGGTAAGATGAGCCATTTTTTACTTATGTGGTCTTCAAGATAAGGGAAAATGAGGCAGAAGTACAATCAAAGTATTTAAAGTAATTTCAGGATGTTTCCTATCATTTTAAATGATCAGAATAGGTCTATGACAAAGGGTTCTAAAAATATGGCTTCTTATAAAAAAAGTGTTCCTGTGGCTCATTTTACCCCAGGTTAGGGGTAAGTTGAGCCGAGTCAGTAGGTGGGTGTAAACTGACCATCTAACTGAATCTGAATCAAACCCATGTGAAATTGTAAAGATAACCTCTTCAAAAAGATTACCTCTTTTGAAAACTAATTTAATAATCAAATCTCCGTTTACAAATATTTATATTTCTTTTCTTAAAGCTACCTTAAACAATATAAAACTAACCAAATGAAGTTGAAATTTCAATATCTTTAATTGTTCGCATTTCTGAAACAATATGTTGAACACCAAAGTTGTAACCTTCCCAAAAACAGACTAAACAGAGAATTTGAGTAAAATTAAATAATAAATGTTAATGAAACTAATAAATATTTTAGTCAAAATGGGTCTGGTAGTTTTTCTGCAATGTTGACCATGTTAGGCCATTAGGGACTGGTGGAATGACATACAGTGGGTACGGAAAGTATTCAGACCCCCTTAAATTTTTCACTCTTTGTTATATTGCAGCCATTTGCTAAAATCATTTAAGTTAATTTTTTTTCCTCATTAATGTACACACAGCACCCCATACTGACAGAAAAACACAGAATTGTTGACATTTTTGCAGATTTATTAAAAAAGAAAAACTGAAATATCACATGGTCCTAAGTATTCAGACCCTTTGCTGTGACACTCATATATTTAACTCAGGTGCTGTCCATTTCTTCTGATCATCCTTGAGATGGTTCTACACCTTCATTTGAGTCCAGCTGTGTTTGATTATACTGATTGGACTTGATTAGGAAAGCCAAACACCTGTCTATATAGGACCTTACAGCTCACAGTGCATGTCAGAGCAAATGAGAATCATGAGGTCAAAGGAACTGCCTGAAGAGCTCAGAGACAGAATTGTGGCAAGGCAATCTGGCCAAGGTTACAACAAAATTTCTGCTGCACTTAAGGTTCCTAAGAGCACAGTGGCCTCCATAATCCTTAAATGGAAGACGTTTGGGATGACCAGAACCCTTCCTAGAGCTGGCCGTCCGGCCAAACTGAGCTATAGGGGGAGAAGAGCCTTGGTGAGAGAGGTAAAGAAAAACCCAAAGATCACTGTGGCTGAGCTCCAGAGATGCAGTCAGGAGATGGGAGAAAGTTGTAGAAAGTCAACCATCACCAGTCGGGGCTTTATGGCAGAGTGGCCCGACGGAAGCCTCTCCTCAGTGCAAGACACATGAAAGCCCACATGGAGTTTGCTAAAAAACACCTGAAGGACTCCAAGATGGTGTCTTTTCCTTCATGTGTCTTGCACTGAGGAGAGGCTTCCGTCGGGCCACTCTGCCATAAAGCCCCGACTGGTGGAGGGCTGCAGTGATGGTTGACTTTCTACAACTTTCTACAACTTTCTCCCATCTCCCGACTGCATCTCTGGAGCTCAGCCACAGTGATCTTTGGGTTCTTCTTTACCTCTCTCACCAAGGCTCTTCTCCCCCGATAGCTCAGTTTGGCCGGACGGCCAGCTCTAGGAAGGGTTCTGGTCATCCCAAACGTCTTCCATTTAAGGATTATGGAGGCCACTGTGCTCTTAGGAACCTTAAGTGCAGCAGAAATTTTTTTGTAACCTTGGCCAGATCTGTGCCTTGCCACAATTCTGTCTCTGAGCTCTTCAGGCAGTTCTTTTGACCTCATGATTCTCATTTGTTCTGACATGCACTGTGAGCTGTAAGGTCTTATATAGACAGGTGTGTGGCTTTCCTAATCAAGTCCAATCAGTATAATCAAACAAAGCTGGACTCAAATGAAGGTGTAGAACCATCTTAAGGATGATCAGAAGAAATGGACAGCACCTGAGTTAAATATATGAGTGTCACAGCAAAGGGTCTGAATACTTAGGACCATGTGATATTTCAGTTTTTCTTTTTTAATAAATCTGCAAAAATGTCAACAATTCTGTGTTTTTCTGTCAATATGGGGTGCTGTGTGTACACTAATGAGGAAAAAAATTAACTTAAATGATTTTAGCAAATGGCTGCAATATAACAAAGAGTGAAAAATTTAAGGGGGTCTGAATACTTTCCGTACCCACTGTATATGATGAACATCTTGGTTCATATCAGAGAAGGATTTGGTGGACGTATACACTGTTTCTATCGAATAAACTCAAAAATAAATAAATAATAAATAAACCAGTTGCATAATATTACATTGAAATTATACCAGTTTATACCTCAGAGATTTAACTTAATTTCAGTGTCTTATGGTGTCTTAAGCTAGCTAAAACAAGCTAGCTTACCAATTCAGGATAATATTTAGCTAAATTATTTAGTTATTTGGTTTTATACATTGCTAAATCACCAATATGCATCATAAATATTTTTAAACATGGACAAATTTGCTTTGATGTAACAGCCATTACATCTGTTATGCTAAAATTACTTTGAGAAGCCAGAAACAGTTTTTAAAGTAAATAAGCGACTTCCACTCCTCCCATGTGCTTCTCCTTTTCAGTCTGGCAGAAATAATGGGTAGTTCTAAAATATATGGTCACATGATAATAAAAGGGTACGGTTGCCAAGATACGGGGGGTTAACTTACCCACTGGCTCATCTTACCCCACTCTCCCCTACAACGTGTCTAAAGGCACACCTTAAGAAAAATTTGCTTTTCACTACTCCCATAGTGTATGATTAATTATATATGTTTGTATTGAACATAAATGGCGCAAAAGATTTTGTGTGAAAATAAATCATAAAAGTGGTTTATTTTAATCCTACAAATGTATGAGGTGGTGAAAAACTGTTGCTTTAATTACCTTGAACAAAACTGATAAACATTAACAAGACCTTTGTCTCAAAATATTTTAAATTATATAGATTCCATTTGCTACTTAAATCTACATTTAAAAAAAATAAATAATCAAATATTAGACGAAATTAGCACAGAATAAACTTTGCGCTGCTGCCCACAACTGTGTCAAGGATCAGACAAATTTCCATATTCATCTTAAAATGTGGATGTTTTGGAAGGTTTTTGTGCATTCTAGTTGTTTAGTGTAAAGTAAAATCAAATGCACCTTTTACCTCGGTGTGCCTTTAGTCCCGCTGTACCCTTTGTAGTTTTGGAACCACATGGGTGTGAGTAAATGATGACAGAATTATTTTTGGGTGGAGAATCCCTTTGAGAAAACACAACTAGAGATCATTAAGTGCACTGGTCAGACTGTGTGGTTCAGCTGTTTACTAAATGAAATCAGTGGAAATAGACAAGGTTCCATTTTTTGAAATTCTGAAATACTTACAAATGTACATTTAGAAAACTACTTAAAAATCTATGAACATAAATGTACACTGCTATTTATAGCTCATGAGAACATTTTTGCAATTGCAAGAGATAAAAAAATAAAAATAAAACATTCACAGACTTGTCGGTAGTTTACATGAACATGTCCTGCTTCCACAAAACAAAACAAAATTTTTTTTCTTTTTCAGCAATCAACTTAAAGTAAGTTAATATGGCAGGGTGAACAAACCTTCAATCTTTCAAGAAACATCAAACAGATTTATCAATAACTGCTTCACTTTCCAGAACAATGTATTCTGACTGAGATCTATCAGTGTACAGGCTTATAACAAGGTCTGTCTACGCTTGAACTTGCACATATTTAAACCTTCAGATGGGTTGTCTTGTTCCTTTATTCTCCATTCATTCTACTTTTCTGACTGAATCAATATCTCCACTGTCATATTTTCCTTCTCTGTTGTTGACTATCTCCACATATTTGCCCTTTTTTCATCTCTACATCTGCCGTTCCGTCCTCTTGCCCTTCTGCATGCCCGTCCATAACCTCTGTCCTGAACACTTGGTTCTGCCGGTCTACTTTCATACTCGATTCTTTGTTCCTCCTGAATTAAACGTTTTGAGTTATCACGTGGCTGAAGTTTAAAACTGTTACCAATGCTTGGATTCTCTTCACGAATGCAGTGTCCACTGACGTCCTGTCTTACGTCAGGTAGTCCCTGTGACCGGTCACATTCGTTGTGGGAGTTACGTCTGTGTACCTGGGAAGTGTTCAGATTAATTGGACCTCCAGGTGGGGTGGGGAGTAGACCGGATCGTCGCAAAGGGCGTATATTTGTCTGTTTGGGTTGGCACTCAAAAGTAGCACGTGGTTGCCCCAAATTTTGAATCTCACATTGATTCTGATGTAGTGGTTTCTTAAACTGAGTAGGGGTGGTAGTGGAATGGTTGGAATGAAAACCAGATGAATGGGCTTCATTATGGTCGTCAAAACTGTCACAATTTTGAGGTGAAGGTCTTCTCTGTCCATGGAAATCAGGAGATGGTTCTCTTTGGCCCAAAAATTGCTGTGGTGAATCAAAGCGAGGTCCCCTCATTTGTGCATTCATTTTGTGACCCCTTGCAAAAAACGTCCCACCAATGCCCCTTCTTCGTCCTCTAAATTCAGATTTTTGAAGCCCTCGTGGTTGACCTTTGATTTCAGTATATCGCTGTCCTTCAAACTGGCTATGCGTTGGCCCACTTTCCAGGTCTTGAGCCTGTGTTGGAGCCCATCTTGAAAAACCTGTTTGTACTCTGTCTTCTGCATCCTCTGCAAATGTTTGGTGGCAGTTAGGGCTTTGCACTTCACAAACATCTTGGGGGGAAGCATGTCCACTTGCTTCAAAGCCTGAGGACTGGCCCCTGGGCTGACCAAATTTAGGACTTCTCAGCTCTTCTGATGGTTTCCACTTATCAAAGGTGGAAGGTTGAAAATGCTCTCTAGGATTAGGAGGTCTGAAATTGCCCTTGTGTACAGGGACAGGCCCTAATAGTGACTCTCTTTGCTGAAACTGGACAGATTCGTCCTTTTGAAAATGTTGCCCCTGCGTGGAAGATCTAAATTTTTTGTCAGATAATCTACCAGGCTCTTGAAAATTGCATTCATGTAACTGGGAAGGCCTGGGTTTCTGACTTTGATGGACCTGGTCTGTCTCTTCCAGTGAAAATCTTCTGAGCATGCGTGTCGGATGTTTTTGGCGATCAAACTTGCCACGCTCCCATGTGGGGAATCCTTCTTCCTTTTGAGATGCACAAGGTTGAGTGTTGTGGTCTGCATCATGCATAAAAAAGTCATCTCTTTTATTTTGAGGCAGTTCTCCGCAATAGAATTGATCAGTGTCAGATTGAGGTAAGTTTCTATGTTGTGAATGGAAAGCCCTTTGAGGGTAATCTCCTGAATGTAATTTGTCTGTCTCATTATGTAAATAATTTGACCTGTGAACTGATGGCATGCCTCTCTTTTGATCAATCTGGCCAGGCTCAGAAAAATGAGCTGTTCGGTTATGTGGTGGCTGCGTAGATGGACTTATGGGATCATGGTGAAATGTTTGTGGCTGTAATGCTGGTGTAACTCTTTGTAAAGGCAGGTCAGTATCACCATGGGCAATATTACCTGTGCCGCGCAGACAGGGTGTAGGCAGTAGTGGTCCTTGTTTAGAAGACGAGTTAATTTTGCTTGGGGGCAAATTCCCTCTCTTCATTTCAGATCGGCTCGAAAATGGCAGATTTTTGTCAAATGACTTCTTTAATAGAGGCTGAGAACAAGCTTCCCCTGGATTCTGGAATGTCTGAAGTCCCTGGCTTTGATCAGCCTCATGCTTTATATTTAAAGAACCACCTTGCTGAACTTCTGCCAATTGTTTGTCTTTACAGTTAGTCTCAATTTGTCCTGCAGATTGCATGCTATCACTGCCTGACACCTGGTCAGAGTCATGTTGTGAAGATTGCTCTGCCAAAGGTCCAAGCCCCTGCTGGTCAGTCTTACAAGACTGGCCACTATCCTCCAGCGAAGATTTGTCTCTCCGGCTTGAGTGTGAACGATGACTTCTCCTATTCCGTGAGGGTGAAGAAGAGTCTCTGTGGTGGTGACGATGATGCCTGTTCCTTGATGATGTCGCACTCTTTCTGTCACTGTAACTTCCCTTAGAGGGATGCTCTGATGACTGTCTGCTTCTATGGTGTTTGTCTGAGACATCCTTTGAGGATCTAACATGTGATGCTCTTGAAGATTCCCTGTCTTGGTGGTATGACCTGTGTTCACGCCACGACCTCCTTCTTGGTGACCTAGACGTGCTCAATGTGGACATTCTACTGCCTCCTTTTTTGTAGTTATACTCTGAACGTGAGCATTTAGTGTTCTGTAGTTGTGCAGTTTCTGGTGACCGTTCTTTTGGCATTGCATTATCAGAAGCCAATTTCTCTTTATTTGTGAGTAAAGATTTGTTCACTTCTATGTCCTTGGTCTCTTCCAAGTTAAATAATTTTTGCGCACTCTCTTTTTCTACAGCCTCGCATTCTGCATCATCTAACTGCACATCCTGACTGGCTATTCGACAGATCCGTGGATCCCTATTCTGATTAATTACTGGACAATAGAGTGTTTTTTCTATTTCTTCCTCTTCATCCCTGCCAAACTGTGGTGGTGGTGACATCAGAGCATCAGAAACAGAGAAATGGGCCATGGAAACACCAATGGCTTCCTTCTGAAGACGTAGATTTTCTGCCTGTTCTTCTAACTGTCTTTTCTGTTCCTCTATCTGCCTATTCAACTCTTCAAGAATTTTTTGCTGCTCAGAGAATGTTGTACTTGAGATTTTATCATTGTAATGTGAAATTTTATGTTCAGAGAGAGTGGATTTGTGAGGTAAATCATTACTTGTGAGGTAATTTTGCATCTCCTCAAACACTGTCTCGTCCTCTGGATCATAGGCTACGTCACTTGTAACTGTAATGGTCTCTTCAATATTTTTAGCCTCTGAGGTTTTGGGTATATTATTTCTGACAGTATGAGCATTAGCAACTGCACTGTACTCTTCCTCTGGATCATACGGTCTATCATCATCATCATCAGTGGCTGCATATAGAACTTTAGGCTCCAAAACTTCAGCTGGAGTAAAAGGAACCAGGGCCTCAATAGAAGTAGCTGGATCATACTCCTCAGGATCGTAAGGCCTATCATCATCTAACTCCATTGGATCATCATGTTTGGACGTCTGTTGACAAGGCTGAACCTTATCTGTTGACAAGCTTATATTACACTCTGTGGCATCAGGGGGTTGTTTCTTTGGACCAAATAATGTGTTAAGTATGGTCTGAAGTGGGGTGGAGTCTTTGGATGGGTCTGCGTTTACAGATGGGGTGGGTTTCAACACAGATAACACTCTAGATGGGCCACACAGAGAGCTGGTAGAGTGTAATGGGTCTGGTAACCCAACTGAAGGTAAAGATCCACAAGGATTTGAGTTGAGGAAGAGATCAGCATCACAAGCCGTAATGTTATGTTGCCCAAGATCATTTAGTGAGGTAGAATTGCTGGTTTCCTTTCCATCCGCACAAATCAAGGACCTAGGTTTCTTTTCGCCAACATCTTGTGGCAATCCCTCAGGACGCTTCAGTTTCTGACAGACTGCTAACCCTATTAGGATATTAGGGTGATCCTGTTCAAGCCCTAAGAGAAGTCATAACATAAAAAGGTCAAAATCATTATCACCTGATCAGTATATGTAGTAGGGGTGTGACAAGATCTTGTGCCACAAGATCTCGCGAGATTAAAATGTGACGAGATTTCTCGTATTGCCATGACGGAGTGTGAGGGTGAAATTAGCATAGAATATGTCGGCGCTATGTTTACTTTATGCCTCCACTGTCGTTTTGCTTTTTATAAAAAAAAATAAAAAGCATTTAATTCAGTTGGATAAAGGTCGTTTCAATCCCATCCAGCTCATCTAACACGAGCTGCAGAGTCATACGTAGTGCAGCAGGAATCAGAGTTCAAATGCAGACTATTTTTCTAGTCATGCATTTCATCACTGAGGCTTTCTTAAAAATACTGTGTAAAAATCTTGTGTCTTGTCTCGTGAGCTAACTGTCTCGTCACACCCCTAGTAATGTAATATGCGCATGATATACCTGGTCCCTCTATGGGATGCAGTGCTGCAGGGATGGACTGTTTTGCACACAGCGGAATGAGGTAAAGATCTTTGATGTGTTTACAAATATTAGAAACAACCCCAAATCTCCTACGACTGTTGAAATATGAAAACAGGGACACATACGCAACCTCCTCTTCATCAGAACTTGGATGAAACCGAATTAATGACAGCTCCTGTATTCAAAGAAATAGTGCAAATGGATTTTATCAAGGGCATTTACCTAAATAATATGCATTTAATATAATTATTATTTTATTGATGTTATTAATAATAAATTTGAGGTCATGGGCTTACCTTTGCCTCTGATGTCTTTATCAAATCAACATATTCCCAGACAGTCTGAGGTAATATCCTGCCTCCAACTTGTATAGTGTCTGGTAAGTCCTAAACAGAGAATGCATACATGTAACACCCAAGAAAATGTATCTTATTAAAATAATAATCATTTAGTTATGTTTAAAAAGGCCAACCTCTTTCAGAAAGTCAGGAGAGCCAGAAATTAAGTATCCCTTTGTGACGAATTTGGCCACAGTTGGCATGTTAAGAAAGCCTTTCCATAAAATGTTCTGTTTAGATAAGAACTGCCTTGTTCCTTTATCACAATCTGCCAGCCTTGAAAAAGAAAGCCACATGATTAGAATGCATCAGAAATATTTGTACCATTTAGGTTAACAATTAATTGTATTATTCATTGTTAAAGTTACATCCACAACATGTCTGCATGCACCTTGTCGTTGAGTCATATGAAGTGTCCAGTGAGGTTGGCGAAGGTTTCATGAGGATAGATTTGGGCATTGGAGCAGGCAAATGTACAGACACATGTGGTGGCAGTGTCTCTTTAAGAGGGTCCATGACAGCCTTTACTGGAGGCGGATGCTGGTGTGGGGGTGAGACAAACTCTGAGCCAGCAGATGATGGCAGAGTTTGTCGGTATTGTGCTGTACGGGGATCTCTTCTAGAGATGGACACAGTGGGAACTGAAGGAATCAAAACAGGAGAGAAATCTGCTGATGGTAACTTTGAGTCCAAGTCCTCTGCATTGGGAGACGCAGGGGACTCAATGATATCAGAGTCCAGTGCCGGTGAATCCAGTGCTTTATCTTTCTTCTGAACAACACATGGAGATTTCTCCTTTTCTGTCTCTTCTTTCACGGTCTTCATCTTGGGTTTCTTGGTTGCAGGATCATTATCAGTTGATACTTGGCCTGCAGGTAAGAAATCTTTAAGTATGGGGCAGGGAAGCAACTTAACCTTTTTTTATTTTTTGACTATCTCTGGCCTTTTGCTTGACATGCAAGTTATGGAAGACAGTTGCAGGGACTATTTGTTTAGGCTATGGTTTGCAACACTAATATACAACATATAGCTATTGTTCTGGATACTGATTGGTCAATACAGTGATCCAATCATTTAAAAATATATGTCAAGTAGATATAAAGTATATATTTTAATACATATCATAAGTCATTCTAAATATAGTAACAGCTCTGACGTGCAACACCTGTACTGGGTATAACAGAACCCACCAATAAGTTTTATCAGATAATAAATAATGTTTAATTACACTGTGATATCTACAGTAAACACAGCCTCCCATACCTTACTGACATAAAGACATAAATCTCCAGGAAAGCAGACAGTGCATGTGAAATTTTTTTGTTCATTATGTGTTCTAGAAGGTCATACCTGTACATATCCTGCAATTTAGGTCAAAGAGATGGTGTTTATGTTCTGTTGTTGTGTCTTTCAACATGCTGCTGATCAGGTCTGGAGCATCTAAGATGCTCGCTGGAGTCTGCTTCGGTTGAGACAGAGACTGTTTCTCTTCCTAAGGACAGACAAAAGGCTTTATTGCTTGATTGTTCAGAGGAAGAGAAATGCCACTGTGTTCCAGCAGTTAAAAAGAATAGCCCTAATACAGTGGTTGGCAATAGGTGGCCCGCAGCCATGTTATTTTGATAGCGGCTGGTTCTGAAATAGATCTTCGTCTCGTGGTGCCGTCTAATATTATCACCGTGTCTATACCAGATGCAACTTTTTTCGCATCGCGTTGCGCCGCAACAGCTAAAAGCTGTCTACACGGAACACGACAAACCGACCGTTGCAAAGCACTTGGACTACGTCAAAAACAGAATGTGGAATCATGTAAACAGCATGTAAACGGTTGTGTCACGTGACTCGTGTGACATCCAGTATATAGTCAATATCACTGATTATAATGGGTTTTATTATCTTTTGATGCGTCGCATCGCGCCGCTCGCGTCCGCTGTAGACACGGTGTTATATTCTTTGAAAACAGCAACAACATCGTTGCAGATAAGACACATCGGCTTTGCATTCACAAAACTAGGTAAGAACACATAGTGTCTTTCCATTCTTCTTTGTATGCCCTATTTTCGCTGTCAACTTTCCTCTTTAGACTCTTTAATAGTGCCATTTTCTCTCACCATCTAGCTTAAATGTTAACATCAGTCTGCACATGACATAATAGCGTACCTCCAGCACACAAACAATTTAAATAAATGCAGTTTAGTACATGAGGATGCCAAGGAAAAATTCTGAGTGTAAAAGTAGGCTACATCAAATAATTATTACAATAAGTTAGGCTCCATTGTGTAACAAGCAAATTAAAATGATACACACTTATTATTCACAATATGGAAAGAGGAAATAAAACAGTTTGTTAAGTTAAATTATCCTTTGACTATGTTCTGGCCCACCATTTAGTGGTGACATTTTTTTTTGGCCCGATGCCAAACTTAATTGCCGACCCCTGCCCTAATATACTCTAAGATTGAGTAGTCAAGCTGCAGTCGATGATCTGCAAAGTGTTTGTCAAAGTCTTTTGCTAACTAAAATTCAGCTAGAAGCCAGTACTATCAACTCACTGAGGGAGTGGTTGTGCTCAATGGCTGTGTGGTTTCTACGCTCATCACATCCTCATGAGGAGCAGAAGGAGGTTCTTCCATTTCCACAGAACAAAGGGATGATTCCTCCTTCGCAGAAGAGTCAGCAGCGGTTTCCTGTCAAAAACAGTCAAAAACGCTCTACATCGACTTACTTAACGAATTTTTTTGTGACCAATCCAACTCTTTACCTCAACAGATGTCACGTCCTGCTGACTCAAATGAACGAGCCTGACTGGAGGCATGTTTCCTTTCAAAACCTGATGACACAGTTCCTGAAAACATATTAGAATCAACAGAATAAATATAAGACTCCACACAATATGAAAACAACATTTAAATGAAGTAAATACAAAGAAAATGTACATAAAATAACCTTGTTTTGGGGATCCTTCAAGCTAAGGATCAGACACTGGTATTTATTCTTATACTCCTCATCTGTGGTGTAACACACATTGAACAGCTCTTTCTCCATGTCCACAGCCAGCTTTTCAATTTCATTCTCAGAAATGTTTAAATCATCACTCTGATTTAACCTAAAGAAGATGATAATCACAAGATTAGAAACCTCTTTGAGCAGCAGCTACAAGGACAAGCACACAAACGACTGAATGTGGATTGAATATAGAATTCCAGTTATCATTTTAGGCAATGTGGACTACAAAGCCATAAGTTACATAAAATTACTTATAATGCAATAAAGTTTCATGTAAAACTCTAACCTTCTGAGCAGAATTTGACTTAGAGAGCGGCGGATGTTTTGTCTGATCAGGAGAGGACTGTTCACAGCAGGATCTTCCGCAGAAGCTCTGTTGGTCACAAGTTCTGGAGATCTGCTGGACTCAGCAGCTGCCTTGGTTTCAGAAGGCTTTTTAGTGAAGGTTAAAGGGCTTTTACTGAGAGCCCCTTTCAGAAGCTCCAGTCGTGGAGAGCCTGGCATGGTTTTCTTTGCTCTTCCTGGAGTGGACTTCTTGATTACTGGGGCTGCAGGAGTCTTTTCAGAAGAGGGAGCGTCCAGAGTCAGATCTGAAGGTCGGCTCTGGGGTATGCTGGTACTGCTCTCAACTTCATCTTTGTCTTTAATGGCTTAAATAAAATATAAACAGAATAAAGGGAATGATATAAAGATATAAAGTATTTGTAAAAACACGCACAACTGATTGTTGACAAGTTTGGGTAAGGATTGAGAAGCAAGCCCATTTTAGGACTAATTATGAAAATCGGGACTGTAGGTCGCTCACCTCAGCACTGATCTCTAAGGTCAAGACACCATGTGTGTATCATTTACCAATCAAAGGATGAGTCTATTCGGTCATTTAGCTTTTATGTGTTCAAAAACAACGCTGTAAAACCCAACTGTACATAATGATTTAATGTAATGAACTTGACCAAAATATGTGTATTGTCGCACAAATAACTATGGTAATATATCCAGTAAACTTCAGCTTTTAACAAAATCTTTTCAAGATAGTTATTGAGATGTATAGGCGCCATTATATGAACAATAAATGGAGAATTAGAGATTGGTCTGTAGTTCACAGAAGAAACAAGATTACTTTTCTTCGGTAGGAGCCTAACAGTTGCTGTTTTAAAAGTTTGTGGACATTATTCATGAGTAATACGCAGTTCACCACTGTTTTTAAGGAGTTCAGTGGGTAATGGGTCAAGAGGGCAGCTAGAGGAATTCATAAGTGAAATGACCTGTGTGTTTCTGGTGCTGACAGATGAGAAAGTGGATAGGTTTCATTCCAGAGCGCAACCTTACAAGTAGGACAATCTCCATTTTCCACCACAGATTTGGTGAGCCGCGGCCCTACAGATCAACCGCTTTGCCCTACTCATTTCCTGATATCATGATTCTGTGTTGTGTAGCTTTCTCATTTGTTCAGATGCAAGAGTTTTGATTTACAGAAAAGCCTTGTGTTAGAAAACATGCCAGCTCTCATATACAGATGCTTTTCTGGACTTATTTAGATTCTACTCAAGCAGCATTTCTAACATGATCCGTTAGCAGTACGTATGCGGTACATGTTTTTTTCAGAGCTCATATTAAAAGGTTCGAGAATTCACACGCTGCACACGGACGATGCAGGAGGGCTGCAGAACATTTCTATTTTTATCGAGTTTATTTTTGCTGACCATAAAATGACAGCATTCTTTGTGCTCAAAATGAATGAGAAAATGTAGTCATTTCACCATAAATGCATAATTAAAGTCTACTGGGTTTACCAGTCTACCAATGTCAACATTTGAGTTTTGGTGTGAAACAGAAATGGCGGTCTGTCCTCAAAATAGAGTGATCTGTCCTGATCCAATTGTCCACTGTCCACAAGTTAAAGTGTACTTGAAATTTGTTTTTCAAACACGATTCCCAAATGCGGCCCGTGTCTGCCGTACAAATAGCTCTGCATCAACGTCGTATGAAAGACAGGAAAACTGGTCTCATCGCATCTGCTTGTCTGAGAAAGTGTTAACGGCAGCATGAACTGACGTCGATATCTATAGTCTTTTAAGGTAATCAGCTAACCTAGCTAGTTCTCTTTATTGCTGGCATTTTATTCACTTTAAATATCTGATTGTTAGTGAGAAGAAGAAAAATAAAAAAAACTTTAGATTTAGATCAAACTGCGATGGACACTGGTTATACTCATGTTTGCTCACTCCTTTTAAGTAAAACAGCTTTATATTTAACAAAGCACATATAAAAGACCTGAACCAGAAGTGACACGACCCGTTTTACAGAATATGGAAGTTTCTTGCACATAACCCGCATCAAGTTTGATACTGCTTGTGATGCAGAAATGACAGACTTGTACTGTAACACATATTCTCAAGACCTCACACCCTGTTTTAATGGTAGAGACGCTGTGTTTTGTAGTTTAGTGCCATCTGTATGTGCAAATGTCCTTGTTTGTGCTTCATGTGAAGTGAAACAAAAGAGGATCTGAATTCATTTGTTATTGCTGGTGCTTTAAAGAGATGAAATGCTGTAGAAGTGCATACAAAGGAGGTATTTTGTTGTTATTTTAAAACATTAAAATAGAAATAAGTGCATGATCTTTTTTGGGATTTTTGAAGAATTATTGGTGAAGAAATGCGTCTCCTAAAAAAAGCATATAAAAAAAAAACTTGACATGAAATATGACAAACTGTGGCAGCCCTTGATCTTAGCTGTGGATACTAGTATTTGACCAGTGAGTCCATGTAACAGTGTTTTGACAATGTCAGGGGTCTGAGCGTGGTTCGCGTGGTTTTTGGCCCATATTTGAACACTCCAAACGATCACACCCTAAATGTGCCCTTGTTTCATAAGCAACTGTGTAAGTTTTCTTGAAATAAGTGTCTGTAATGTGGTTACACTGTGCAGTGCTGCTCATGTAGGTGACGCAAGTTTAAGCCCATCTTGGAAAAGGCATCCTTCCAGATTCTTGCCCTATTTTTTTTTTTTTCCACCTTTTATTTTAATGCGCTTTATACAACAGATTGATTCAAAGCAGCTTTAAAGGGACAAGCAGGTAAATAATGATCAATGACAGCTGTACAGCAGCTCTAAAAGAAAATACTGTCATTGTTCAGCTGAAGTCAGTTCAGTTCAAGAACTCTGTAAAGTTCATTAATTATAGAATGAGTTTAATTCAGCTATAATCAGCTCTGGAGAAAACACTGATGTCATCCAGCTCAGTTCAGTTCTCATTCAATAGTGTCAGTGCAGTCAGATCAATAATATTGATGAATATTACTTGAATTTTCAATGCAATAATCTGTGTAAATACTAAATCTGTGAAATATGATCATCCAATGATTGCCACTCAAATGACAAAATTAGCTGAGCTGAGGGGGAGGCGTGTGTGTGTGGGTTTTTGTGACATATCAGGACACAAATGTGTATAATGACATGGGTATGACATAGGTATTACAAAAAGAGGTGACTTATGTGGACATTACCATGTCCCCACTTTTCAAAAGGCTTATAAATCATACAGAATGAGTTGTGAGAAAGTAAAAGTGTGCACAGTTTCCTGTGATGGTTAGGTTTAGGGGTAGGAGTAGTGTAGGGGGATAGAAAATACGGTTTGTACAGTATAAAAACCATTACACCTATGGAATGTCCCCACAATTCACAAAAACGAACGTGTGTGTGTGTGTGAGAGACGGAGCACGTTTACATGCACACCAATGTAAACTACCAAAAATCAGTTTAATGAAATGAAGTTACCGATTTATATGCAAACCAATAACCCAGCAACACAAGAAAACGGTGCTTATAATAGCTTTTTTAAAAATCAGTATTGACGTGACAAGGTAATATCCATGTATCTGACTCTTGAGTTTTCCAATTGTGAATTGTGTTGTGATAAATATGTGAGTGATGTTAGATAATGCATTAAAACCCACAGAGTATTCCAAAATGTCAGCAGGAAAATTACAGATTGATTGTGCTCTCATGTTTGCGGTTTCTGTGACTGTACTGCCTGAAATGAGAAAACATTTTTATTATCTCTTGGGGTCAAGAAAGGGTCAGAACATAATCTATTATCTCCTTCCCTACTGTGAAACAGGGCTGGGTGCACTTAAATCTGCAGTAATGACGATTTCCTCTCATATCACATTTATGCACTTTTTAAGATTTAAAACACAGGTTAAGGTGTTTACATGCTGGGCAAAATCGGGGTAAATGGCAAAAACCTAGCTGTGTCGATCGGTTTATGCTTAAGCCGTTTATCACTGTATGCAGAAAATGACTGCATGCAGATAAAGGAAAGAGTTACATGTTTACACAAGCATGTGCACTGGTGGCTTATTAAGAATGTGAATGTAAATGAGCTCAGAGAGAGACCGAGAGAGAAAGCATCTCCTTGTGTCTGTGAAGAGAGCACATGATACATACTGGGTTTGTAATCTAGAGCAGGAGATGATGCTGCGGCTGGCTGTACAGGACTTGATGATGCGGTTGGCTGTACAGGAGATGATGATGCGGCTGGCTGTACTGGAGTTGATGATATGGTTGGCTGTACAGGAGATGATGCGGTTGGCTGTACAGGAGATGATGCGGTTGGCTGTACAGGCTCAATGACTGTAGCTGAACACCGTGACTCTTCATCCATTTCTTCTTGTTTGCTCACATGCTCTTCCTGCGCAGGCGTCTTATTGATCTTCACTTTGAAAAGCTTTGCAAGAAATGATCGTTTCTCACTCTGAAATGTGAAAGCATAAAAGTGAACACTGGGTACACAGATTAACAAACACTCACTTCAACGTGATTCAAAATGTGATTCCACGACCTGTATATTTTTTATTAATCATTGAAATGCATTGCATTCATTGAAATGCATTGCATTCTTTGAAAGTGACACTCATCAATTGTTCACTTCAAATATATATATATATATATATATATATATCTGCAAAAAAAGAAACGTCCTCTCACTATCAACTGCATGTCTTAACATGTAAATATTTGTATGAACATAAAAAGATTCAGCAACTGAGACAAACAAAAGTTTCACAGGCAGACAGATATAGAATAATGAGTCCCTGAACAGAGCGGGGGTAAATATGAAAAGTAGCAGTCAGTATGTGGTGTGACAGCAGCTGCTTTATGTTCCTTTACAAGATGTAATATAAGTCTCAGGTGTCCCCAGAATGTGCCTGTGAAGTTTCAGCTCAAAATACCCCATAGATCATTTATTATAGCATGTTGTTAATGGCCATTTTTGAGTGGAAGCAAAAACATGCTGTTTTGGTGCATGTGTCTTTAAATGCAAATGAGCTGCTGCTCCCCGCCCCCTATCCAGAAGAGGGTGGAGCTTGTACAGTTCATGTCTCGGATACTCTGCCAAAAACGAAAACATCTGTTTGGTTTTGATTATCATCTATATAGCGGCCACAGTCATGTGACATTGCAGTTCTTCATCATCATCAAAGTTTATTATCTGCAAGTGTTTTAAAGCTGTATCAGTCTGAACTTCTGATATATGGTTTTCTGAGCACACACATCTGAAGCACGGGCACAGAAAGCTGTCTGTCAGACGGCGCGTCCCGTGAGTATTAAACTAAGTTCTCTTTCACGTCTTATTGAGCTTAAACTGTCAGATACACACAAGGTTATGTCAAAAACACACAAAGTTCACAAACACAGTTGGTTATGTTTGTGAACATAAACAGCAGGGAAAGAAATCACATGTATATTAGATCTGTGTATTAAGTTGACAGCAGTGTGATATACGGTTAAGTCAAGGGTGAAGTCACACGGCAACGCTTCCGGGTCCAAACACTCCATCTCATACTACAAGAAAACAACAAACGGTGCTAATATATACACAAGATGTGGTGTAATACTACCAAAAAAGGTAGTACTTTTTTGTACTATTTTTGTTTAAAATACTTATAAATTGTTAAAATATTAATATCTGTGACGCTGTGAGCATGGAGACTGTTGTGTAGACTAAGTATTTTACATGTTTAACTTTTTAAAATGTTAAATGTTTAATATGAATAAATAGAGCTCATAAACAGCCGTCAAGATGGCATTCTCAAGTGAAACGAGTTGAGGGATGGACTCAGAAACGGCGTTCCATACGTCACGACTTAAGCGGATACTGTTAATATGAACCAAACAACAAAAGAAAAACTGAAAATCACTTACTTACTTGATTAAATAACTTCAGTAGCTTTAATAAGAATACATTTTTATACTTGAATGCTGTTGTTAAATTCTCCGGCGAGGAGATAAACATGCTGACTGTGTGCAGCTCACTCAGGGGAGGAGCTAAGCTAATGGAGCAGATTCACCAGTAGTGGGTGGGGCCTATGCAATGTGATGTCACATTGAAGCACATTCCTGAATGGCTCATTTTAAAACACTGTTTCAGATTTAAAGGGGGGAAAGAAAACAGAGTGGATGGACTTTTACCCTGGTTGTGTACACACTGCAGACACAATTTAGTTCAAAAACAATATAAAAGTGAATTTTCTATAAGTCCTACATCCCTTTATGTCCTACAGTTCATCTGATCCTCATGGACTGCAACAGATTTTATTCCACTCTTCCAGCAAACACTTGCAGGTTCTTGAACACGTCTGGTTTGGTACATGGTTTGGCACTGGAGGACGATCAGCTGTCCTTCTGTCTCCTTGTAACTCTGTCTTAGGCATCTTACATTATGGACATTGTAGTTTAATCACCCTGTTCACATCTTCAGTCCTCACGCCTCCTGCAGCAGGACTATAGCAGGTTCACACAGGTGATCAGGGACACTCTGCATCTTTCTCCTGCTGTCCTAAATTATTTTTTACTGTGACTTTAACAGTCTGCTGCCTGTAAATTGTCAATGTTTTAAGGACTGTTCCTCAGGTGCAAGCTTGAATGTAGCTACAATGACTAAAAAAAGCACCACCAATACAGTGTCTGAAATTGCCCTATATAGTGCACTAATTTCAGTCATTTGTACTGGTGTCTGAAACTACATTATCAAGTGTCTTTTTAGCTGTCTTTTAGCACTGGTCAATACTGTCAAAAAATTCTCTCTATATTGACAGTTTTGCTAAGGATTATTATTTTTTTTCCCCAAGGTTTCGTGGCCTTTTAGGTTTCCATGGTTTTAGGGTTTACCATGAAATTTGGCACGTCAGAGTCGTCGCCTATTAGGCCAGAGCAAAAGGTGTATAAATGGTTGTGATGGGGTGGGAGGCTCTGCAGTCCATTTTATGTGTGGTGCATATATTGTACATGATTTCTTTCACAAATATGTATGAAACGCTGTACATATATAGTTTTCATTGAGTCAAACAACTTTCACACAGATATAAGCTCCGCCCAACAGGAAGTTGCCCATTTTGTTTTTAATGAAAAGTGAATGCAGTGAACTTTTAAATTCTCTTCCTAAAGGATTCATGTCATCATCATCAAACTTAATCAAAATATGCTCAAGATTTTGATGATAAACTGCTAGAAGGTTTTGGATACGGTTAACACTTTAATAGCGAGGCAATACATTTAAGGCAAAAAAAAGAAAGAAACAATGTGTCAGACACATGCAGACTTTTTAGCAACACATACATGATTGTCTAGATGAAAAGGGGCTTTCCTGTAGCTCAGTGGTTAGAGCATGGCACTAGCAATGCCAAGGTCATGGGTTCGATCCCAGGGATTGCCCATACTCAGATACAAATGTATAGTATAATGCAATGTAAGTCGCTTTGGATAAAAGCGTCTGCCAAATGCATAAATGTAAATGTAAATGTAAAATTACTCAAATCTATCATCAATATTGAGAATTTTTTTAATGATAAATATCAATATTTTTTATCGTCCAGCCCTGATCGCAGAACTGGTGTCTGCTTGAAAAAGAGGTGTAAAAACAGACAAAAAAGGTCTACTGAAGGCTGTTAACATGCTTTCAAGACACTGAGTCCAACCCACTGTACTGCACTGCAACAGTACTAGATCCTCGATTTAAAGAACATTACTATGGCGCAAAGGAAAAGCAGCGTGCACGGGAAATGATACAGGCAGAGCTGATGGTAGAATCTGATGGAGACACCAGTGTGCCAAAGAAACGAACATGTACAAGTGATGAGGTGCACACTTCCTCGCTTCCTGGCATGCTTGACAAGATTCGTGATACCTATACATGACAACGGTTCTCTGGCTCAGCGGCAGCGAAAACAGATCTGAAAGGTTTAATAGATACAGGCAAATCGTTGTCACATAGGAATGAAATTGCGTGGGTGTTTGAATCGAGATCGCGATCTTTTAACGATTAATTTGTGCA
>RJVU01007045.1:653144-681653 GCA_003731715.1 Anabarilius grahami | reverse complement strand
TGAGAAGTATCCGGCCCCCATGTGTGTCCACAGCATTGAATCTGGCCCCTTTTTAAAAGAGTTTCCCTGATCCCTGATCTAGCTGAACCAGAAGCAACAATCCCCTTGAATAAACAAAGATCCCTTCCCACTGCTTGCGTGTCGTCTTACACACAGGTATTCATCTGCCCCAAGCACCAGCACAGAGAGTGAGGGAGTGTTCAGAGCTGTATCTCGTGTTCTGGATGAGTAGAGGAACCGTCTCTCGTGCCAGAAAGATGAACTTCAAAGAGTTCAAGAGAAACCTGACACCTTTAGTTGAATAAAAGCAGTTACATTTTCTATGTGTACAGCAATTACATTAAAATGTATAGCCCTGCAAAACTTTGTTCTTGACTTGAGGCTGCATCTGCTGTTCAGTTTGAGGCTGGGATTACTTCTATTACTGCTTTTTTGCACTGTTGTTTTGCATCATTTCCAATTAAAGTGGAAATATGTTTACATAATATGAACAGAATAGAGGCCGGCTTTGCCTGATGTTGTGTAGCATATTTAATCTTTTTGTATTTGCATGATGCTAACCTAGAGCTGCTGAGTTCATCACTTTACTAGTGTTTTAAATATAATCATAATCAGGTTTGTAGGACTTTGTTTGTATAATTGTTTTGAATCAGTGGTTTGGAGCGTGTATCAAAGTCACATGAACCATTGAAATTTCGAAAAGTTTCGATACTTTATAATATTAAGGTTAAACCACTGTACTAACATGAACTGTTTTAAGTATCTCTTTAGTACCTTTCTGGCCATTGAAAAAGGAAATGATCTTGCTGGCAATGGAGGCCTCACTGAGCCATCGAATTTTATCAAAAATATCTTAATTTGTGTTATGAAGATGAACGAAGGTCTTACAGGTGTGGAACGGTATGAGGGTGAATAAATAATGACAATTTTCATTTTTGGGTGAACTAACCCTTTAAGATATTTTCTATCAAATTGTGTTGTTACTTTCAATAAAACTGTGATAGCTTGTTGTTTTTCAATTTAGACAATTTTTACAAAAAAAAAAAAAAACTATTTTAAAATAAGTTTGTTATTTTCGGTTTCAGTTGTCAGACAAGTGCATGCTGTATTTTTGGTTTTTGCCCAGAATTTTCATTTCAGTGCATCACTACTTAATAAACTATTTCATTATTCAATGATTAAACTATTAAAACAGAGGCTTGTCAGATGCTTTGCTTGGTCCTAAAGTGAGTATGAGGTCTCTGTGGAACAAAAGTGGGCGTTTCAGTATTTGTGGGTGTTTTCAAACTGGTGGGTGTTTATATATCATGCAATGAAAAGAATCCCCTTCACCCGACCTCACCCCTAGTGTGTGCTCTAAACTACTCATTCGTATTTCCGTCACCCTGCACTTCTTACAAGTGTGTTTGAAAAAAAACTCTCTCCGGATAACGAACCACATAGAGTTTTATTATGTTGGCTTGACAAAGCCTCCTGCTTCCTGCTAACTGACTGTTTCCTCTGTCAACTTCCCAGGCTGATAGAAGACTTCTGGTTAACATAGTTTTGGGTACCAGACAAAACAGATGCCTTCTGGTAAAGAGACTGGATCCAATATTCCTGGTGTAGAAATTCATTGAAACATTTTACAAAATGACTTTTTTTGTCTTCAATAGAAGAATGTCTTAGAGGCTGGAAAGGCATGAGAGCGAGTAAATGATTTCCCTTCATTCATGTCAATGTACTCATCACAGAAACTGCATCGGGCATATGACAGTGAATGGGCTTTATAATACATTAATACAGAAAGACAAATGAATACATACATAAATGACGCAAATGAAAAATGCTGTCATCAAAGTTCAGAGTTACGGCATTGGACAACAAGAAAACCCCATACAACAAAACCACACATTCCCTCTGTAAAACCTGCATTATGACTTGCACCACAGACCGGAGAGACAGCTCTGTTAGGGAGGAAATAATCATTACCTTGATAGACGGTTCAGTTGGTGGAGCAGCGGGTTTTGTCTCAATTTTGGGTTCAGAGAGAGACTTCATGGTCACCGCTGCATGCCGCACAATACACTGATGACCACAGTACACCGACTCTGGCAGAGCGTCATTACTGCAGCCTGGACCAATGCATTTAGGAGAAGCAGCCTCCTCCACCTTCACCTTCTCATCCACCATCACCTTCATCTCCTCCACCTTCACCTCCTCCTCCACCTTCATCTTCACCTCCTCCTCCTCCTCCTCCTGCGGCTGCTCGACCCCCACCTGAGACACAACACACCGATTAGATAGAGTCATTCTGTGGCTTCCAGAGGACTTTTGACAGCTACAAGGCTTTTGTAAAAACTACAGGACGAACTTTCACATGTTTGCATTCCTGCGCAGACATTCAGATCAACCGAGGGGTGGTGCTAAAAACGAAGTAGGGGTGTTAAAGTTTTTGGCGAAGGGGAACCCCACAGCCATCTTTCTCTATTTTCTTGACTAATGACAAAATATTATTGGTTATGGCTAGACTAGACTGACTGAAATGTTAATCAATAATAACCTTATGGCTAAAAATGTCTACAGTTTTCAGTTTCTGAATTTTCAATAAGATTACTAAAATGACAGTTCTATTGTCCCACACCTGTCTGCTTTTCCTTTTTTACACAAAAGAAGATCATTTGTCTGTACAACAAAAGACTTTCAGCATATATTGTTTTGTGTTCAACAGAAAACTAAAGTCTCTCAGGTTTTGGAGAACATGATGGTGAGAAAATTAAAAATGTTCATTTTTGAGTGAATTATCCCTTCAAATCCTGCTTGGTACAGGTGAGAAATCAGCATAGAAATGAACTTTCCTTATAAGACACTGATGGAGACTGAACAGTATGGGTTTTAAATCTTTTAGTCAAGACTTTATATTTCTACTGAAGCTAAAACTCTATTACACCTAATCAATGACTGAACCGCAGAAAATGAACAAATTACCGCATGGCATGAGCTGATTTGGTGTTGTTTGTTGAGGTTGTCCCGGCGGTCGGAGCACAAGGGACAGACGAACTCTTCTCCGTTCCTCTGCGGGACACCAGCACCGGCCTCTGAGCTGCTGACACAGTCCGCGTGACGCCACTCTCGACACAAGCTACAGCAGATCATCAACCTGACAGACAGTTCGGCAATATCAATATATGAACATTTCAATAAATGCATAAAGAAGCTTTATGAATGAAGATAATGCATTATATATAAAAAAGAACAGGTAAAAATAAAATAAATGTTTGAGGAAAAGAACAAATTTAAACTGAACTCAGTCGGGATGCGATTAATCGGCTGATATGACTCGTTTAGCAGAGAAACACTCATATCTGAATGGTGTTGGACGAGGTGAATCAGTCTGTCAGTAGTGACTCTGATCATATATACATTTTAAATCGTGCTTCATGTTTTTATAATTTAACAATTATATTGTCAATTGTTATATTATTTTGGATTTTTTTCCATTTATGATAGCATGATCGCCTTCACATGAAACATTTCAAAATGTGCACATCAAGTAAAACACTACTTATTTGTTATGCTATTTCTTAATATGTATTGTAATCTGTTTGTCCTTATTTATTGAAATTATATTGTTCTGTACAGCACTTTAGTCAACATTGGGTTGTTTTTAAATGTGCTTTATTAATTAACAATGAATTAATAAATATTACCCTGTCTGTCACTCAAACATGGTTGGTCCATCCCTGCTCACTTGACAACAGAATTCACTGCAATGCAGCGGAAAAACTCAAACGTATATTGATTGATTTGTTTGGACACTGAATTAAGGATTTTCATTCGCATCCCCTTCTCAAGTTAACATTTTCTGCACAAAAAATAAGGACACAAGAGTATAAGCTGCCACAAATAATGCAGCGTTTGCTTGATTTTGCATAAAACACTTGTGGAGCAACATGGTTTAGGTATTTACAGGTGAAGCTGTTGAACTTCCTCTGATCTGCAGCAGCTGAAGATGCGTCTCTTCTGTGAGCAATTAACACTCCACAACCATTAACCAAAGCACTTAGCACAAAAACAGAAGCTCACCTCTGCTCCAGCTGTTTTCTGATCTAGCTTTCTAATAAACCTGCCACTATATATTGTAAATCATGCAGAGGTGTAAAGTACTTGAGTAAATGTAATTAGTTACTGTACTTAAGCATCTTTTTGGCTACTTTGTAGTTGTACTGAGTATCAAAGATACTGGCAACTTTTACTCTCTACTTGACTACATTTTTTAACAAGTAAATGTACTTTTTACTCCACTACATTTGTGATGATTAATGCAATTACAAATTACATTTCATGGCAGCAGTTTATTTCTGCTATAAAGAAGCGATATCGCCATCTAAGTGCATTGAAGATACTATATCTTGTGCATTTTTCCTTTACTCACACCAAAACTTAACTCACACACTCAACAAGGACACTTTACATGAATGTGAGTGCATTAGCAGGTAGTTGCTGATCGCAGATGTTTTATTTATTAGATGAGGAAATGACTGCAGCTGGTGATGAGGCTCAAACCAGCACATACGGTAGACTTTGACTATTTAATTTGACTGAACATTGTTTTATTCATCTGCTATATTGACAAGACCGTTTTGAAGGATATTGGTTTATTATGGCCTTTCTGTGCACTTGAGCTCAACTGAGACTTGAGAGTTTGTAGACATTTAAAAGGTTGTTGTGTCGACCTTGATTTATTGCAACATCGAGGTGTTGTTTTATTTTGATTTAAAAAAAAACTTCATTTCTCATCTTACAAATCAATTGTTTCTTATTTTCACTGGCATGTCTCTCAGGACTAGTGCATCTCTGAGCCTACATTCAGCATGAGTAAAATACTCAAGTACTGTTAAAATCAGATACTTTAAGACTCAAGTCGTATTGGAATTGGTTACTTGTAACTTGTAGTTGAGTCATTTTCGATGCAAGGTATCTGTACTTTTACTCAAGTATGGTTTCCAGGTACTCTGTACACCTCTAAAATCATGCTGACTCAGTGTGATGTTGCTCATTTGTGATTTGCTTTGCAATTGTTGCAGTTTATCTGCATTTAATTTGTCACTTACATTACTGTGACTCGAGTACAGAAAAAAAAAACTGAGAACCTCTTAAGAATTTTTAAAGAATTGCACTTGCAACATTCTTATGAATGTCTTCCTTCTCAACAGTTTTCTTATGATTTTTACAAATCCAGACCCTGGATGCTGGATGTTCTCATGTTTTCTTGAGAATAAAATTAAAGCAATAATCTCAAATTTAATTTTTAAGTAGTAAACATCTTGTGCTCATTCTTAAATATAAAATATTAAATCTGGAAAATAGAACATTTGACCTAATATACAAGTTTGGAAAGACTTTAGGGTCGAGTTTGAGTTTTTGGAGGAACTATCCATTTAAAGTGATAGTTCACCCAAAAATGAAAATTATCCCATGACTTTATAAATTTGAATAACGAGCTGCCAGTTGACTTGCACCAAATGATTAATCCTCTGACGCGATGTATGACGCAGGATGTAGGAGTATCATAAGCTTAGATGCCTCTTGTGGTTCAAACAAATAGGTCTGGGCAACAAACTCAAGCTCCTCTTCTCTTATATCGAAATCCTCTGACATTTCTCTTTAAAATTTCTCGTTTTAGACTTCTAATTTGTGACTCGTGTTTTGTTTTGCTCTCTCCTCTTCGCCTCCACTTTCATCATTGCGTCATTGCCTTCGGGTCAAAGGTTGCTCTTCCGCCCAAATTGACGTGTGCAATATGCGTACGGTTGTCTGCCGGAAGCTTGTATATTTGAATTTATTAAGTTTTATATATGGATATTTTTCTTACAAAAACACATCCATTCGCTTCAAAAGGCTTTTATTAACCCCCTGGAGTTGTATGGATTACTTATTTATGGATGGATGCATTATTTCTGTCTTCAGAATGTGGGTTACCATTCACAACCATTATAAACCTTGGAGGACTAAGGATATTTTTTAATATATCTCGGATTGTGTTCGTCTGAAAGAAGATAGTCATATACACCTAGGATGGCTTGAGGGTGAGTAAATCATGGGATAATTTTCATTTTTGGGTGAACTATCCCTTTAATGTTCAACAACATCCAGCAATTAATTACACAGCGCTCCAAAATGCTCGATTCTGATTGGTCAGTCACAATATCCGATTAACTAAAACCAGCACTACTTTCATGTCGCTCAAATCACACCACATAACTGGTGCCATCTTGAGTCACTGTCTTACTGTAAAATCAAATAAAAATCAAATAGGGCTGCAACTAACAATTATTTTGATAAATCGATTAGTTGGCAGGATAAAAAGCCCAATGTTCTTTTTATTTTATTGACAAAACACACTATTCCACATCCTGCCCGCCGGCGCTCATTCAGTAAAGTCTAAAGTTTAACGCAGACTGTCAGGACGAGCCTTCATGCAAAATGGAAATACTCACGTGAATTTTTAACACTTACAGATAAGGATATAACCATAAAATGAACATTTTGCACTGAGGAAACATATCACACAATAAAAAGCACAGCAATAATGACATTCATTGTCGATTTTATCGATTAGTTGTTGCAGCCCTACAATAAAACCCTGAAGTCAACGTGACGCTCACCTGTCATTGTTTCTCTGCTGACACAAGGAACACACAGCCTCCTGGTCCATCTTCTCAGTGTCATTATCATAGAACTGCTCCTCGTCTTCCGCCTGATGCTCTTCCTCACAGTCTTCCTTTGCTCTTTTAGCACTTCCTTCCCCTCCGATGGCTTTCTGAGCTCCTGCTGCGGTGACAGAATTTGCCGGTCCGTCTGTGGAAGAACACATCATTCCTCCTGCTAAAGTGATAACTGTGGCATCTTCCTGTTCCATCAGTAACGGGGGCTCTACATCCGTATCTTCTGTAGCTTCCACATCACCCATCTCTCCACACTTGAGCTCTTGCAGCCGTCGAGCCACCGCACGCTTACGGATCTCCTGAAGATTGAGATCATCGCTGTCTTCAGCTCGATCCGACACGACTCCTTCACTGACGCGCTCCTCGTCTGACTTCAGCTCCGCAGAGACGCACCGCAGCCCTTCTGCGCTCACCCGATCTTCATTATCATCTGCAGGCACCAGCACCTGTCCTCGACCCCCGCGACCTCGCTTGGAGGCTACAGAGTTCACGCCGGCCTCAGAGGCCCGTTTACCTCGGCCACGACCCCTGCCACGACCCCTGCCTCGACCCCTGCCTCGACCTCTGTGGTGCGGGGGTGGAGGGCTGCTGTCCACCGAGCCGACGGCTTCCAGGAACTCCCGTCTGGCGATGGTGCTCCGGCGGAAACCCCAAGACTTGGCCGAGGCCTCAGCGCTGGAGCAGTCCTCCTCCATCTGACTCAAGGGACAAAAGCAAATCATTATCTTCATGGTAACATCTTCATCAACAACAACTAAAGACAAACAATTGCGTAATCTGAGATCCTAACAGCATTACTATTATAACTGCTGATTGTTGAAGTTCTGAAACAGGGACTTGTTACAAGGGACTTATTCTTCTTGGTTTGGTTCGCTTTCACAGGACAACATTTTAAAGTGTGCTAAAAATGTGTTTATGCAAGTCACGTGTCAGTAAAACTGATCTCTCATTGGTCAGTTCACCTGTTTACACTCCTCATAGTGTTGTCACACAAACACTTGCACAAATGTACACAAGCCTTCATTCCCGCTCTAACTGATAAATGTATTTATAGAGAGAAACAGAGGAACTATTTTTCATTCTTTTATGTTGTTTTTACTGGTTATCTTTTATGGCAGCAGAACACCAGAATGAACCAAAATTTTGAACCTCTGTAATGCAGTGGTGTTCAAACACATAGGTGAAATGAAAACAGGCTAAATGACTGGTTTTGTCATTTTCAGCACCAATGTAAGATTCGATCAGGCCCAGACAGACTTGCATCGCTTGCACTGGTTTTGAGGGAAATGCAGAGGAATGTATTTGAAAATGGCAGTACACTGCTATTTATTGAAGCTCGTTTCCACCACTGAATAAAAATAAAAAGGTAGTTGCGACTTTTTATCTCACAATTCTGACTTTATATCTTGGAATTGCCTGTTTATACTTTACAAATCTTGTCAGAAAAGTCAGAATTGTGAGATAAAAAGTTGTAATTATCTTTAATAAAAGGTGCAGTGTGTATATTGTAGCGACATCTAGCAGTGCGGTTGCAAATTGCAATATAGAGAAGCTACGGTCAGTGTCCGTGGTTTTCCCGCGGAATTAGGCTACTTTTACACTGTTGCCGCAGGTTGTTTTTCATGTGAAAGTGAAAGTGAAGTGACATGTGGCCAAGTATAGTGACCCATACTCGGAATTTGTGCTCTGCATTTAACCCATCCAAGTGCACACACACAGCAGTGAACGCACACACCGTGAACACACACCCGGAGCAGTGGGCAGCCATTGCTGCAGCGCCTGGGGAGCAGTTGGGGGTACGGTGCCTTGCTCAAGGGTCTCACCTCAGTCGTGGTATTGAGGGTGGGGAGAGCGCTGGAAATTCACTCCCCTCACCGACAATCCCTGCCGGACCTGAGACTCGAACCCATGACCTTTGGGTTACAAGTCCTACTCTCTATCCATTAGGCCACGACTGCGGGCTGAAGCGACCCCAAATAACATGATATTTAGCCCCTGGAATGCGAATTTTAATAGAGGAACCCCGGCAAAAACACGGATTTACCCCCCGAAACGCGATTTGTACCGTGGGACCCCCGTGAAACACGATTGGGCTAGATTGGAGTAGCAACTGGGCGGGTTTTGTTGTTAAAACCTGGCAACCCTGGCTACGGTGGCCAACACAGGACAAAGATGTCGTTATCTGAGACAGCACAGAGAATCCAGTCAAGCAAACACGCTCTGTAGAGCAGTTTGTCCATTTAGGGCTACTGTAGAAACATGCGGGCGCAAAATGGCGACTTATGTAAGTGGACCCGTGGTGTATACAGAAATGACTCATTCTAAGGTAATAAAAGCATAATGGTTCATTATGTAAGGTCTTTATACACCACTGAAAACATTTATGTAGATATTATATTGCATTTCTGTCAATAGATCCTCCTAAAGTGTACACATTTCCATGGTGGAAAGTAAACAAGCTTCCATAGCTATTAGTAGCAGAAGGCATAACCAAATTAACCATATATTTAAAGGGTTAGTTCACCCAAAAATGAAAATAATGTCATTTATTACTCCCCCTCATATCGTTCCACACCTGTAAGACCTTCGTTCATCTTAGGAACACAAATTAAGATATTTTTGATTAAATCCGACGGTTCAGTGAGGCCTGCATAGACAGCAATGACACTTCCTCTCTCAAGATCCATAAAGGTACTAAAAACCATATTTAAATCAGTTCATGTGAGTTCAGTGGTTCTATCTTAATATTATAAAGCGATGAGAATATTTTTTGTGCGCCAAAAAAACAAAATAATGACTTCTTAACAGTATCTAGTGATGGCCGATTTCATAACACTGCTTCTTGAAGCTTCAGAGCTTTACGAATCAAATCAGTGGATCGGAGCACCAAAGTCACGTGATTTCAGCAGTTTGGTGGCTTGACACGCGATCCGAATCACTAATTTTGGTGCACAAAAAATATTCTCGTCACTTTATAATATTACGATTGAACCACTGTACTCACATGAACTGATTTAAATATGTTTTTAGTACCTTTATGGATCTTGAGAGAGGAAATGTCATTGCTGGCTATGCAGGCCTCACTGAGCCATTGGATTTCATCAACAATATCTTAATTTGTGTTCCGAAGATGAACGAAGGTCTTACGGGTGTAGAACGACATGAGGGTGAGTAATAAATGACATTATTTTCATTTTTGGGTGAACTAACCCTTTAAGAAGCAAACCAAATGTCGTCTTCTGTTCTGTCTGGACTCAATACTGGTCTGACTGATATGAACATATAATTTTGCAGAATTTGCTTATTACAAGCATCTCACTTTTTACTTAGACCTGCATTATTACACATTAGACCACAAAAATAAGACCACATCATCATGAACTGCAGTCAAACTTAATTTAACTTAATAAATGAACTGACCAAAATCGCTTTCATTTAGTCAGAGGTCTCTTTTGAAATGTATGTGTCCCGCGAGAGGTACAGTGAGACGCTAACAGGTTAAAAACCATCATTAAACTTCCACATGATTTATATAAGAGACAAACAGCACATGACAGAGAGAGCTGACGAATAAACGGTTAGAAATGTAATACTCCTCGCTCACCCACACTATGAACTAAACTCTTGTTCAGCTGAAGGCTCACTTTGAAGTTCATCAATGGTCATGTTAAAGGTTCATCTCTGTAAGGTAACGTTAATCGCTGCGGTTCGAGCTAGCCGTTGATCTGCGAACAGCAATGGTGTATAATAAAACTCACGCTTCAACGCAGGCTCGCTCCGCGCTGCGCAATGTCTGCATTTACATGCACACTTTGATTTATGTAAGTAAACTTATTAGTGATTAGTAATGTATAGTGCACTCAAACAAATAAACGCGCAGTGTTCTTCCATTTTGTCCATGAGAGGGGCGTGACGCACTGAATGAGGAGGAGAGAGGCCACGCGACGCATCGCCGGAAACGAACAGCGACACCGGCGGACTGGAGGACACACAGCAGTTGCATTGCATCTCAAATGATGTACCAAACGCGAATGTTCAAGCATAGGTGGCAGCAAATGGCAGTGTTCAAAGCTCTTGAGGGGCCCCTGATCAAAATTTTGTGGGACAGTTGGATGCTTTTTCTCCCACGTCCTGCAAGACGTAGATTATGATGAGCGCTTTCGAAACACTGCTTTATGAAGCTTCAAAACCTGTGCAAAAAATGTTATTCTAGCTAATGTTTCAGATCATGTATAAAAACGGCCAATGTCACATGATTTCAGTTCTAAATAGAGTACCTCAGAGATGACATGTTTTTGTAGGCCAACCCGGAAGTTAGCAGCGCACGGGTTCCCTCGATCGAAAGCCTATGCATTTTTCCCATAGACTTTTGGAAAATTGCAAAAAAAATAAGCTCTGTGTTTGTCTATCAAGATAATCTTTACAAGTTAACACAACATTTATACATTTTGAAGCCTAAATAAAGTCGTCAGATATAAAAAGCTAACAGTAGGCTATAAACGGACTACAGCACAACATGGTCGCGGATCAACGCCTCAAACTTGATTTAAAAAACAACTTTATTTAAAAACATGCTCACTGATTATGATCTGCTCTGTGTATGAATACTTATCCACTTTTTTTATGAGAAATGCTGTCCAAATGTCCTGATGACATCTAAACGTCCCCGCCAAAGGAAGTAGTCCCTTTTAGCAACTTGTTAGCAACCGCCGTTTTTAAGACACAATAAAGGTTTAAAAAATCACAAGCGGGTTATAACTGGTGTGTTTTATGTCATAGATCAAAACGTGAAAATATTTAGAGGCTTTGTTAGCCACAGACGATTTAGTTAATTTTAGGTGATTTAGCAAAAACCCATTCAAAAAAACCCATAGACTTTACGGCGACAGAATCGGAAGTCCTAAAATGCTAACTCGCTTCCGGGTTTTGCCTACAAAAACACGTCATCCCTGAGGTACTTTACTAGCTTACGTCATAACTGTTTCTAAGGTTCCCCTCTAGGGGGCGATGATCTCTGTGAACCCATAAACCAATGTCTATATGGTTTTTAAACAATTTTTATGACACATTTACATAATAATAAAAAAGAGCTGCAGTTAATAGTCTCTTATTGGGCTGATTAACCAATAAAACAAACAAAACCTGCAATTTAATAAAATAACACATATTATAAAGACACATCATAATAGTATTGGATGATTTGTTAATTGCATTTCATATATTACACTTTAAATATAACTTTTGCAATTGATTTGTAGGTGTTTTATGCATGTGTGGGCTAAGTTTTCATTGCACTTACACCGTTCTGACCAGCATTTCGAGCTTTTCGAAACTATTAATCATTTTGCGAAGCAATTTGTTCAGTTGAAAAAAATGTCATAATGATCAGTTCTGCTGTTGTTCATAAATACCAGTAGTGATGCTGCACAATTAGGGTGTTGTCATGTCACCAGTCATCAGTGTCCCAATGTGTAGTGAGTCAGTGTTCTTACTGTCCTTACCAGTGCCCGAATTTGTGTGCATGATATACTAATTCACTACCTAGGGTGCTGATTGATACTCACCCAATAAAAGCTGTTTTTGGACTATATGAAAGTTTTCATTTCTGAAACTTACATTATGTTTGGATAGTACAATGACCTCTTATATGTCAAAAGTTTCTCAATTCATGACTCCTATACAAATGTGTTCTGTTGCATTAATTAATCAGTAACGTAATCCAAGCATCACAATATGAAAGTAATGTAATCTGATTTTTGTATATATTCTCTTTTGAATTACTTCAGTGTCACTGTCCCCAGTTCCCTCTGCTCCACCCTGGTTTTCTACTCCACCATGTCCTCTCAACCGTCATGCCCCGGTCCTCTGTCCCTCATGATCTGTGGCCTTCTTCTGGGGAATCTGGGTCGTCAGGAGCCGCCTTGGATGTTTTGGTCACTTTCCTGGATTGCTCCATCTTCTGTTCTACATCGTCTGCTTGTGAGATCATTTTCTGTCTGTCTCTGAGTCCCATGACAATATGGAACATGTATCCTAATTATTATTTTTTTTAAATTGGAGGTACTGAATTTGTTCTCAATTTGTAAACCACCAGTTAAAATTTCACCAATAAGCCTTACTTTCATGGTTACTGATTTACAAACATACGCTGTAAAAATGCTCGTAATTTTAACAGTAAAAGACTGCAAAAATGCAATAGAAAAATGGTAAGTTCCCTTACTATATATGGTGACAAACTGTAATAGATCTCACAGGATATTTCAGGAAATTTTACAGTAAAATACTGTTAAATATACTGATTTTGGAGAGGTTGTTAAAGGATTAGTCCACTTTTAAATAAAGTTTTCCTGATAATTTACTCACCCCCATGTCATCCAAGATGTTCATGTCTTTCTTTCGTCAGTCGAAAAGAAATTAAGGTTTTTGATGAAAACATTCCAGGATTATTCTCCTTTTAGTGGACTTCAATGGCCTCCAAATGGTTAAAGGTCAAAATTACAGTTTCAGTGCAGCTTCAAAGGGCTTTAAACGATACCAGACGAGGAATAAGGGTCTTATCTAACGAAGCGATTGGTCATTTTTGAAAAAAATACAACTGTATATGCTTTATAAACACAAATTAACGGCTTGCACGTGCTTCAGCTTTCTGTATTCCTCAAAACACTTACGCCGTATGTCCTACGCTTTCCCTATTCTACTTACGGAACGAACACGGCACCAGTTTCGTTTTTTTCTGTAAGTTGAATAGGGAAGGCGTAGGACATATGGCGTAAGTGTTTTGAGGAATACAGAAAGCTGAAGCACGTGCAAGCCGTTAATTTGTGTTTATAAAGCATACAGTTGTATTTTTTTCGAAAATGACCAATCGTTTCGTTAGATAAGACCCTTATTCCTCGTCTGGTATCATTTAAAGCCCTTTGAAGCTGCACTGAAACTGTAATTTTGACCTTCAACCGTTTGGAGGCCAGTGAAGTCCACTATAAGTAGAATAATCCTGGAATGTTTTCATCAAAAACCTTAATTTCTTTTCGACTGATGAAAGAAAGACATGAACATCTTGGATGACATGGGGGTGAGTAAATTATCAGAAAAATTTTATTTAAAAGTGGACTAATCCTTTAAGCACTTACATCAGGCTCAGAAGCTGGACTGATGATGTAAGTGACGTGTGACATGTTATGACCCTTCATCTGATAGGTCCAATGCAATGCTTGATGTTAAGCACTGCTGAGGGTAACCCCTTATTAAGCCTCGTTTACTCTGCATGCTTCTGCAGCGCGCGTTCTACCGGAGCTGATCCGTGGCCACTCTAGTCAATGCTTGTGTTTACACCAGCCGCGTTGCGGCACGTTTCAGAAACGTCCCAGAAGTAGCTCGGCGTGCCGCTTCACTAAAGATAGGCACCTCCTAAATTGCAATTTGCTTGAGGGGAACTGATAAGAATATTTATGTCTTTCCTTCCACATTTATTTTTTTTTTCACTCTTATATTAAAACTATAGTTTAAAAAGGCAACTGGAACAAGAAGAGGTGCACCTCACCCCGACCATCCTTCCTAACAGTTAAGCCTTGTTTACACTGCAACCTTGCTAAATTTACACAGGGATTGAGTAGGTTTTTTTTTTTTTTAAAGAAAATAAGGCAGAATAAGAGCAGTAAATAAAGTTACACATGCTGACGTGTTCATGCATTTAGCGAGGTGTTGGAGAGTGGTCGCATTTCCGAGGATATCCTGCTCCCTCCAGACAGGTGCCACCTTTGAGTTAATGCAGGATGAACAGAATTATGTGGCCAGTAAAGTGTCCCTCTACTTTGTTAACCTCCCTCACCAACTACAGTTGGGTCTTGAAGTAGGGATATATGCTCCCCTTTGGATAAATGCTTCCTGTGTTCAAGAGTGCTGACAAGTAGAGGTAGATCGCTTGCGGTGCATCCCTCTGTTATCTGTAGCATACTATAAATTAGTGCAGAAGTGAAGTGCAAGCTAGAGCGGGTCTTGTGAGAAGTTCCTTTACTCAACTCAGGGTAGGAACTGCTCTCCCCCATGACATTAGAGTCTTTAAGTTAAGCTCCCCTGTGACTTCCTTCAGGTATAGAGTCTGGTGGATGAGAGTTATTGGGCAAGCTGTAAAGGCCAGAACACACCAAGCCGACGCCGACGAACTAGTGGTAACGAAAGCAGACTGCGGGGTTAGTTCACGTCGGCAGCATCTGTGTCCAAAGTTGCACTGACACACCAAACCGACGCTTGACACCCGACGGCCAAGTAGCACGTCATTCTGCGCCTGCGCAAGATGAAATGCCTTTCCGTACCAGCAGGTGGCAGTAGCTGAACGGCCAATCAGAATGATCAGATGGCCCGACGGACCGACGAGCTCCGAAGCCGATTTAACATTTCGAATCGGCCGAAAAAAAGCCGACGAGGACCAACTTCAGCCGACGGTGCGGAACACACTGAGAAAACTTAGTCGGCCGACGAATAAAAACTGCCCAATGGCCGACCGTCGGCTTGGTGTGTTCCGGCCTTAATATGTCCTTCTCTTGTTTGCCTCCCTTTCCTGAATAATGGTATAGGGGCCTATATGATCCCCCTTGGTTGGGTGGCAATACTAAAGGCTGTAGCTTAGGTATGATGGAGTTGGACTACATCTTATGCCTCGTTTTCACTGAGCAGTACAGGACAGTACAGTACAGTTCAGTACAATTCGGGACGGTAAACTTTGATCCGGCTTGCGTTTCCATCGTCAAGAGTACCGTTCCCTGATAGGCGTGGTGTTTGCCGGAAAGTAGTGATCAATGTCATTCTCGCGCAAAGAAGAAAGCAACACAGTAAACAAGAATGGAGGACATACAGCAGATCTTGTTCTAGCTTCACGGCATGTAGTTATTTGTCACAAGAAGAAACGGCATTGTTTCTCAACTTTATTTTAAAAATGGGGCCTCTTGTGTTGTCATTCATCTTGTAGTACGCACAAGTGACGATTCCCTGTCATCCAATCAACCTTCTGCAGTCTAGCTCCACCCTTTAGTACTGGACTGGTGTGCTAGGTACCCCAATGGAAGGGTCCCAAAAAAGTGGTACGGTACGGTTCGGAATTAGGGTACCATTCACAACTTCTGACAATGGAAACAGCAAAAACTGCGTACCGTACGGAACTGTACTGTACCGTACCGCTCAGTGGAAAGGAGGCATTAGAAAAACAAGTAGTTCCACTCCTTGTCTATGCTGAGGTTCTAATTACTGAGATTTTAACACCCTGCATGTTCCCTTTGGTAGGCTGCTCCCTAAGAATCTTCTCAGGAAATATTGCTGAGGCACTGGCAAGGCATACCAGAACATAGCTGTATCTCCCCTTATAGCTCTGCTCTTGGAGCTTTGGGCCGAGGCCTGTCCCGCAAGATCAGGAAGGCTCTACTAGCCTAGACTTTCATTTCCTAGTGAGATATTTGGTCCCTGGTTATGGAGCACAGAAGCTTGGGGATTTTTCCCTTGCGACTGGGGATACTGGCTTAGTATGGAGCCCCGGACATGACATGCAGGAAAAAAATAGTAGGCTAAATCATGCGCACGATTTACTAATTCGTTCCCTCTATTTACTAAAACGTGCGCACGATTTACCATTTCGTTCCCTCGATTTATAAATCAAGTGCGGGGCTCCGTAGCTTAGGGAGTAGCGCCACTATATCGTTTTTTTTTGCAGTTCAACCTTGGGTTGAAGCGTTTTTGACTGAAGCGTTCTGTAGAGTCATTTAGTTGCTAGGCCCACTATGTTTGTGCATATTCATATCTTAGTGATGCAGGCACTCCTTCAGCATGGTGTAGTGGGTATTGGTTCCCCATAGCTTCAACACCAAGATGCAGCAACAAAGTTCCACTTCAAAAGGGATTGTCTTAGGTTGCGTATGCCACCAGGTTCCCTGAGAAGCGGAACGAGATGCTGTCTCTCATTGCTATACCTCGGGCTTGCCTGAACATCTCTTTCAGACAAAAGAGTTGATGACTCAGGCACTCTTTTATACTCAAAGGCGCTCTGAATATGACATCATGGACTGCCGTCTGCTAATGATTATTGCCATTTGACTGTACCATGTCTTTAGACCATGTAGTGAACAGTGTGTTCTAAGTCATTCCAGGGTGAAGCTGCTGAAAATATAATAGTCTATAAAGATTTGTCTGATTATTCCTTGGAATTACCCCAAGATTTACTCACCCTCAAGCCATCCTAGGTGTATTTGACTTTCTTCTTTCTGATGAACACAATAGGAGTTATATTAATAAATATCCTGACGCATCCAAGCTTTATAATGGCAATGAACGGGACCAACGAGTATGAACAAGGATGCACTTTCTTGAGCTTCATACTCCTTGGTCCCGCTCACTGCCACGCAGTGTTCAGTGTAAGTAATTAAGAATAATGCACTGAAATTTAAAATCACCAGTGAAGACACCATGAGCCAGAGAAAAATAACAATTAAGGGCAGTTTTTACTATTCTGTGAAGATCAGCAGAGAAATTGCATGATATTCTAGGCTTGTTTATCAATAGCAGCACTGATGATGATTGCCGTTAATGCAACTGCAAAAGGTTGCATATTCCTTAACATTACACAATAGTTAACACAAACCCTTCCTGTGTTCTCTCATATTGTTTGCAAAACCGTATAGGCCTATGCAAATGTGTGATATATACAGTACAGTCCAAAAGTTTGGAACCACTCAGATTTTTAATGTTTTTAAAATAAGTTTCGTCTGCTCACCAAGGCTACATTTATTTAATTAAAAATACAGTAAAACAGTAATATTGTGAAATATTATTACAATTTAAAATAACTGTGTACTATTTAAATATATTTGACAAAGTAATTTATTCCTGTGATGCAAAGCTGAATTTTCAGCATCGTTACTCCAGTCTTCAGTGTCACATGATCCTTCAGAAATCATTCTAATATGCTGATTTGCTGCTCAATAAACATTTATGATTATTTTCAATGTTGAAAACAGTTGTGTACTTTTTTTTTCAGGATTCCTTGATGAATAGAAAGTTCAAAAGAACAGCATTTATCTGAAATACAAAGCTTCTGTAGCATTATACACTACCGTTCAAAAGTTTGGGGTCAGTAAGAATTTTTATTTTTATTTTTTTGAAAAGAAATTAAAGAAATGAATACTTTTATTCAGCAAGGATGCATTAAATCAATCAAAAGTGGCAGTAAAGACATTTATAATGTTACAAAAGATTAGATTTCAGATAAACACTGTTCTTTTGAACTTTCTATTCATCAAATAATCCTGAAAAAAAATATTGTACACAAATATTTTGTACAATTGTACACATTAAATGTTTCTTGAGCAGCAAATCAGCATATTAGAATGATTTCTGAAGGATCATGTGACACTGAAAACTGGAGTAATGATGCTGAAAATTCAGCTTTGCCATCACAGGAATACATTACTTTGTCAAATATATTTAAATAGTACACAGTTATTTTAAATTGTAATAATATTTCACAATATTACTGTTTTTTACTGTATTTTTAATTAAATAAATGTAGCCTTGGTGAGCAGACGAAACTTCTTTTAAAAACATTAAAACTCTTAGTGGTTCCAAACTTTTGGACTGTACTGTCCATATATATATAATTTCACAAAGAATAGTAGTAAAACAAACACTGGTGATATGCTTTTCTACAGTGGTAAACACCACAGTTTAATGCAAATAAAGAGTTATATTGAGGAAGAAATGCTCCTCACATAAGCTTTAACTTTTACAATTTTACACTGAGAAAAGAAAGATTACACAAGAGGAGGCTGTAAAATGATGGTGACCGAGCTGAGCTTCAGATGTAAAACATGACTGGGACACAATATGACATAGAAAACTAAACTCAAAAACATTCAAAACNACCAAAAAAAAAAAAAAAAAAAAAAAAAAGTCAGAACATAAAAACACTTTCACTTCCTAGGGAGATATTTGGTCCCACTTTTGTTTACACTTGCATAAAGTAAAAATATTGAATCCAGAATGCCTTTTTCTTAACATTTAACAAAAGTTGGAAATTACTTGAGTTTCACAAACTGAATCCCTTATAAGATCCAAGAGTAAAACCAAAAACAGAAACCAGCTACACAGGAATAGGTACCAGACTTGTGTGACATGATCAGACGTTTATTAAATCTGCATAGTAATCTGACATTACATGCAGAAAGCCAAACTTCTACCCTATTCAAATACTGTATAATAACCAACCATTTGAAAGCAAATAAGCATGATTTCGAACATGAAGGCAGAAGGCAATGAAATGAACAAAGGAACGTGGAGAAATCACAGGCACTGGGAAAGCTGCTGTATGTCAATAAAAGAGTTCAGAAGTACAGATCACGTCACTGCCGTGAGGGACTCCGAACACGAGAGTCCGCTGCACGACCACGTCACTATGATGAACAAATGCTGAACATGAATGAGGGCTCGTTTTGCACTTTTATTTGTCTTTATCAGATTCTGTTATTTCCTCTTTCGATGACGCCTCCTCTGGTGAAGACTCTTCGTACCTGCAGGAGACACAAGAAGTGAGTAAAACAAGTGACTGGCAGGGAAGCGGTATTCATACAGAAGGATGAAGAGAGCGGTGCTGGGCTGCTCTGTCCCTATTGTTTCCTGTGAGCTAGTGCTTTTTGATAATGGATCATCTGCTGTAGTGGATATGAGTGACAGATGTACGCTGACACGGCAAGAAACAGACAGACACAAGTCGTCCCAGGAGTTGCGCTGACAACATTAAATGCTCCCTGAATACAGGAACTACAGGTAAAATTAGTTAATACACAGCAAACACAGAAGCTACTGGGATCTTAAATGTATGATAATCCCAGCGCTTGTAAAACTACTGCAACTTGCTTGCAGTCAGGCTAATGAATTACATTATTTGGACTAAAACAGCTTATCCTCAGAATTAAACTGATTTATTTACAGTGGTGTCTTGTTATATAGGTGAGAAACCACTAGAGGCAGTGCATTACAGCCATTTGACCTGAGTTCAGCGGGGCTTCAGGAAGCAAAATCTATGACACATGAGACAGGCCAACTGAAGTTCATGGAGGAACTGTAAATGACCCTGAATGGCATGAGGATGTTGACAAAAAGAGCAGGAAAGACGAGCTGAATTATCAAGGCCGATACCTGGCAGGAGAGGACAGTAATGGAAAAGAAGAATGCAGTCGTTACATGTCGGAGGGTGTGTGTCGGCGGCGGCGGGGGGACGAAGGCCCGAAATTCTGCATGGAGTTAGCCAGACTCGCCGGGGAGCCCGACACAGTGGGGAAATGAGTGAGCCGCGGGGTGTGGGGCAAAACTTCATCTGACGACTCATAGCTGCATGCCAGAGTGAAGAGGAGAAGAATAGGAAGGTAACATGAAGAAGAAAGCACAAAAGAAGAAGGTCTGTGAGTAGCCTTAAAACAGGTAGAAGCCCATTGCAATAACTGACAAAACATGTTCCAATCTCGGTCTGCTGCCTACATAGGCAGCTACTTTCTGAGAAACAAGTGACCAAGACATACTGCACCCTTAAAAGCTGGCCAAAAGAAGGCATCTTATTATGCCACTGCCCAACTTTTGGTACAGCCATCATATATTCTTATTCAAGGTGACTTTAAGGGGTCATGAACTGCATTGTTTTATTGTTTTATAATGTTTCCTGGGGTGCACTTATACTGTTAGTATGATTTTTACATCAAAAATTGTTATAATTTAGAAATAAAAGGCATTTTTCCTACCCGATTTTAGCCCTCTGATTTGAACGCTCTGTTTTAAGGGGCGTGTCTGCTGTGAGACTTGTGTAAACGCCCACTGCTGTGATTGGCTGACATCTTTCCATTTGAAATAGCCAAGTATTATCCTCTCGAAAACTTTAGCACGTTTTTACTATTACAGTTCTCAAGGTTAACTACATTATTACATTTAGATCTATGGCATTATATTTAGATTGTTGCATGAAAGACTGCTGTGATGAACAGCCGGTCACAGAAATGTTGTTGAGCGCATGAACGCACTGATCTCGTCATTGCAACTCAATTTCTGCACAATAACGAATGTTATCATAACCAACAGTGCAAACACACTGTAAATAAGAGAATTGTTGATTATTACGGGAGTTTTGGCACGCGTCTCTGATAAACTCGAGCTGTTTGACAGCTCCAGCAATTGTAAAGGGAGCGTTCTTTGATCACTATTTAAATAACAGATTATTTTCATCCTACTATGAGAAACAATGTGAAGTTGAGCGTTTAGTCACTGGTTTGATTTACTGACACATAGACTAAGAACATCTGACTATACATGAATCATTACATCATTATCAGATCAGGTATTAGAATTAACACAGTTACTTACATGTTGTTGCATAACTGTCAATTCCATATCGTAAAAGTCTGTTTGCAAAGCCTGCGCCAAAATGCGATTGATTTACCAAAGAATCCACAGTGAAACGTACCGCATAAAAGGAAAGCCATCTAAAAAAAAAGTAATCTGAAAGTTGTGGTTGACAGTCAGTTTGTGTATAAATGTAGGTTTTTGCCCAATTTTTTCAGCTTTCCATTTCTGGTATCGTGATATTTAAAGTCAGTTGGTTAATCACCAAAAGGCTTCTATTTTGTTGTAGATCATTGGACTGTTTTACTGTGTCGGAAGCCTGTCCAATACCAGTTACAGGTAGGGGTGTAACGGTACTCGTATTCGTACTGAGCCGTTTCGGTACAGGACTTCCGGTATGGTGCACATGTGTACCGAATGCATTACATTGCAACATTAAGGTCCCCTGTTTGGGAACACTTCAGTTTAAAATAAGCTCTGCATTTTGCTACTTTCGATAAGAAATAAAGTGTCATCTTTCAAATTTAATCCATTTTATTACAAAATTCAAACAGAAAATGCCGTTTTGATGCTCTTTACAGATCTCTGTATAGGCACCACAAGCGCCGTTCAAGCTGCAGCGCGGAGCACGAGTGAAGACGTTCATCTCTTCCTCGGTAATAATAATTACAGAATAAACATGAATGAACATTCAAAAGGTATGTTGAAAGATACAGTACAACTTACTGAAACATAATATTTTGTGTAATCGCTTAAGTGTTTCATTATATTTTACTTAACATGTTAACTGTTAACTGCACGCGTCTTGCGGAAGAACACTGTAGCCGGAGCTACTTTTCTCCGTGTATGTCTATGGCGAGTCACGCAGTTACTGTGATACTCTGCGGCGGGTCCTACCAGTCCGGTCTGAAATAGTCAGAATATAAACACATTATAAGTGTACCATAATGATTCAGGGTAAGACAAAAACACAGTTTGGAAAATGGATTCATGTTGTACATTCTCATTATTACATTTTTGTAAATTTTGAACAAAAAAAGTTAGTTATATTTCAACAACGAATTGGAGTAAAAACATTATTTTATAATTAGATTTAGAAGTTAACGCAAAAACTGGCTTATGTGCAGCTTAAAATGTTTGTATGTTTGAGTGTTGATCAAAATAAATAGCAATTGAATTCAGTCTATAGTTTGGGCTCTGAACCCTTAATATTATAGTAATGTTCAAGTAAGGGCTCCCTATATAGTTTACAGCATTAGCTGACATAATTGTTTTAATCCTTTAGAAACTTTTAGTTATTTAATTTATTTAAAGACAGGGACAATTTGTTCAGTAAACCGCTGTTAAAAATAAATGAATATCAATTTTGTGTTTAGTTTTCCATCAGTTTTGTGTACCGTAACACCTCTAGTTACAGGAGGTTCTTTCCAACGCAAACACTGCCTGTGAAGTCATTAGCTTATAGGGCAGCGAGACACAACTCAGTCTCTTTAAGCCGGTTCAGACCACACAACATCAGCCCGATTTTGGCATAATCCGTTTGACGTAGGGTGTCATGGTGATTCGTAAACTACAATGGGCGTCAGTATGCAAGAATCATTTCATCTTGTAAAGTGTCAGTGCATGACGACGACACCGTGTCTCTGACGCTTTTTTTGGTCCTCCATGACATGTTCCATCACATCTGTGACATTGACCAATAGGAGCACAGGAGCTCTTGCGTACTCCGATTTCAAACATGGCGAAACAACAGAGACGATGGTATTGGTGCTGCTAGATGGAGTTACGCAATGGAGGAAAGGTTTGTGGAGCTACAGTATGGCAACAATACTCCAGCCTTTATGATGTTTCCTCGAGGAACGACCACCACAGAGATGAAAAGATAAATGCTGGCGAACGATAGCGGAGGCGCTTCAGCAACAGCGCTTCGGTAGCCATTGTTTGTTTACACTCGTTTCTTTAAGTCGCTAGTTTCACCTTCTCGACGACATCACGCATGTCGTTAAAGATGGCAAGCGATGATTGGTCGGGAAGCATGTTTTCTTGTCCATGACACAATAGTTTAGGAATCAAAAGTCATATAATCTGACTATTGTAACAAACAAAAACAGTGTAGTCTGAACCCAGCATTAGTCTACACCTGACTCCAACTAGCTTTCGGATAAGTTCACTTACTTTCTCCAACCTGCACTGTGAATAAATATTCAGTGTTTTTATAAAAAAATAAAAAGTGAAACATATAACCAGTTTGTGAGCTCATTTGGTCAGATTGTGTTTGTCTGTAATTGTGTGTACTCATAAAATGTGGTTGGATCTTCGCTGAAGAACTTCACAAACCATTTCTTGCAACTGTAACCAATAACCACTAACTGGGATATCAGTGCTTCCCACACATAGACTTTACTTGGGCGGGCCGCCCAGGTATATTAACGGCCGCCCAAGTATATTTGGAGACACATTTATGCTTTTATTAGTTTTATCTTCTTATACTTTCGTATCTGCCCAAGATAATGAAACCATCCGCGATCGATTAACTAGTGGAGAATCGCCCTACGCGTTTCGTTATGCGTGCGTCAGAACTGTTTACTGCCGCTGACATTCCCACGTGCGCTGCAGAGATGCGGTGGATATTTCACAAAGAGCACTACATGTTGCGAAGTCACTTCAGGCTGCTTCAAAGTGATTCTCAATCAATGAAAAGCACAGATTTATGCCAAGCGATTGCTAATGATGAATTATGACAGTCTACTTTATGGCCTTTATATAAAATGTTTCAGACGGTTGTAAGAATCTGAAGGATCAGCCTGCAATTGTGTAAATTGTCAAAATAAATGTCCCGGTGTATTTCGGGCTTGTTTATAATTAAAAGACAAAAGTTTTCTTCTGGGCATTATTGGTATTTTGGTTAGACAATACATTTTATTTAATTTGAATTCCATTTAATTCATAGTAAATTATTGTAGTTTCCCCACAGGAAGAAAAGACTAAGAACATTATTTGACATATTATTCATAATATACATTTTACTAGTAAAATCTGTGTCCCATTCACTGAGAGAGACACCATATGACAGCAAGGAGAACATATGAAAAGGAGAACCATTTAAATGCTGAAATTTTGCATAATTTACAATGCATAATATTAGTATGTAATTAAATGTAATAGTATGCCATGTAATTAAAATTAATTTCAATAAATAAAAATACGGTTAAAAATCACACATTATTTGTTGTTTGTCACATGTAGTAGACCATTTTTGTGCCGTGGGTGATAGGATTTTCCACCCGGCTACCACCGCAAGTATATTTCAAACCTGTGGGAAGCACTGGATGTACATTTCTAATTACACGAAGGTGAACCAGCTTCGTTCACAAAGCATGTTATAAGTGAATCATACTGCATGTGAGCTGGCCATCTGAGACGGTGTTCACATTAAAGTATACTCCATTTGATAGTCAACACATGCACACTAGAACGGTTTATTTGTCCAGCGTCTATTTCTTTCCAGAAGTTTTGAGCAATGAAAATGTATTTGTGCTCTTTTAAACTACAGTTGCAAATATCTCTTTAACTCCTTACACAAGCACTACCCAGCACAAAAAAAAAAAAAAGACTTCAGGAAGCAGAAACGAGGCAGCCCATCATGACAGGCACGCCAGCATTGGCTTTGGCGGCAGGAAAGACGCATGTGACATGAATGCATGAATGTGAGAGCAGAAGTGTGCTACGTTAAACAAAATGAACAAACTACATCCTGACCCTGGACATAAGCTCTGAACATGGTCCACATCAGGAGGAGAGTTACCTGAACATCTCGGTCAGTTCTCCCTTCAACAGAGCCACCAGCATTGGGAATCCAACACAAGCAGGGACCAGGTACAGCAAAGCAGGCTGGGAAAAACAAAACACAACCTTTATAGCACACATTCAGAGCCAGCTTGGGTACATCTCTTGGATAAAGGAAAACAATAGTGTGTTTTATTGTTAATTTTGTTATACCTGGGCATGTTTAAAGGTGTGCATGACGAATATGGTTAAACCCAGGCCAAAGATGTAAGCCAGAAAGCTGGTGTAGAAGTAAGTCCGTGTGTTCTTCTTCAAACTGAGAGGAAGACGAGAAAATGACAGAAGAGCATGAAAATCAAATCTACAAGCAGCTGAAATCAGATGAAATCAAATGAAGGACTGTACCTGACGTCAAAGCGCAGGAGCAGAGCGATAAAGATCCCTGAAAGAAAAGATCACAGTCACGAGCGTTCGCTTCAAATCATGAACATACTGCTGTCTAAAACAAACAAGTCAAAGGTCTCAGAAATCCTCTTTGTATATTTACCCGGAATGACAATGTCCCCTAGTCCCAGCATGGCAAAGTTACTGGCACCCAAACCTTTTTCCAGCAAATCTTGTGGGAAAACCACTAGAAGGAAAAGAAAAGTGGGAATGAGCTGTGGAAGTCTAACACGGAGTGTGTTATTTCTAGAAGAAGAGGTGAATACAGGAATCTTTATACCAGGGTTTCCACACCTTTTGACAAAATAAACCTAATGACTTGTTTCAATCATTTGTGATGACTGGATAAAGATTTGTAGAGAATTTTATTAAGATTAAACTCCAAAATAGCAATTTCTAGCTAATTCTACACATGACCGTACAACGTAAGCCATGCGCTGTGGAAAATGTAACCCCATACAGATAAGCAGCGAGCAACAGCCTTCTGTTCTGGAGACATATGGAGCAGATACTCACACTTAATTGGGGCTTCGAAGGACTTGGCAACTGTCACCATGACGTTGGTGCCAAAAACCTAAAAGCAAATAGAGTACATGCTAAAACCCAGGACAAATGTTAATAACCTATATTAAATAGGCCATATTGAAGTGAATTTTAATTGATCCTAACTCACCCAGAACACGTCGTAGACGAACAGTCCTCCCAGTAGGATGCAGCCAGTGCTGACATTATTGAGGTGGAGCAGCTCGACTCCGTTCAGGGCGAAAGCCAAACCGAACAGGTTATTGGCGACCCAGTGCTGTCAGGAGACACACAGAGATGATCATCCACAGAGACCTCAAGCACTCGCTGCCAAGCTTCACGAATCATCAATGCGCTTGTGCTCGATTATGTATGTTAAAACATGGGACTTGAACCCAATTTGTTTATATTATATATATATATAGAGAGTTAGAAATGTAATAACTCATTTAAGAATAACAATTAAAAAAATTATTTAAAAATTGCATTTCACTTGAAACCTGATGATCATGTTATCCAACACACTTGATTCTCACAAACCTAGTAACAGAACTAGTGCAGTATCTTTTTCATCATAGTTGTTTTAAAGGAACAATATGTAATTTTCGCCTCTAGAGGTCGCTTTCTCAAAACAAACGTGTAGCTTGACGACGCCATGAATGAGCATGGAATCATGGGAGTTGTCGTCCTCACCTCCACAGCTGACAGAAAGCAATCCGACAGGACTCGGGCAGAAATCATGTTCTTGGATGAGCTAATGTATTAAAGATTTATTAACGTTACTGTGGTATGAAGCAGCGAGTCCAGCGGAGCTTTTATCATGTTTATGCTGCAGTCGGTCGCTCCCGCTCTTTTCATTGCGTATGTGGGGTAACGCAGCACTGTTTTACATGGTTAAAGGGTTAGTTCACCCAAAAACGAAAATTCTGTCATTACTTACTCACCCTCATGTCGTTCCACACCCGTAAGACCTTCGTTCATCTTCGGAACACAAATTAAGATATTTTTTGATAAAATCTGATGGCTCAGTGAGGCCTCCATTGACAATTAACACTTTCAATGCCCAGAAAGCTACTAAAGACGTATTTAAAACAGTTCATGTGACTACAGTGGTTCAACCTTAATGTTATAAAGCGACGAGAATACCCCCCCCCAAAAAAATCAAGTGACTTTGGCAGTTTGATACGAGCTCCGAACCACTGAGCCGGAACAAAATATTCGCTAAGCTTTGAAGCGGTGTTTTGAAATCGCCCATCACTAGAAATTGTTTTTTTGGCGCACAAAAAGTATTCTCGTCGCTTCATAACATTAAGTTTAAACCACTGTAGTCACATGAACTGTTTTAAATATGTCTTTAGTAGCTTTCTGGACATCTGGAAGTGTTAATTATCTTGCTGGCAATGGAGGCCTCACTGAGCCATCGGATTTTATCAAAAATATCTTAATTTGTGTTCTGAAAATGAACGAAGGTCTTACGGGTGTGAGAGTGTGAGTAATGACAGAATTTTCATTTTTGGGTGAACTAACCCTTTAAAACAATCATACTAAACACATGAAAGTTGTTATAATGTATAATGTATAAAGTAAAACCAGAAATCGAGGGTATTTTCAAGTTTAAATTAGATTTTGAATGTCATACTGACTCTACTAAACCTCAGTGTGTGTGTGTGTGTGTGTGTGAGTGAAATCTGTTCCCTTAATGTTGTAGTGTGCATTTGAAATCAATGTTTAGGATTCTGTTGAAAACGTCAAACATGGATCATTTTTAGATAGCCGAGTGTGACAGATACAGCAGAACAAACAGAACTGTGAGCTCTCGTCCAGTTTCGTGCAGCGTGACTCAGCGGCTCATGTTGAGCAGTTCAACTTCCAGCATGAGGAAACTCTACTAGTGATGTAAACTAGCAGCAAAGCTCCCTTTATCTCTCCATACTATAGGGCTGCACGATGTATCGTTTTAGCCACGATAGTAACGTCGCAGGATGTGCGATGTCTAGTATAGGGATCGTTAATCCGTACGGACCAGACACCACAGTTCAAAACGCAGGTGATTCTCTTATTAACGGCAAAGTTTGACCATCATACAATGAAAGTTTATCATTTGAACGTGTTTAGGTCCTGTCAGTTTAAACATTCAAGAGATTTTAAACCACTTGCGCGCACAAAGACAACGTGCGTCTGTTTTATGAGCACGCACACACACACACGCGAGAACACAGAATGCCATTCTCTTCCGCGTCTATTTGTGCCTGAACGGACACATGCATGCAAAAAAACATCTAAATGCACATAAAAGATTAGTTCTATTATATTTATCTATGCTTGTAGTTTGTTCAATATTTTCTGTGTGTATTCACTCACCTACAAAATCAGCCCAATCATTTTAGAATGATTAATTCTTTCCAAATTGAGCTATTCAAGTCATCTGGTGATTTTTTTTTTTTCATATCGCAGAAAATAAAGATATCGCAATATCAGTTTTTTCCAATATCGTGCAGCCCTACCATACCCACCAGCTGGTGGTTTACATGCGTGTTTACATGCCCACAAATAACTTGATAACTACCAACAACTTGATTATTGAAATAGCCTGTTTTATTTCAATAAACTATAAATACCAATATAACCCAGCACTTTTACAAGACTTAAAAAAAATAAAATAAAATAAAAACTCTTCTGAAAC